>CM057144.1:9597780-10158780 GCA_029964075.1 Patiria pectinifera
TTTGTGACTCGGATTGACTCGAGCTAAATACATGTACTACTCGACTCGACTCGACTCGACTCGACTACACACTGTGACTCGACTCGACTCGACCTTCTTGACGTAATGACTCGACTTTAAGAGTCAAATGTGGTGTCACCACATCTAGTAGCCCGAATGTAAAATTAAAAACGCCAACAAAATTACTTTCTCTCTTGTGTTTATGTATTGTATAGTGAAATTAGAAAGGTATGCATCTTGGTTTTCTTGATTCTAAGAAATAAATAATAACATCTTAGAACAATGAACTAGTAACCTCTGGTGTAGCTATAGAAACTTTCAAATGTCAAGTGACCAAAAAGGTTTCTAACTGGATCAGCGGCGGCGGATCGGTTTTCAAACTGAGGGGCATCACCAAAAAGTCATATTTGTGACTCGGATTGACTCGAGCTAAATACATGTACTACTCGACTCGACTCGACTACACACTGTGACTCGACTCGACTCGACCTTCTTGACGTAATGACTCGACTCGAGTCACTTCTTTAAAATGACTCGACTGACTCGAGTCACAAAAATCAGTGACTCGTTACAACTCGGGGGGGGGGGCACATCCGTGCTGAATGTTGACACGTTTTTTTTTCAACGTACACTTGGTCTATGTAAAATCAAATAGTTGGGGGGGGGGGGCTGGTACCATCTTTCAAAATAGGGGGCGCTCTTCAAAACCGGCCATTATGCAAACATCGCATTATGTGCCCATTTTCAGTGCGCATTGTAAGGGTTTGGGGGCTTAGTTTTCATATTCTTCGTTCACATCAGGACTCTCTATACCATTTTGGGAAATGGTTACTGAAAACAAATCCGCAATTTTAGGGCAAGTTTTGTTTTCATCGCGAGGGGGCACGTTAATGCTCGAGGGGCACATTAAGGCTCGAGGGGGCACATATGTCTACAAGAGGGGCACTTGGGTAAATTGGGGGGGGGGGCAAGTCCCCTGCCCCCCTGCTGAGCCGAAGGCGAGGTCCATTAACAGCGACCACCCCCAACCCGATCATAGTCACGCAGTGAAGACCGGGTCCTCACACTGTTATTCCCATTAATAAGTACATTTTTACGACATTAACAGTTAAAATGCTCCGAAGTTGGCACTTTTCTTTTGTGTTCATGTTGTGGGGCCATATTTTAACTTATGCGTTATTATATAACAGACATACAGATCCTTGTCATTGGATTGGTGGACGTGACATTCGTTATTGCTCCCATTCACGCCGGCCCGGGGCTCAAATAGTCACATTCGCCCATGGGGAATGGGAAATATTACTATACCTCATACATATTCATGACCGAAAGCCGAATTCTCACTGGTCCATTCACCATCACGTGCCAGATGTTATTTTTGCTGTTTACCAAACGCGCGCGCGAGTATTCATGTACAGGCTATACGCATGCGTAGTAGACTGTCGCACGGGTTACCCGTGCGAGTCTACTACGCATGCGCTTTACGAGGCAATCGTTGAACTGTCGCACGGGTTAAGCACGCACGCGCGAACATCGCCCTAAAGCTACACATGAAAAGATGGTTGCGCACGTAAATGATAATAAGCGTTTTCCCCAGCTGAATAGTGGTGCCGAATTGGAAAATATTGTGGACAATATAAAGATGCATGTGCAAAAAAAAGTTGTCCACAAACAATTGTATTTACAACCGTAGTTACTGTATTGCAAACGAACTGATCTTTTCGGAGTTTGAGCAATATTATTCTTCTGGTGAGCTGGACAAGTTTCTCCGAAGATTTTTTCGCGGATGCATACTGCGGGGAAAATCGGCAACTGAATATGTATGAGGTATAGTAAAACAAATATAACATGGTTTATTTCGGGTGGACAGTCGATATCAGCCCCCCCCCCCCGGTATTGGAAGTTGACAAACTAGTTCCCTCGGTTTCGCCTCGGGAACTAGTTTGTCAACTTCCAATACCTCGGGGAGCGAATATCTACTGCCCACCCTCAAACCATGTTATATTTGTATAATATTGAACAGTTAGGATCATTCTTGTTCCATGACGCGGTATTTAAGTTGCGTGCAAAATAATGCATGCTGGTGTGCGCGTTCAGCGTTGCGCGTAGCGCGTATTGTTAATGTTCCAAAGAGCCAGCGCTACAGCGTTGGGATCAAACATTTTTGTGAAGGGAAATACATGTTCCACCAATTTTGAATTGAAATACAAGTTCAAATATCAAATGACAAGGATCTATATGTCAGTTATATAAAACAAATATTGAGTGGCTTTAAATTGTGAAATGGGAGGAATATTATCGCTCGGTAAAATTTGGACTTTTCCAGTTCACTCGGCAGTTCAGATTTTACCTTGCGATAATATTCCTCCCATTCCACGCTGAGCCACTGAATATTTGTATATCATCACCCTAGCCATACTGGAGGACGTCTTCATTGCATTACGACTAACTATCCAGCAGGGTATGAACTTCTCGTGCAAAAAAAAGAACATTTGACGGAGGAAGCTGAAATTTCGTTTTTGTGTCCAGAATTACTGTGGGCGACGTGTTTAATTATACAGATATATATCGCAGATCAACGCTTTCGTCGTGTGACATCCTCAGTACGAACATTATATCGGGTGAAGACTTTAACGCGAGCGTATGCACGCCCCGCATTATGATCATAGAAATATATTAGATGTCTATGATTATGATAGCAACTGTATTGCATACGCGCGCGTTTAACAC
This sequence comes from Patiria pectinifera, assembly GCA_029964075.1. Classification (NCBI taxonomy): domain Eukaryota; kingdom Metazoa; phylum Echinodermata; class Asteroidea; order Valvatida; family Asterinidae; genus Patiria; species Patiria pectinifera. Next base: position 9,600,511 of record CM057144.1, read on the forward strand.
AGGTGGTAGTTTGCTGTATCCGGTTCGTTAGTAAAAAATGTCCTACACGCGCGCGCACTACTGATTACTAGCGCCCATTGGATAAACGCTCAAGTTGCGTTAACTTCCTGTAATTATAATTTATTACGTCCACACCTTTCCAAGATATGGTTTCTACAGCTGCTTTCGAAGATTTTCACCCTTCAAAAAGGAAAGCACCAATATAAAAATGTAATTTGAGTGATTCAACTAAAATGCTCGTATTATCATTCATCACCAATGCGATTCTTGCGCTTCTGCGCATCGCGCGTAAAATTTGAATTGATTAGCGAATTTGCCTGTAGCATATCTAGCGACATGTGCTCGGAATCTCTTGGCCAATCAGCACGCGGTGGCTCCAAGCGGTGACTTGCCGCGAAGCTGCTTTTTCTTCATTTCTTTCCTCTAGTCATGCACAAACACACGCGACCGATATCCCGTCCACTAGATGATGACAAGGCATGTGAAGTGCGACATGCAAAAAGCGCGGAGTTCAATTGCCTCTCAGAGCACTCGGCGGCTAGCGAGTTAAAGAAAATCTTCGTGTTCTTGGCTCATCGCGTCAGCAAGCCGCCCTACCGAACATAACACCACGTCGACTCAGGATTAGACTGAAGGAAACTGCGATGTTCTGGCCTCACCTCTGACAAGATAAGGCATTGGTGAGCCTCTTTTCCTTTTTAAATTTATACAAAGATAATTTCTGCTGGATCAGTCGCGTTTGTGCGTGACTGTCCCCAACACTTGGTAATATAATGTATGTCTGTCTTCACACGTGAGTGCCTATTGTCTGTTCATGGCCTTTTCAAGCACAAAGGCATGATTCAAGCAAGTATTGTTTTCAGTCATAAAAATAGATTCGAAGAGACGATGTGTTGGTTGGCTTTAGGAGAACAGTTTCTTTTGGCACGAATGTGTATAATATTAAATTAGACGGGGGAAATATTTAATACATATTTTTTTTTATAACTGGTTACATTTTACCAGAAATCGTAGTTCACAAGAATGTTGTTGGCGGGAATGGAAATTGTTTTCTGTGTTTTCTTCCGTTTTTCTTCCCAGCCGAGCTTGATGAATTACGGACGGGCAAATAGTAGTCTACATTATTCTAGTGTAAAAAACCAAATGCTTTCCCTACACACAATCGCATGCGCGCAAGCTCTCAAACTGCGCATAATGTCCAGGCGTAACTCGAGGTCAGTTCTTTGTACTATAATTACAACCTGGAACGACTAATTATTGAAGCAAAATATACTGTCCATTGACCGGTGGCTAGAAAGCATTCTGGTCCTTCTAGATCCAACAAAAATCAGTAAACAAATTAAGTAAGCAGAATTAGCGTATGTTTTGGTATACTTCAGCAGCATGCTGCTCTGTCAGGAATCACAAGACGTCAGGTACGATTTTTTTTTTTATATGAGGGGGAGACACAAGGGGCGCCGTTAAAACATTATTCTTACGTCGTGTCTTAATACTTTAATTTCGTTTGTCTATAGAACGGCCACGTGTCCAGTCTATAAAAATGATTGTTATATCGTGTCTTAAATATAAAAATTGGTATAGAACGGCCACGTGTCTGTAAAAATAAACCGTGTTCTTTATATACAATGCATTGCATAAATTACCTCGTATATACACGGTGCTGCATGCAAATAATTATTGTATAGGCTATACACTGTGTTGCATATAAATTAGCTCTGCGTTGGTCGCGCGTGTAGGGCTGACACGCGCACCTCGCGACTGAACTGCAACTTTAACATTAACTGTTTGTGAGTTTTACGTTTGGCAGGAAAGATTGGAGTTTCTAAAGGTTAGGGGCCATTCAGAATTTTAAATTTTTGTAAAATTTCGACTTTTTTTACAAATTATTTTGACCCACCTACCCACCCCTAATTTCGATTAATAAAAAACTGAACATGTACATGTACATGTACATGCACTTACATGTACATATACTGGAACATGAACATGTATACCCATGTACATGTGTGTCTAGTTCAGTGACGGCGTGAAGTTGTCGGTCTTCCTCTTTTGCACTGGTGACCTTCAATTTTCTTGTGTTTTGCCAGCTGATATGCTGTTGGGAATGACAGGTTGCAGTTTTGGAAGCCACAAAGATGACCGTGGTTTTGTCGTTTTTCTGGATGAGGTGGATGACATGTGACATTCGAGGTTGTGCCTGTCACGTGAGGTACGTAGCTGAGAACAACATTCGCTCGTCCCCCCCCCCCCCCTTTTTGCAGGGCGGGGGTACGAGCGAAAGAAAAACATCAGGTTTGGGCAGACATCACATCACAGGCTGCGGTCCTCGTAGTCTTGGAGTCCAGTGGTTGAATAATCCAGTTTTTATAGCGATTGGTAATAGACGCCCGCGGCGCGTTATAGAGCCGATCAAGTACACCTGGTACCCTGCTGCCTCTGCACGGCCTAACCGCTACAAACACCCGGCGTCCAAGTCTATATACACGTACATGACGTACATGTACAGTACATATACAGGGGACGAAGTTGGAAAAGAAACACGCATCGCGATATCGGAACGCTTGCGCGTAGTTCAGGCAAGTCAAAATATCTATCTTTCTTTTCTTTTTTTTAAAATCTTTTTCCATGGAAAGTGAATTTCGATTTTCAATTTTTTAGCTTGACCCACCCACCCACAATTTGGAAAAAAGATCGAAATTTTAAAACATTGAACATTCTGAATGGCCCCTTACACTGCAGCGATTTAATTTATTTCTTGCAGAGTAAGTTTCCTTTATATTTTACACTTATTGGAACGATATAAGATAACAGTTGGCTGCTGTGGTGTAGAATATGTCCGCGTTTTTAACTCCTCGGGGTGCATGTAACCCTTGACTTCGCGTGCAAAAGGAACTCGGTAACACCAAGACACTGGCGTCAGAGGGCAGGAAAAAAAGTGGTTAAATTTGAGTGAATACCGACAAGTAAACACCTTGCTGGTCTGTATAGCACGTGCAGGTCACAAGGGCGGATCCAGAACACAATTTTTTGGGGGGGGCAAAAAAAATTTTTGGTCCCCCAAAAAAGTGGGTCACAAATATTACGGCGTGGGGTTCGGGGCCCGCTTAAGGGCCCCGAAATTTTTTGGATTCAAGATGCTCTGTGGTGCGATCTGAGGCAATTTCTGACCACTTTAACCAATGTTTTTTGAGGAAAAGATGGTGGTGTACTCATTGCCTGCCTTTACTGCGATGTCACATTAAAAAAAAAAATTGGTTTCGGTTTTTTTTTGGGGGGGGGGGCATGGCCCCCTTTGGCCCCCCCCCCCCTGGATCCGCCCTTGGCAGGTCAGGATGTGCGAGATGAGACTGCGGTGGCCGTGGTACGAAGTATAGTACGGCATCTGGCAAAAACACCCAAGTGTGAAATAGACTCGCCATTAATGTGTGACACAGCCGCGACCCGAGAGGGATAGATATCAGGCATTGATTTCCCCCGCAAGCTCGCACCGCCGACAGACCGGCGGTTTTCTTGTACCATCTTCGATCGTTGGAGATGAGATTTTATGATTATGATTCTTATTATGATCGGATGGCCGGATACTACCTGGGGTATTTGTGTCTGAGGATTATCCCGTGCACATCTTAGCCTTGTGTCATGGGAGGGGGGGGGATGCAAAAGGCATATTCTGTCGCTAATACTCTACGGACCAATTGTCTCAGAAACTAGACGAGGCAAGACTAGCAAAGCTTGCCCCACAGCCCACACAATTCTATTCATTTGATTCAGCATGGCTATTCACTGGATTGACTGGAAGTCTTTTCATGCATCTGCATGCGTACTCATTTGGTCGGATTTAGCCCATTCCTCAGCGTACAGCTCAATCCTGTACGATAGCCGAGTACTGTAGCCGTCTGTCAGTCAGTGAGATAGGTGCAACGACGTAGGCTTGCCCACTCAGGTGAACAAGCAAAAAAGTCCACTTTAAAGGGAATGTACAACATTTACTTTTGCTACAATTTTCAGAAATAAATGGATTTGGAGGATTAGTATGTTATAGCAAATATTGTTCAAATGACTTGTTTCACGTTTTGGGCTTGTTTATGCTGGAAAACCAAGAAAACCAATCATTTTCTTGTAGTCTGGTTCCCCGACCCCACTTAAGATGAAACGGAGAAACGTAAAGACTTTGGGGAATTGTAAGGTCAAAGAATCACTCTAGCAGGTTTGTACCCCTTCACAGGTGTGTAATCTATTGCAAAGAAAATGCGGAATAACTAAATATGAAAACAGTTTTTGAAAAAGCCAGTGTTTTCCAACGCTGGTCGGCCGACCAGCGTTGGAAAAATACAGTTTTTCTTGAAAATGTCAGCACACCAGGAGCCACGATTTTACAGGATGCTTTAGACTGTCAATCCCTAACAATTCAGTAAGGTATTTCGTGATAATTTGATCATTTTGTTATTTGATGTTTGCAAATGTTGTATCTTCCCTTTAAATTAAATTCCCAAATCTCTGTAAACGTCGACGCGGAATGACAAAATAGACACTTGTATCCCGTAATCATGCAGTAATCTATGATGGGGTGCAATGCACAATATAATGCACCGTGTTAAAATGAATCACGCATCCAATGCAGCATTGTGCCAACGGTACGAGTACAGAGCCGTGTGCATTTACAGGCAATTTGTTCCAGCATTATAGGCAATCTCCGTCAAGAAATCGACAACCAAATTCTAATTCTGAGAGATTATTGTACATTGATGAAAATATGGACATTGTTCTTCACGGGGTTCATTCAGCTTGCGCGTTTGGTTGCCTCCAGGTTGCTTGTGGAAATTGACTCGTGTGTCCTGCAGGTAAAGTTGGCTACATTGAAATTGTTTACATCACAGAAAATTCGTTTGTAATAATTCAATTTTCAGATGTTGGGTTTCATTGTTGCCCTGTGTGTGTAGACTCCAGGGCGGAAAGGCAAGTGAAGGATTAAATTCAGAAAAGACTTTGCAGGCTTTGGAAGATTCGGACATTATTTCAAAGATGAATTTTGATTGGGGGGGGGGAAACGATTTAAGATTTGGGCATTTTAAATATTTACAACATTTATTTTCAGAACAACTCGGACTTCTACTAAATATAATTTGGAACAAATATTGAAATAATGTTTCTGCTTTCAGATTTTTTTGGTAAGCTTGGCTTTCAGTTAAAAATTCCATGACTTCCACTATGCATATTTCAGTATTATCCACTTTATCCTTCAAGATTTAACGTACGCCGTTTCGGTTCTGCTTTGCCGCGTGACAGAAGATTGATCGGCTGGGCACGGCTGCAGTCGCAAACAGCTTCCGCCTAGCCGCCGTGGTGCCGCGGTCCACTGAGCGATAAGTTTCGACAGTGCACCTTGTATTAATGCTCTCCTGCCTTACGTGCAATATATGCATAGTCACCGTCAAGCCCATAGACGGAAAGGTGCCCAACGTGAAGAAGAAGGAGGAAAATGAGGCAGATTATCCTCGATTCGAGGCTGCCATGATGATCATGCAATATATACACATGTACATGTACATGTACATGTAGACCCCGTGGCACTGCACACCCCTTTGATTTCTTCCTGAGCCGTGATGATTGCTCCGCCGGTACTACTTTTGATCTGAAGGGTAGCTTACTCAATTTGTAGAGTTAGAGGTCGACCAGGAAGCAGTTGTCTCTATGACCTCTGACACAGGGTAAATAACCGTGCATTAATGCGTAGGCCTATACCTACTCGCACTTGAGAAATGTACCGATCAGAATATATTGTACAAGAAAGATTATTCTTGGTATCTCGTGGTGTCAGTGGCTAAAAATACGGTGTGCTTTTATCGAAGATTTTCTTTGTTTGCAAAATCAGTAAAGTGAAATGATGGGAAAAGCTATATAGTTACTTATAGCCATTCAATTTGGCTCCATTACTTTTTTTCACAGGATTTCTTTTTACATACAAGACAATCAAATATTGTATTTAATCTTCCGTATGTTTGGCGGTTTTATTATTGATTATTACGTAGTGGGATCAGGTATACAGATAATTGCAAGGTAGGGAAAAGCGTAAAAGATTGACTGCCATGAAATCGAACGGAACGAACGTCCCCAGGGAAATTTCCGCGCTTGTTCAGATAGCCTGGGGAGTATTATTTGACATTTCACGAACTTGCAAGCGTATATTGAATGACCCTTTGAGGTTACACAACCCGACTATGTGTGTTTATATTAAACAAGCTGATTTACCCGATCATAGATCGGGTAGGGCGTATTGTGTTGGGGATGAAAATGTGGGGAGTTAAATGTAAATGGGGGATATAGTTGAGGAGACATGCAGTTGTATAAAAGCAATTTCTGTGGTGTGATCCTAGGCAATTTCTGACCACTAAAACCAATTTCAGGAAAAGATCATCTTTAAAAGTTTTGAGTTTGGAGTAATTGAATCAGGTACGTGTATTCTGAGCAATAGAATCATTATAGTAGGCTACAATTTTTATTCGGGAAGAAAAAGTGGGGGGGGGGACCAAACAATGTCCCCTGCTTTAAAATGGAGGGTTCCCCCCGTCGACTTACGCACATGATAATTGTGCACCATGGCAACTGTCTGTAAATGTTCCCGTTTGTGTGTTAAAATGGCATTTTGTGAGAAAGTTGCATTTGTGGGAAAACGTAATGAAAATGTTACCGTAGTACACAGGCGAAGGCTGATTGTACAGTTTTGACAATAAATCATAATGCAATAAAACGTAAAGGTGTCATTTGAAATGGAAATGTTGAGTGTTACCATACAATTACAAACGGTCTGAATCATGGAGGAAGGTCATAATTAAGTTTCAGTATTGGACTCTTCAACAAACGTAAACTTGAACTTCTTACAATTTGCTAGACCGTTTGCAAGGAAAAAGTCGATTCAACTTTTATTCAAGTTGGTTCAATCATCTATATAACAGCAAAATGTGGTATTAAATGTAAATGAGGGATGTAGTTGAGGAGACATGCAGTTATAAAAGCAATTTCTGTGGTGGGATCTGAGGCAATTTCTGACCACTAAAACCAATTTGAGCAAAAGATCATCTTTTAAAGTTTCGAGTTTGGAGTATTTAATCAGCTACATGTATTCTGAGCAATTGAATCATTATTGTAGGCTACAATTTTTATTCGGGGAAGAAAAAGTGGGCCACTTTTTCTTCCCCGAATAATGCAATAAAACGTGGTGTCGTTTGAAATGAAAATGTTGAGTGTTACCATAAAATTACAAACGGTCTGAATCATGGAGGAATTATAAGGTCATAATTAAGTTTCAGTATTGGACTCTTCAACAAACGGAAACTTGAACTTCTTACAATTTGCGAGACTGTCTGCGAGGAAAAAGTCGATACAACTTTTATTGAACTTGGTTCAACCATCTATATAACAGCAAGTTTTACTCGGCCTCCGAGAAATGTTTGCTCCTGAAAGGATCCGACCGCGGTCTCCCGCGACGCCAAAATGGCTCCAAGTCCCCGGAAAAATGTGGAGGGTGTCTTCCGCCGGGTTGGACACTTTTTCGTCGATTGTTTTTCGTGACTGCGTTTAAGATCGCGACATTTGAAGCAATGCATCGATCCTTCGATGATCCCAAACAGGCCCCCAAAATTATAACGCGACACTGAATATTATACGTGGCGGGCAGCGAACTCACAACGCTCAGCCTTGGTGGTGGAAGCATGGAGCTGTAAACACATTATGGAAGCAACAGCACTCAATCACGCGACGTCACATGCTTGTGCAATACCGAGAACCGTAGACCCAACCTCGTTTCCAGGGTGTGGAGCAGGCTGCAGTACGCGTTGCCATCGATGGTTTTACGCATAGCCGGGAAGTACCACGCAGTGTAGACTTTCGATTGGTCAGACCGCGCAAGGCATACTAATGTTAGTCCTTCTGAGTATTCGTTGCACTCGGCGCAGGGGCGGCAAGCAAAGCACAGGAAAGATTGGAACACTTGGTGGCCACGCACCATGGAGAAAAAATATTTTGCCAAGGTCACCCCATACTAACGTTTGGTGAACGCTTTTGCAGTACGGCCGAGTAGAACACGTAAACGAAACCCCTACGTTGACCTCGCTGACCTCGCACAGTCTAGACACGCAGAAAAGCCAGCACAGGGGGCGGCCAGGCAGTCAACGTGAAAGCGCACACGACGGCAAATTCCTGCGAAAAAATTCCTCACGAAAAATCGACGAAACGGATCGCCGGTCCATACGGGAAAATCAGGACGACCCGAAGTGTCCGACCCGGCGGAAGACACCCTCCGCATTTTTCCACGGACGTGGAGCGATTTTGGCGCCGCGGGAGCCCGCGGTCTCGGATCCTTTCATGAGCAAACATCGTCTCGGAGGCCGACTTAAACTCTCTCTTATATATATAGATAAGTGTTTCGGGGTATGAAGACAGCCTGGTTTTGCGACAAGTATAGATTGGCTAATGGTGCGTGATATTTTTTGAAACCGTTGGGCCCTATCTGTGGCAGTTTTCGCTTAACGCGTGACTCGTTTGAGTGCTATGTTCGACCAAGAGTAGTACATTCGTGAGGTATATATTGCGCTTGCGGGCAGATGATGTTTAAGTGCCAGTGGGTGCTCGTCGTCTTTCGGTTTTGAATTAAGTTTGTAGAGCTCCTTTAATTCAATGTGGAGCAATGACAGTGTGTGTGTCAGTCATGAGGTTTTCATTCATATCATGCATGGTGCAGCCGGGTCACCGCCCGTAATGAAATGTATGATGGCTAGAAGACTAATGATGGCTGACCTGCCTTTAGGTGCCTAGGAATGCGGAAGTTGTCCAATGCCTCTCCAGATTCCCAACCATATGATATCTGGAATTTCTTTCTTGTGATTCAGTAATGAAGTGAACGGCAGGGAGGCAGTCTCATTTCCGGCATTCGTGTGGCTTCCGGGAGAGGGTACACACCATCTTTATTTTAAGTAGCCGGTTTTTGCCCCGACCCATTCTAGCATTGAGCAGCAATCTTTGTCTTTCGAGATGCCATGTTTGCCGCCTGACGCCAAATGATGAGGATTCTAATAATGCATGGTCACTGGTGATCGAAGGCGCCAGTCTGATGGATGAACAAGCTTCCCTTCCCCCACGAGAAAACGATACTTAATATTTGAAAGGAGAAATACCCATTACAATGAAAAAAACCTTCAATATTACCTCAATTTCTATCATAATTATATTGCACTCTTCTCGCCGTCTTCTGCGGTCGATTCCCACGGGCAAATACTTGTGTCGTTGGTACGATCCCAATGGTCCACCGCCCGCAACCGCCGAACGGCTGCAACACGGGTCGCGCGCGCCGTTTGTCCCGCCGGACGCGCCGGACTGGGTCTGATGAGGAGAAGAAGTTTCTACTCAATTACACTTGTGACAAATGTCAGCACTCGACGGAGGGTTGAACAACTCAGCGATGAAATGTCAATAAATCATGGAAGATTGGGCCATGCAGTGCCATTAGAACAGCAGTGACAAACTCCCATTCCAGTATATGAACATGTCATTTTGATTTAAAAAACACCACTCTTCTTAAAAAGGAGGAAAATGTCAGTACAAAGGACTCGTTTTACATGGATGTTCCCCTATATATATTAACTTTTTACGATACATGTATATACAATGTACAACGCTTCACATCGACAGATATTTTGTGCGAATAAACATGCCTCTGTGAACTTTTGGTTTGAATTTCATTTTTTGGGGTCACCATTTCATGAGCGGCGTCAACATTGGGAGCGGGGGCAGCTTGAGAAATTCGAAAAGCGGGGGGATGGTGGTTGAAAGGGGGAGGGGCCTCACACTTGGGGTCGCTGCTCAAACGTGTAAGTATGCATGTATATATACATGTACGTACATTTGACGCGCGTAAAGTTTACGCTCATGCAGTATGTTGTTGCATTTACGTGAAAAGGGTGCAAGACAAGCAATATCGTAGAGCTATTTCGCCATTTGGGAAAAATACAGTGCAAATTGTATGTAAATTTGGATACAAATCTATATACGGGACATCGCCATTGCCGTCCCCCGTCCAATAATTATTGGGGGAACATGCCCCCCACCTCATCCCCTGGATAGTGGTCCTTCCATTATTTACAATGCCCTTTTTTTTCTGACACGTGAGGGTGTGGTTGCTGTGATGTCATTTTGGAATTAGCCCAATGTGACATTTTGTGCATAAGGTACCTACATTAACTGATAGTTATTTAATCAATCCAAATACAAGAAGTGCCAGAGAGTCTACCTTAGAGTAAAATAGAAAAAACACTGCATACGTGGTATTTTTTCTTGACTCAAGTAAGATACAAGACATAGCACCTGCCCATAACAACATGGGCTTGTTCATGAATACTTCGTATAAAAACAAAAATAAAGATTTTTTAACACCTTTAGGGACTGACGCGTGCATTTCAAGGATTCCATTAAAAAAATCGCATTGTACCAACGGCCAACGATTAACCTACGGTGATTTCCAAATTCAGGGTATTATGTAAACTTAAAGAGACTTTGGCATGTACTGAGTTCTCATCAATGATTGTTTGTCAGTTTCGATGACAGTTCACATGACGAATGACCGTCAATTAAACTGCAATTTCAGTAATTTCTCTCAAGTGGTGCTTGCTGGTTGATATATCGTATATGACTCAAGCAGATGAACTTCCCGCTTAAAAGGTTCCTGCTATACAGCGCCGGTACGCATCAAATCATTACTTTCTCTCCACCTTGCTTTGTATTGATTTTGTGCCAGGAACGAAAATGCATTGCCATCGTCTCTGTGTGCAAAATAGTCATGTCCAACTCACTGTGCACTCTGGTCGTCATAAATCATTTCTGTTCAGTTCAAGCGTACAGCCGACGTCATCTGCGGAAGAATAAAAACCCAAAATACATTCAACCACGAAACTCATTGGCCGCGGCCAATAATAACTCATAGTTTTCATGTCGGTGTGGCCCGATTTCTCGTCCCCCGTACTAACCGTCCGGGGTATCCTAGGAATGAGTGTCCAACTGGACTGGGCATTCTGTCCCCCTTTTTTTTTTTAGGATACTTTGTCCCCCTGTTTAGGGTCAAATACAGGCCATGCCCGACTGCGGTTGTTCGAGATTTTACAACTGACATTTTTTTTGAACGAAATATCGCGACTGGTGTATGCATGTTCATGATTTATTTTATTGGTTGAATATTTTGTGTGTGTGCGTGTGAGAACGCATAATATACTTTCACCGTGTCACACTAGCCAGGCGCGGTGGCGGTACAAAGATTATTCTGTGAGTGTGAATTAATTGTGGCGGACGTTGACATTGGTTCCAAAGTACTACACCAAGTTTAATATTAGTTAGGGGTAGGAAAATACCCTGGTGGCCTACTAGTAGTCAAAATCGAAAGATATTTAACGTTTCCTGTGTGGGGACATGACATCCTGGGGAAGGGGCCGAGGGCACACACACATTCTCCGTTTAGGTAGGAATATCGTCCAGGGGGACACTTTTTCCTACAAGAAACTGTATATCCTGGCAAATGACCATGGATATCTGCTTAGGGGATGGGACGGTATCCTGGGGGAACAGAATCTCCTTTTACACCGTTCGTATGGAACCTGCTAAATGTTGGATGGGTCTGCAATATGTAGGCCTACACGCGTTTAGCGCGCTGATTCAATACTATATATGTAGTGATCGATGAAATGAAGATGTCTTGCCCTTAGGCCTTAGGGTCGATAGGAATTCAGATTTTCGTTTTCGCTTCGATCGTTTTATATCGATGCACTAATATATCATACTTGGGTGTAGCTGCCGCTTTGTTGAGTCCATAATGGGCTGGTTGTCAGTATTGGAACTCAATCTTACTTACTGTGTTATGTGACTGTAAGGTCAGGTCTGCAGTCTACATGTACTTTTATTGTATAACAGCGCCCCCATTTGTCCAAAATAGGGCCAACCTGCGCCAGTCAACCTGCGCCAGTCAACTTACGATTTGTATACGGTACAAAAAAAGGATGTTTTTTGGACCAGTTAGTTGGGTGGAAAGAAGGGGGTATCGTGCACCTTCGGAAATCAACTTCTAATCAACGTCTCTAGATCAGAAAAAATGAAAAAATGCGTAGAAAACAATTTGCTATGTTAAAAAGTGAAAAAAAAAGTCTCACGTATTGTTGTTATGCAAATTGGTGCCGCCATTACCGAAAAATCAATTTTTCACTATATCTTAGCCAATATTGCAGATAACTGAACGAATTAGATGTCTAAACCCATGTTTTCAAGGTCAGAAATCACAATAAATCTATTTTGGAAGTGACCACATGTGTCTGTGGCATAGGAATATGCAAATTAATGCCGCTAATACCGGAAAATCATGTTTTTGGCATATCTCGGCCAATATAGCACATAACTTCACAAGTAAGGTGTCTAAACCCATGTTTTGAGGGTCAAGTATTATTAGAAGACCATTCACAAAGTAACGATGTGTGTCCTAGGCAGGTAAATATGTAAATTCTAAAGTGCTGATTTATAAGAAATTTGACTGTTTTGGCCAATATGTCGGCCAATATTGCACATAACTACACAAGTAAGGTGTCTAAACCCATGTTTTGAGGGTCAAGTATCATTAGAAGACCATTCACGAAGTAACTATGTATATCCTTGGGAGGTAAATATGTAAATTCTAAAGTGCCGATTTATCAGAAATTTGATTTTTAGCCAACATCTCAGCCAATATTGCAGCTAATGTTGAAGGATGGATTTTTGATAAGCAGTAATGATCAAAGTTAATTTTAAGCCATCATATTCAAAATAAACTGTAATATTGGCTGAAATTGAATAAAATATTGGCCGAAATCAAATTTCTGATAAGTCGGCACTTTAGAATTTACATATTTTCATGCCAAAGACACACGTTACTTCGTGAATTGTCTTCTAACGATACTTGACCCTCAAAACATGGGTTTAGACACTTGTGTATAAAGTTATGTGCTGTATTGGCTGAGATATGCCAAAAACATGATTTTCCCGTATTAGCGGCACTAGTTTGCATATTCCTATGCCACAGACGCATGTGGTCACTTCCAGAATACATGTAGTTTTATTGTGATCTCTGATCTTGAAAACATGGTCTAGACACCTAATTCGTTCAGTTATCTGCAATATTGGCTGAGATATAGTGAAAAAATAGATTTTTCGGTAATGGCGGCACTAATTTGCATAAAACAATACGTGGGACATTTTTTTGAATTTTTTAACATAGCAAATCGTTTTCTACGACTTTTTTTCTAATCTAAAGACGTCAATTAGAAGTTGTTTTCCGAGGGTGCACGATTCTTCCCACTAAACTAAGTTATAGCAGTGAAATGTTCCACTTCTCTAAGTACATGTACTGGTCTTTGAATTAGAAATGCGGGATGAAAATTGACCCGAAAGTAGCTATATTTTGCAGTGGAGGGATATTATTTTTGAAGGAGATGATGGGCTTCAGAACTACTTTGTGGGGATCATCTTTGGAGGGAAAAATCACCCCCAAATTTAACAGAAGTTGAAAGAGGCTAAACACATCTTTGTGATGTATGTCTTGAACACCAGTGAGAGCTGGGAATATTTCCCCGGATTATTTTCACGAAGAGCGGGCATGTATCGCAGGTGTCATGGGAATTTCGCGTTACTGGTCGGCACCCTGACGTGCTTTGTTCTATCTTTTCATTTCAGCCCGGTGTGGTAGCCGAAGTCATGCCGTCCATGGAAGATGCAGTTACGCAAGAGGCTGTTATTCTATGCAACGAGTTTATCCACCACAAACTCAGACAACTTGGTCTCGTGAGGAAGGGACGAACGGGTATGGCCCTGTGTGACCTTTCTCATACAGATAGGGACAGGGGGGGGGGGGTCAAAAGACAGACTGGGGAGGGGTCGGGTTCGTAATTCAACTCTGACTGAAGCTTTTTATTTTCTTAATAGACCCAAAACAAGATTTATCAAGAGTATTTCTCATCCATTTTGTATTTTTTTTTTTATAGTTCTGCCCGCTGCCACGAGTACCAATGGCAAAACCTACGTTCATACCGCCGCCACCACCGCTCATCACAAGCCGCTGGCGCCGGCGCCAGCGCCGCCGCTAGGGCCCACCATCCACGAGACCATGTTGGAACTGCAGCGAGTAAGCGGTGAGTTGGAGCAGCTATACCCAAGCCTGTTCCGAGGCGTCTTTGGCCAGCTGAACATCACCCGTGTTAGCTCTGAGGAGGTTGCCGAGGAGGCCTTCCTCGGCGTAGCTGACGAGCTATTCCGGGCCGGTATCACCTGGGCCCGTGTGGTAGCCATGTTCGCTGTGGCAGGCGAGTTGGCCGTGGAGTGTGTACAGCAGCGTAGCTATGATTATGCAGCCTTCGTGGACCGGTTAGTGGTCAGCCTGACCAGGTTTGTAAGGGAAAGGCTGGTGGTCTGGATAGCTCGACAAGGAGGCTGGGTGTGTATAAACCATTCATATCTCACACCTTTAACCACTCTTATTTGCTGATTAATCGCTGATTATAACGCTCAAGTGACTTACGAAATGTATCACAAAATTAAAACTTGAGAAAAGTGAAAGTCTCAAGTTTCAAACATTAATCGTTTCTTAGAGCTAGGGTGCATTCCTATGGAAAGGACTCCTTCCGACGATCACCAGAAAAAAAGTTGCTTATCTGTTATAATACCTTACCGTTTTGACTGATTTTGTTGTTTCTACCATGCAGAGTGATATGGCGAAAACATTTCACGGGAGAAAAAATGATGATTCGTACGTGTTAATGACTATTGGCGTGCTGGGCGCTCTGTGTGGATTCGCAGGAACCATCATAGCAACGAGTAAACTCCAGGTGTCTTTATAACCAACGACAACTGTCGTCGTCCTGGTGACGTCAACAACCTACAGTAACCAGTCTAACATGACCATGAATTAATGCCCGCCTCAACAAACCAATCACATCTCTCGTCTGTTACTAAAAACGAAATTCATTGTGATAAAATGCTAGTCGTACGCCGACCAATGGCGCAGCACGAACATAGCCACGAGAAGCCGATAATAACCAGCGTGGTGGGTCATCAGCGGATGATTACATGCACTCGGACTTCGCAAGTGATCAATTTCATGCTAAAATACATGCAGTATAAGATCACATCCGGGAACAGCTCTCTTGGAAACAATTCTCATTGTTATTTCCCAGCAGTCAACACCACCGCTGTCTAATTATGCCGCATAGTTTAAAAGTCTTCTTGTTAAAGGGAATGTACATCATTTGCTTTTGCAGTAATTATCAGAAATGGATGGGATTTGTGGGGGGGGGGGGGGTTAATATATAGCAAATATGGTTACACTGACTTTATTGACGTTTTGGGTTCGTAGATGCTATAAAAACAAAGAAAAACAATCATTTTCCTGTAGTCTGGTTCCCTGACTCCATATAAGAGGAAACGGAGCAATTTATAGACATTGGGGAATTGTAATGTCAGGGAACCAGTCTAGCTGGCTTGGACCCGTTCATATAAGTGTGTAATCGATTGCAAACAAATGTGGACTAACTAAATATGGTCAACATGGGGCCAGTATTTGAGAAAAAAACCCCCATTTTTTCCCCAACGCTGGTCGGCCGACCAGCGTTGAAAATTAATACAAAAATACCACTTTTCTTGAAAATGACAGTATACCAGGTGCCATGATTTTACAGGATGCTTTAGACGGTCATTCACTAACAATCCAGCAAGGTATTTCAAAATAATTTGGTAGTTTTAGTTTTTGATGTTTGCAAATGTTGTGTTTTCCCTTAAAAAAAACCTTTAGGACTGCAGTATATATGCTATAGAGAAGAATCAACTTCACGTACACGTCCACAGGACTTTGAATTTGATTTCACGTCGGGACAAACATTGCACACAAAAACCTACACAAATCTTTAGGAGCATGGTAGCAGCAAGTTTGATAACACAGTTATGGATATAGTGAAAACAGTCATACGGTTGCGAAGGGCGATTTCTAAAGGTTACGTAACACTTCATTTTGAATGAAACTACATGTGCACACACATGTTCACGTTGGCGGGCAAAATCTTTAAACATTAATTTCTCCCGTTTGGAAGACCGTATCTTCATGCAACTTTCAGGGTTTACTTTCCTCATAATGATCCATCCAAGTATGTGCTAAAAATCGTTGTGATGTTCATTATTTTCGTTGAAATTGGAAAAATAGGCCAGGCTACGTGCATCATTGAAAGTTGTAACACTGACGTTTGCAATAGCTGTCAATCTTTTCAAGCCTCACGAATATTAATTAAGTTCCTATCCTTTAAGGTGTGCAGTAAAAATTTTGAGAAAAGTCTCCTTCACGAGTTATTAATTGATAAATATCAACCTTTTTGCCGGCTTCCATTGGTCGATACCGAGACCCACGCCATGACACGCCGAGTGACGCTAATGAATATGCTAATCTACAATGCGATATTGTGCGGCTTGTCCACCGTAGTGCCTAAGGCGCTTTGCTGAACAATGGATGTGACTTGGGTCGGCAGAAATCATCGTCGAAATTTTCCATGGAGATCGTTCAAATTGTAGCACTAGCGTTTGCAACAACATATTAAGCTGAAATTCGGAATATACTTAGATGATTAAGTGTTCAACTGCTCGTGAAATAACAATTTTGAGAAATTCCTAGATGTAGTAAATATAAATACAGAGATTTGGGGAAGTTTTCGAACGATTTCTTCCAGACTCGAAGGTCAGCTATACCAGTAACCAGTATTGACGTTTCGGCATCGATGACGGCGATTTTTTTCACTGACATAAAGCTAAGAGTTTCTTCTTCCGTTATAATTTTAACTTTTCAATCATACCGCGCATATTTTCTGAGAAACACAACGTTCAAAAGGCCATGTTTTTTGTGGTGCATGAATTTCACTGCTCTGCTATAGCGTCTAAGTACGTAATCGGATTAGCTTTGCCTAACAACGGCAGACGCTTTGCCTTAGCAACCACATGACTGAAAAGATGTAGTTGAAGCATACTAGGAGAAAAACACGGTACAGTCCAAAGTCTGCAGATTTTATTTGAGAACGAATCTTGTCCTTGTATTACCCGCTTATAGATTTTGCGGGCAGATTGTCTCGGCAAGACAATTTTTGTGCGTATGTTCAGGTGAATGCAACCTGTAAGCTTCCAAACGACCCCCAACCACCTGCACTTAGGATCCCTTGCATGACGGGAGATTGAAAACATTTTCAAGAAATTGAGTAAATTAAATGTCACATTTTACACCATATGGTGTCGCGCATGAAAAACTGTGCGACAAATAAAAAAAGAAAGAAACGGGCACAGTGGTAATACACACAATCGTAACCCGCACAATCACCGACTACAGGCACAAATATTCAAACTTTCGCAAAATCACTAAGATTTCAACCAACAAACACGGTGCACAAATTATTGTCCCTTTCCCCCTAATTAGCCATTTCTGTGTTGCAACAACACGTTTAACTGCCCACTCACGAAATTCCACACATCGGACACGTTCCGACGTGAGAAATATAATCATCTACGCCAAGGCTAATTCATGATGAGTTGGATGGGACCTAAAATATTTATCTTTTTCATTTGACAATATGCCTACTGAAAGTCGACCCTCAGAATGAATGACTGCATCAGTGGGTGAAGGTTGCAAATTGTAAACGATAGTTTCCTTTCCTGTTTTTGTTTTTACTTCCGCTATGGCTGTGTCGCGTATGAAGGATACGACTGGATCAAATCTTGGTCTTCGGAAATGGAACAAAAATAGTTCCTTCCTTTTCAGAACCTAACTTGTTTTTCATGCGGCGAGGACTAGGTAATGTAAGAATTTCATTGTCTTCATGGTTGTTTAAAAATCAGCTTGTTTACCTAAAAACGTATAAGATCAAATTATTCTGGCATTTCAACATGGCAAAAAAAAAACCCACAACAATCAGAGGTCCTATTCTGTACTGAGCTATACCAAAGCTATTTTTTATACTTCGTTTTGAGAGCTGAATTTTCAGCAATCATATTTTACTTATGAAGGTACGCGCATCTTTTTTTTTCTAACCGTCAATTTCTCACCTCGACAATCAAAACGTATAATACTGACGTCGTTGCTAAGCAGCACTCCATCGAGAATGTAATTTGAAGGGGAAAAAGGTGAGACGATAATGGTTATTGGCTGCAGGACGGCAGTATTTTCATATTGTAAATCTAGCAGAATGCATTGTGTCGTTGCATTGGCAAATTGAATTTGCAAGTTCAAGCAACTTGCGTAATGGCCATCTAGACATGCCTCGTTTGGTGTGGAATGAAAAAAATCACTACATGAAAGTAATCACGATTGGAACATGACAAAAACAAACCTTATCAGAGTGATAATTTATATTTTATTCTAATTGTATTCTTTTTTTTATATAGACTGATTTTATTTTTTAGGCCTACATTACTTTAATCAAGTTTTACAATAATAGTTTTAATGTTATGCCATACCCCCTATTTTTTTTTTTTTAACAAACTGACGTTTATTTATTTTTATTATTATTTATTTTACCGGAATAAAATAATTTCGGTAATATTAAGTATTTTTTTGAATGACGTCTGCAGTGTTGGTATACCCACTCTTGTAAAATGCCGTACCTCTGATGCGAAGCGTTTGATAGGGCCTCATGATAAGAACAACACTCAGAAGCGAAAGTAAAACAACAAAACTGCACTTCGTGTCTTTTTACTTGGATGACTTTTTTGGAATGTTAAAAGCATTACAGTAGAAATGTGAAACTATTGCATTTACTTATAAAATTGACTGAACTTAAGTCCTTTTTTTCGAAGATCATTCTGTTTTAACATTAATTTTGCACAGGTCTGAAAGCCACTAAATCCAGTTCGTGTCTTTTTACTTGAATGACTTTATTTACTATGTTAACGATGGCATTATATTACATCAGATCATCATTGTCCGTTCATTGCAATGTGATCGCTTGGTACTATTTGTTGCAAATGAGAAGTTATTTAAACAATAATAAGGTTCCTGCCGTTTAGACTCGCGATGTGAAATACATGGACAAGCTAATTCGATCAACCCATGCATCAAAACATTATTTTTGTTTATTCGTCCACTGTGATAATTAAAAGTTCACAAGTAAAATCACATAGAAGATCACAAAAACGAATAGAACTTATATCCTAAGTTTGCAGAAATCGTTTGCAATTTTTTTCTCAAGAAATCATGAATCTTATCATGTGACTTTGCGACGGTGGTGTACTTGTAGACAATCGAATAGCGTCTATATATGATTTTTATAACAATTTTTTTTCAAGGTGCTGTACAAATTTGTAACGTATATCAACATGAACAATTTTGTATATTGTAAGTATGCTCACAGTAAACTGCGCTCAGAAAAAGGGCTTAACATTTTGAGAACAGAAAAAAAAAACTAGCTTTTACTTGAAGTGATTTATTTTTGTTAAAAAAATATCGTCTGTGGTTTTAAAATAATAAAGTGGTTCAATTTTTAAACTGCAAAACCTAACTAGTTGCATACCGACCACGACCGTGATGCATTGTGTCATAATGAGCCACTTCGGCTGGGGCCAAGAGAACGGCCGGCGCGCAAATTCGAAAGGGGGTGGGGTGGAGACGTGGGGGGGGGGGACTGGACCTTTGTTCACGCCAGGGGCGCTCTTACCCCTTTTTCTTTACGAATCCGTAGAGGGATAGGGGATGAGCAGGATTGAGGTTGTTTTTCCCCAGCTATGTAAATGCACCGACTTATAAAAGCACACTCATGATGTTAGAAGACTAAATAAAGACATGTTCAGTCTTACACAATAATGCTTTGTCTTGAATTATTTCTTTTACAGGGTGACCATCCCCAAAAATGCAACCCTAAAACATTTGCCTTAATAAACAAAAAGGTAACAGTGGATTTTTATGCTTTGGGTATCAGATTAAACCTCAGACGTTTTTCTTTCAAATACTGAAAACAATCATGAAAATAGCACTTTGGGTTGCTGAGAAAATGCCAACTATGTAAAAGTAGTCATTTTTCATTCTGTACACAAGTAGGCCTACAAGTACTTCAAACAGTGAAACATTTTACGGTAAGCCTACTGTGCAATTATCCTTCATTCCATTAGTATTTTGAAATATTTATGATGCTGACAGAGTTTGAAATAGGACTAAAAAGGATGAGATACTTCTTCATATGGAAAATAAAAGGTATTCCCATCAAATTCATTTGTACTCTTGTCATATTATGTGCCAATGTTGTTTGTAAGGATTAGGACATGCACAAAATAGGTACAGTGAAAATACCTTGTACTGTTACTGTGGTAATGTTTTGTGTACAGGATGAAAAATGACTACTTTTACATTGTGATTTTCACAGCAACTCAATATTTTCATCATTGTTTTTTTCCAGTATTTGAAAGAAAAAGCTCACAGCTTTAATGAACAATCTTGTATTGTTCAAAACATAAAAATCCAATGATCCTTTTTTTTAATTTTATTTTTTTATATAAATGTTTTAGGGTTGCAGTTTATTGGGTCACCCTGTAGATTGTTTTCATGAAAACACGTCTACAGCAGTGATATAGACCAACAGTCACGTCTTATAGAAATTAACAACGCTTACGGGTACAGACCAGTAAATCGGTCCGAAATTGCCTACGCCGGCCAAATCACGATTTGCATGTTCTCAAATTCTTAAGTATTAGTCTAGAGCATTTTGAAGCCCGTGAACTTGATGATTTGTAGAAACAAGAAGGTTGGAAGCCGTGCAGAGGACTGCGAGCTCGTATTTCTGTGAAATGTGGATGATGATTAGGCCCTAAAATGGCTCTATTTTGCAATGGAGCGTAGGCGTCCATTTTCAAAATGGCGATGGGCTTCATGACTGCTTTTAGGGACGATCATCTTTGGATGGAATTTTCTCTCAAAAGTCATCGGTTACCCCCCCCCCACCCCAAGAAAATTGAACAGAAAATGAAAGATGATGAAATCAGCTTGAATTTGATGTACGTCTTGAACACCTCAGAGAGTTGTGAATATTTTTCCTGAATTTCTGAAGTGGGGGCATTTATCATTGGGGTCTATGGAAATGTATTTACTGGTGTGCAACCTTACACTTGCTCGAGATTGCCATGGCCCAGTATAGCTTTTGAAATACAGCCTTTAATTCTTGCAAGATAAGGCACGTACAAACGAGCACTCTACTCA
Source organism: Patiria pectinifera (assembly GCA_029964075.1). Classification (NCBI taxonomy): domain Eukaryota; kingdom Metazoa; phylum Echinodermata; class Asteroidea; order Valvatida; family Asterinidae; genus Patiria; species Patiria pectinifera. Next base: position 9,621,773 of record CM057144.1, read on the forward strand.
CGACGGTCATAGTACCATACTGTTTGGGGTATAGGCCTACTGGGAAATTGCTCAATTATAACAAAAGGAACTGTCGTATTGCCGTGTACGAGGCCCGCTGTTTCCAATCAATTTTACATGGCTACAAACAAGCACTCTACTCGACGACGAGGAAAATTGAATCTGTAATTATTTTGCAAGAAAAACACAGAGAACGATTGGGTAAACCAATTGAGAACTCGAGGCGACCGTAACCTCAATACCTTCTATAAAAAAGGTGGGGGGGGGGTGTGGGGTGAATGCAGTATTACCCGGCTGGTTGTGTAAACAATGATTTAGATTTAGATTTAAATTTCCGTGGGTTTTGCATGGTTATACGAGTTTCGTGAGTTGATTAGGAAACGTTAATTTGCTGCTTTTCAAGTAGCCTTAATTTGTGATTTTTTTCCATGAACCAATTCTTCAGGTATAGAAAGGTCTAACCATTCAAATTCTGTTCCACGTGGGCGAACCACCATCAAAGGGTCCATGAAATAGAAAACTGAATTCTCGCACTTTAGGTCCAATTGTAACGTTTTTGAAGCTGTATTGTTTTATGCAGATGAATGTCCATCATCACAGTCGATTACGTCTGTTAAGTATTTAAGTTGTTGTAGGATGCTTCTTTTTGTTCAGTTGTAAGCAAGGATACTTGAACAATAGACTTTATTTGATGATCCCTTTATACACAATTAATGTTCCCTGTTACGTGTGAACACCTGAATTAATTTCTTAAAGATTTTTTTTAATCAAATCTCCAAAACTATATCATTTTGAGAGCTATTCTCGTCAGGTTCTTACTTGAAATGAGACGAGACGAGATGAGAAAACAACACACAAAACTAAAAACTTATAACAATTCAGAAATGAGAAGGAAAACCTTGCCGAAGTGAGAAGAAAAACCTTGAAGACCAATGCAAACTCGTGGTGCGCGCGGCCCCCATCAGGCGTAACGGATTGCAACTCATAATATGCTTGCCTATAGGCGGAGGATGATTCTTTACCTCCACAGAGTACCAATGCACTTGTTCCTGGGGAGCCGGGGGAAAGGACAACAAGAAAACCCTTAGAATAGCAAATTTATTCTTTTATAGAATGGCAAATTGGATTACAATTTGCGGTGAGAGTTCAAATAAAAAATGAAGACAAAAATGCCCTTTAAAATGAACGATTATCCCGAAGGTCTTTTTATGCAGTAGTAGACTGTCCGTTCCTTATCATAGCCTCCTGCACCGGTGGGCAGATGTATTCAGAATTGAGGATTGTTTTGTCTGGGTAAAAGCAAGCTGCTTGAGGCTGAAAAAGAGTCCTACAATATGAAATGTTTAGTTAGCCCTGTCCATCTTCAGATGTCAACATGCCCGGGAAGATATCCAATTTACAGGACGGAAATGACTCTCAAACCTCGAGGGATGCTGCTGAACGATCTGGCTTCAGCTACGCTACGAGTTGTTTGTATTATTGATCCCTGAACTTACAAAAAACACCAAATACAGGAAAAACATCTCCCACGAAAACGTAATTAGAAACGAAAACATAGCCCTATGGGAAGAGGAATATGGGAAACAGAATTTGGGTTGAGCTGACGTAGCTCGTGATGTCAATTGATCTCTAATTAATAACATAATATTTAATAGGGGCATCAAAGGCGCAATTATTTTACAAGGTCAGACAAACAAAACCAAAGCCCGAGATTTGATTACTGTGAAGATGAGAGCCTATATTGATGAGACGACGTCGGTGAACACGCTCCTTACATCGCAGTCGTCGTAAACCAATTTAGAAAACAACGCCATAATGATGGGTCCCGAGTAATAGGACAGTCGGCGAGAAGCTAGCGAGAGGGGGTAGGGTGGGGTTGGGTGGGGTGCAACCACGAAAGGCACTACTTTGCAGAGCTATCTGAGATGGGCTTTGAAAAAAAAACAGGTTTCAGGCGCTACTAGATGCATTTCATAGTAAAACGGTTTTTTTTTCTGCAATGGGGGGGGGGGGGGGGCGCACACACAGGAGCACGTGCCCTATTTTAACTGAATTGCGCAAAAACAATATTGCCTTCAGTGTCCCCCTTCAAAAAATGGTGCATCCTACAAGTGTATCCCTAGTTACCTCTGAACTGTAATTCGATAGCCTGTTTGGGTATTATTCAAATTCTGTTCTCTGTCACAATTTACAAGGATAGGCCTATGGTATTCCGTGACACCTTATACATGTCTCTTTTGGCACACACTTCGTCTCAGTGAAATAACAACTGTGGAGTCTGTTATTCGTGGGGGACCAAAAACACGGTACACGTATTCTTTGATTTGCATCATGTCAACAGCGCATCAAAAGAATGCCTGGGGGGGGGGCAACAGTTTGTTGCTGCATGCAAGGACAATTCTGAAAGGAAAGTGTTCTTTGACAGTCCATCAGCTAGCAAACCAACCCACCCCAAAACAAACCAACAACTGAAACAATAGAATAAGCTAAAGAGCAGGAGTTAAAAGTTGGTCAAAAGCTCTTTACTCATATACAGTCTGCATAAATGCATCATTAATATTTATACCAAAATACAAAAAATATCAATAGTCCTTAACATATTTAATACAACCTCCCTCTCCCATAAAAAAAAGTACGGATGACTTTTACTACGACTGATAAACAGGTAAATGAAAAAAAAAATCCAACCACGCCACTGGATGAGGGTGGAGAAAGATTCACAAATAGTGTTTTTCATCCTACTTTGTGACTTGAGCACCGCCCTCCAACAGCATCTTGAACTCTGGATGAGTTTGGCAGCCCCACCCCTTCAGATTAGCTCCACCTCCAAAATATCATTCTTTGGTGAAAACAAACTTCTAGACAACTTCCAAAACTTATATGAAGTTTATAAAACCTGCAGATGTCAGTTTCCTTACACAGTTTGTAGCATTTAGTCCATACCTGCGCACTAAAGTTGATTACTTTCACTTAATTACTGCGCTACCACTTAATTTCACAATAGATAAAGCCATTGTCACGTTATAATTAAGTCTATATACATATTTTACCTCACAGCCCTTTCTTCATAAAAGGAAGGTCTTAAAGGGAATATACAACATTTGCAAACATCGAAAAATAAAACTACCCAGTTTTTACGAAATACCTAAATAGGATGTTGGTAATTGACAGTCTAAAGCATCCTGTAAAATTATGGCACCTGGTGTGAAGTCATTTTCAAGAAAATAGTATTTTTGTAAAAATTTCCAGCGGTGGTCGGCCGACCACCGTTGGAAAAACCTAACTATTTTTCAACTACTGCTCCAAATTTACCATTAATTCAGTCCAAATTTTGTTTGCTATTGGTTACATGTTCATGAACGGGTGCAGGCCAGCTAGACTGGTACCCTTACCTTACAATTTTCCACTATCTGTAAATTGATCCATTTTATATTTAGTGGAGTCAGGGAACCAGACTACTTGAACAGTTTTGTTTTTCTTGGTTTTTCCAGCATTTTCGAACACAAAACTTCAAACATGTCAGTGTAACAATATTTGACCTATTATACTAACCCCTGAAATAGTTCATTTCTGAAAATTACAGCAAAAGCCAATGATGTACATTCCCTTTAAATCCTATTACGCAATTACTTATAAAATAAAGCAAAGCCATAGTGTTGATGCTCCATGTGTCATAATTTCTAAAATTGTGCTTTTACAAATCTGCAATGCTATGGGCTCCATTGCACAAGGTGATACAATTCACTGGTTCACTATTCATTCACTTACACGTGCGAATGTATACCAGGGAAGGCACGGTTTTGCCTAATGACAGAACCACTGAAGGCTGGTTCCGTCCCTCCATTACATTCTAGACTTTAATTAAGGAGGGGGCGGGAACCAGTCTGCTTGTGCAAGGCGTCCATCCACGCTGAATGCCATACTATAGTACTAGCCATTCTACAACTATATTTAAAAAGAGAGGTGTCATTATAAACAATAAAGAAAGTAGAAAAATACCGTGAACATATGTGCAAAATATTTCATCTTATCAATTAACGACCTCTAAACTCTCTAGTTCATACCCTCACCTGCCATCCTCACAACCCTGTTTCTTTTAAATTCTCTAAGAACTTGTTTAATATTAAGCTACATATTATAAACATTATACTTGATAAAAGTCTCAACAAACCAAGGGGAACAGAATTGCGCAAGGGACAATACTAATTTGCAGGTGAAAACCACATTAATGCTTACAACAGATTATTCCGCGATTCACAATGAAACCTAGGCTCTCATGGCAAAGAAAGTACTGAGGCCCTCGGTTTCAGTACCGATTTGACATTCCTCTATTCCAAATATAGGTTTTCCCAGCTATTTTAAAACGTTTATCATTCGAATTCACCATTTCTAATATTCAAATTCGTCCATCGACATCGATTTAGTGCTCTTCCAATGTTTAATTTCGTCTTTTGTCCGACATTTTCAAATTCAGTTCAAGCAAATTCAAACAATGAGCGCACATTTTCGTCCCGGAGTATTCCATTTCGTGTCGTCTACGCCAAACTTTGTTATTTAGAAATCAAATTCGTCTAATTGATTGATATAAGACGAATTTGTTCTCTGAATGCTGCCATTCGGCAAAAGCTTGGACGAGTTTGATCTGAAATGACGATCATTCTCAACCCGGTGACTAAAGAGGGTGACCAAACTTTGAAATTGAATGGTTAATGACTAAATTAGTTTGGTTAAAAGCGTGTGGAATTTTTCGTGGACGAAATTGAATGATAGAGTGAATAATCTTTTAAAATAGCCGGGAAAACCTATATAAAAAATCAAACAAATTTGTAATATTCTTATCTAAAAATAAAACACTCCACAAGTTATTATTGGACTCAAAAATAAAGAGCAAAGAATTGTACATTCCCTTTAGAATTTGATGTCAAGAATCAACAAAGATATCAAATACACTGATAAAAAGGGAATATTTCAAAGCAGATAGACAGCTGTTACATTGACATTAAATTGCAATTAAAAAAAATGGGAAATTAAAGTTTATAAAGCATCTCCATCTTTTCTGGGTATCTTTGCAGTTAAGTTCTGCTAATGTTAATCATTTAATTTAAGAAAACAATGTAAAAATGTGCCAAAAAAATTACTGCAATGAACTTGTTACAAAGTTGTACACTGCAAGAAAGACACCGAAAATACTAAGAATGCATGAATGTCTTTCTGCACAACTTTCACCTCCACTGCAGAAAGAGTCAAGACAAATAGTAGGACATCACTCTCAATTGCCTTTAAGACTGTCACACAGTCTCAAAAATCAGCAAACTAAAAAAAATGCTTCACCAAACTTGCCCAACATATCCGAAAAGGGATATCTCTGTGTCGCGGTCAGCAGGCACAAAAGCCTTAATCCAAAGGACCAGCCTCCCCCTTCTTTATCTTTTTTGGGGGTGGGGCCAACTTGGGAATGTCGGCAGAGTCTTCAAATATGGGCGGTTCACTAGGCTCCAGGAAGGTGCTGAAGTTGTTGTCTGACAATGGAGCTGTGGGTACAGATTGAGGAGAAATGACCTCATTAGCAATCACAACATCTTCTGGAATAATTGCTGTGATTTTGCAACGATAAACATTATGCATCGCGGACAAGGAGTAACTAAAAGCTCTGCCTTTTGGGTACGTGTGGTCTAGCGGTGGAGCACAGAATTCATGATCGTGAGGTTGTGGGTTCGAGCCCCGCCGTGGCCATGCGTGTTGTGCCCTTGAGTAGGTGCTTTACCTCAATTACTACTCTCAACCCAGGTGTTAAATGGGTACCGGCATTATTCAATGCTGGGAAGGTAACAGACTTGCTCTGGAGGTGTGGCGATCCCCCCACAGCAGCATACATGTATGAGTCTGGCTTAATCGCTAACGAAAGAGAGATGGGCACTCCGTTCCTTTTAACACAGGTTCGTCTCCTTTAAATTTACCTTTTTCTGCCTTTACCTTTACTATCAAAACAAAAGCACTGTTCTCTAACATACGTTTATAACTGAAACAATTTTTTTTGTGAAAGGAAGAAATATGAAAATTTGAAAACATGAAAATACGATTTTGAAAACAGGTAGTCAAAATATCGAACTATTCAAAATCACAGGCGAAACCAAATAGGTCCACTATGTGAAGTATGTCAACATCTCATGCAAGATTTCCATGGGGAATTTATATTCAGTTTCAGATAGATACAATTTATATACAATGGGAACTCATTAGAATCAGTCATTGGAGTAAACTAAACGGCCCCGTAATGGATGTATGCAACACGAATGGTGCATGAATAGCATACAGACAAGGGCTCTCATTTTGCTGATGTTAATATTTTTTCACTTCAGTGAAAACACAATGCAGACATGCAGCATATACTGAATAGACACCACTTAACCGGAAAACCGGCATCTATAAGAGACATATTCACAGGGTTATGGTGTTAGTTGAAATCATAGATATTCAGTAGGCATGCAAAGCTTCCAACTATAAAGTCATGCACATCCAAGACTCATCCTCGATAAATTCATTCAAAATGCAGATAGATAAAAACTCATTTTAATATTGACTATTTTAAAGTCAAAGTCCTAGGTGATGACTTTTGTTTGTGTATAGACTTGTAGATGTGATGGATATGCACCGTGATTCAACCAATAAAGTCATAAATATGTAACAGTCCGCCAATGAAAATTTACTCTTCACAACAATATTCACTAGGTTGCGAGTAGAAGTCAAAAGCCAATATCTCACTGAAGGTTTTACAAAAGTGCTTTTTCCCCCCTGACATATGCGATTGAAGATGCTGAGGCTGAGATGCAAGGCCGTCTTCAATCCAATTTACAACATGTAATCTAATCACTCAAATGCCATAATTCCATTGACTGATGGACGCCCGTTCCTATGAATAAACAATGAATTAAAAAAAAAAAAATCTCTGCACAGATAAGCTCATCACATCCAAGCCACTATTTGGATAACTTTACTTCGGAATTTTCCCAACTCTTAAGATACATCAGAATATGATTATAATTTGCATAGTGATTAATTTTATTTCAAATAAGTCATGGAAAATTTGATGAAAATTTTACTTTTTAATTTTTTTTAATTTTTGAAGGCTCGTTTGTAGATTCTTCAAGAAAAAAAACAATTGATTTTGCAGAACCCAGTCGTCATGAACAAAATGTATGGACTACTATCAGTGTGTTTCTTGCTTTGTTTACAACATACAATTGAGGTTAAAAAAATCTAGGAAACGTCTAAAATGCATAATATTGTATTTACTTGGTTAGTTTGATTCCCTGATCTAAAGCAAGACCTTTGTGTTCCCACTGAGCTATTATGGACAATCGCTGTTTGCAATTTCAAACTTCATGTATTTTAAAAAGGACTATGACAAAAGAAATTATCTATATCTTGAGTTAACTAAATTTTTCCATAAAAAGGAAAGTGTCAAAAACTGTTTTTGGTTAGTGGTGCCCTTTAAGGCTACATATGTATTATGCATGCCAAACACACAACAGCCACTCAGGATTGGACAGCACATTGCTGTATTGCACCGCAATTCATTGTACATGTGTACTACAATAAACTTGATCAACTCCTCAAATAGAGATCCATCTAGCAGGAGTCACATGACTCAAGACACATCTCCGCTTTCTACAATGCTGACAAAAGCCTAATGGAGAAACAAATTGCATTATTTGGTCAATTTGCAGGTGCCGGATAATTTAGAGAATGAAAAAAAGGGGAAAAAGAAATGTCTGCAGATTTGTCAAAAGTTGACTCATCAGTAATGCAATAAAAACATTAGTGTTTTATCTGAAGCTGAATCTACGCGTCATCGATGAGATGTGGAAGAGTGCATGCTAAAATGTCAGCGCTGAAGATAATGCTGGGGGAATGACCGAGTCGATACTGAAGTTCCGCTGATTTAGAGAAGTGGCAAATATCTGAGGGTGCTTTAATATTCCCAGGATAAATATTTAATTCAAAGTTTGGGGATGGAGGTCATGGGAAATTTATGACTAAAAAATGTCAGCGGAGAATAGAAATACCTTTCTCCCAACTTAAATGATATCTGTTAAAAGTTTTTGATATTTTTGTTTGAACAAGGAAATACACCTACTGCACAAGTCTTTTCTCATTTGATATCTCTATGATGTATTTTAGATTAGCCTCTGGGAAACTAAGGCACCAAAAAGTCTCTGGTTTCTGGTATGGAGATTGTCCCAAAAGTGGTGCGGCGACGCAGGTTTTTTTTTTCAAATGTCGATCAGCTAATGATGCAGATGACGCTTCGATCCCCTTAAAACTCTGAAAAATATCCTTCAGGGTGGAGCTTGAGGTGACCTCAGTAAGGCCATAATGCTTGAGAATTCTGCACCCACTTACGATCTCGACCGACACAAACATTCTTTGGGAAATTTGGAAAGTCAAGACAAAAATCAAAGAAAACCATACAGTGACATCATGCATGTGCTGCCAGGCTGGTCATTAGTCTTCTCCCTTACATATTGTGCTAATTAAACCTCCGACGCAGAAAGCCCATTTACTAACACGCTTACAGTAAGGGGTCCCTCCGGGGACCCAGATATTTAGCGCCTTGGTTTGAGGCTACACAACACTGCATTAAAAAGCATTTACAGGTTCCAGATACACGACCATCGCTCCCTTAGTCTGGCTTCCAGACCCACAATTACAAAATTACAACACCGTCTGCAAATGGTGCCTGCCTAAATTTAGTGCAAAATATATGGGAGCCCAGAGAAGCCAAATAGAGCTTATACTCGATCGTAACCCCATTCCAGTCAAATCAGTGATTATGGCAGTTTTGAGACATCATCTTGCATTAAAAAACAATTTTTTTAAAATTTGGCCGATGCGCATGGCTGCGGCCATGCACGCAAACCAGAAACCGGAAACTTTTTTTTTTTAGGCCTAAGGTATCTTTTCAATATATGAAAAGTTACCATTTGGAATATTGGATACAGCGTGTTCCTGATAGGGAAGATAAGAGCTACCATCATGTACACAAATGAAAGACCATTCAATAGTCTGTTGTTGAGAGGTATTAAAGGCTTAAAAGCTAAAGAAAAAAAAAAAGTGACACACCAACACTATAGTGTGGTAGTGCAACATTACTGGCTCATTTGACTACATTTTTTTCTTCTCAGAGAATCCCTTCCACTTAATGTTTATAACAATTAGTCTGTCAAAGCGTTTTATGTGTGAACCATTAGCCAGCTGACTTGATCATCACTTATGGTACATGGGGGGGGGGGTGTTATAAGTTAATCTTGGGGTACTACTCTCCGGGTAATAGTGAAGGGCTTGGAGATAGTTTGTGTATCCAATGTGTGGGATAACCACTTTATATACATCCCTAATTCCTTGGAACATCAACCTACACAAGAAGTGCATTTAGCTCATAATGTTTTAATGGTATTATGTGTGGTATTAAGGGGTTATGGGTGACAAATGTGACAACAACAAATATGTTAAGTGTAAGAAAAAAAGGATTTAGGGATCACAAGGTATTACAAATCAACAACAAAAAGGGGAAAGAGGTTAACCAATTAACAAGACAGAGGGGTGATTGAAGTGGCTAACCAACCCCCTTTCTGTCCGTCAAATGTTTTCATTTTATTTGTGAGTGTAATAATGTCATTCCAATCCTACAACTCTTGGCTGAATGTTATTAGTATGTGCTGACTCCATACCTCAGCCACCCCTTTAACAAATGCTGGATTTCAGTTGCTGCAAGAATGTGGTGTTATGCTATCATAGAGGGTTAGAGTAAGAACAGCAGTCAAAAGCGGAAACTGACTAACATGTGCAAGGCTCGTAGTCATTGAAGCCATAGACTGGGTTGCGGATGGCCACTAAGTCCAAAGCATTGCCTGGGTCATCATCATCCTCCTCCGGTATCATGGGCCGTGTAGACCCTGACCAGCTGACTGGGCGAGGCCTACGCAGGGGCTTGTCCTTAGGGTTGGTGCGTCGCCTGGGAGGAAGAGGAGGGTGGAGGAAGTCAAAAAATTGTGCAAGATTGTACATCTTACCGCCGCTGCTGCTACCACTTAACCCTACCAACTCACCAGGAATACAATGTAAATATTTCACGTCTTTTTTCACGATGTAACTATGGACAAATCTGCAATTTCCTTGCCACCTTTTAGTATCCTGAAAATGCTGTAAAGCTATCATAACACAATCAATTAACATTATTCATAATTGCTGAAACAGGAGCATGCCATCCAGCACCAAACCCATTTTTAAAGAAAGGTGAGTAATGAATGAACTTTTGGTGGACATTTGGACCCAGCTAAGAGAACATCGACTCCCATAGCTTCATGACAACAAGACCATGATGAGTCCATACCCCCTACCCACTCACGGACCTGTCCTAGTTAGCAACTTACCGCCTAATGACAACACACACCACTACGATAACCGCAGCTAGAGCCAGCAGTCCGCAGACCACTGCAATGACAATCACCAATCGGTTAGGTAATTGGGCCGAGGCACTGGGATTTGTGTTGTTGTCACCATCCCCACCCTTGCCTGGTGTCTTAGTGATCACCCCGATGATATCACCTTGGCCAGTAGTGGCGGGGAGGCTGGCCTTGCTGGGAAGGGTTGTTGGGGTCACAGTGGCTTTACCTGTGGATGGGGAGATGGGTGAACTGATCAAAATGGTATACCTCGCTGTAATGGTATTATTTCCATTATTTTTTTTTGGCCACCAATTACAAAACAAGCATTAAAGAATATAATCAGAAATTTAAGCCAAAATAAATGGTTTTAAAAACCCACATGGCAAGCAGATTTGTGTAATAAAAGATGAGGCGAGGCACCATGACAGTCCAACAAACAAACAAACAAACAATCAATAAACTGGCAGATCAAAAGGAATGTATTTTAAATATGTACTTGAATAAATATCATAATTCTTGGAAGAAGCCAGACAAATGTGTGTTAAATGAATGAAAAGAGTATGGCTCTCTTGATGCTATTTGATAGTAAAGGAAAACGTTAATCCCTGAATGGTCAATGCTTGCATTGAGAATGTGCAAAAGGCTGCCACAATAGCAGATGCTCATTCTTTGAGAAGTTCTTGAATTATAATCAATGGGCCATATTCACGAGTCTGCCATGTTGAATTGTAAGTGAGGTAAACTCTTCGTTTTGGAACTTGCGAAGAGAAATGAAAGCAAGTACATTACTAAATCATTCAAGTCTGCTTAAATGAATAAGCTGTAGTTCAAAATTTGTAATCAAACATTCCCTAATGCTTTAAGCCAGATTTAGTCTGGCTAAATAGTCTGGCGCTATCCCATTCAACAGTTAACAATTTATGAAATACATTAAGGGAACATGACAAAAATGGCTATCACGTGAATAAGGTCCATGTCAGCAATGCTGACTCAGCATACATCAATTTTTCAGATTTTTTCTCCGAAGCCATCAAATTTGTTAGAAAAGGCTCAAGTATGTGACATTTTCATAATCACTGCCACCTAACATTTTCTACCAGTGTAAAAAAAAAAAAATACTGAACAAATTATTCATGGATTAAAACATGTCCAGCAAGACTTGTAGGTTAATTGGTCCAAAAACTAACACAAATACCTATTTTTGTATTTTGGAATAAACATGTTAGGTTCAAATGTCTTAGAAGTCTTGTATATCTTTAATTAAACATGGTAGCTATGTCAACACAGCTACATGTGCTTTCTAACCCCCTTGACTAAACAAAACTCGGAGAGCAGAATCTGAATCGACTTCTTCTGGACCCTCATACTGTCATAGTGAAATGCCTCATTTTACAAATATTGACTGCTTCGAGTGGTGTGGTATTAAAAGAGCTTTCTGTTTTCTGAGGCAAAGCCGAGTGAAGTATCTCGAGTAAAAGCAGTCAATATTTGTTTTCTACCCACAGATTCTGCTTGATTTTGAGAAACAACTGATTACTTTGACCAAAATCCAATAAATATGTACCTATATTTCAATACAAAATCAGAATTTTGACAATTTATTTGCACTTTTCCAAACTACCCATTCTTGCTACGTGTATTTTTGTCCTTTTCCAGTGGTCGATTTTGTTTTGCCGTGCACAGCAAGATAGTAAATACAGTGTATGAATGTGACTCACTCTCAGCCAATCAAGAGACAAAATCTGTGGGCGAGGTGTTATAATAATGAATAGTTGTAATTAAACTGATACGTGTAATGGTACCACTAAGGAGACACGTTATCATAATTTCTTTGCACGATGGGAGACATCGGTCATTAGGGAGACATTTTCATTTGTCCTTTATGTCACAGCCCCCCTTTAGAGGCAAATTTTACTGTCGCAATTAGATTATATTTGTTGCACTTTGTCTAATTAGTAAAAATACAGAAATGCGTGGAAAAAGGACAAGGGAAAATTGGATTAGGGCGCATTTAAGTTTGAAAATTGTCAGTGTTGTAGTCGAGTCCTCCTCATCCGAGTCCGAGTCCTTGAGCAAAGGACTCGAGTCCGAGTCCGAGTCCTTGTCAATTTTTGATGTCCGAGTCCGAGTCCGAGTCCGAGTCCTTGAAAAAAGGACTCGAGTCCGAGTCCGAGTCCTTATGTATCAAATTCAAGTCGCGGTTCACCAATACTATATTAACGTTTTCAAAATGTCACTATCAAATGTCAGGTGATAGAGAAGGGGTAATGGTTTTTGCGAGCGGCAGAACTGCGGAATTCGGTTCCACAGCAAAACCAAATCAAGGTGAAAGACATAAAATAATTGAAATAAAACACGTAAAAAAGACCCGATTTTGCCGGACTCGAGCCGGACTCGAAGCCGAGTCCTCGAGTCCTTGGGGTCCGAGTCCGAGTCCGAGTCCTTGAGCAAAGGACTCGAGTCCAAGTCCGAGTCCTTGAAAAAAGGACTTGAGTCCGGACTCGAGTCCGAGTCCCGAGTCCGAGTCCTACAACACTGAAAATTGTTGTGCACAAGTCTATGGGGATGTCTCCCAAATGTCCAATCCAGGGTAATTACTATAACTACAGAATGAACACAAGTTTGCAAAACGTAAGTTCACAAAACGTAAGTTGAGCAAATGCTTCCTACATTTAAAAAATAAATCAATACTTAGCAAAATCAATTGCAATCAATATAACGAAGAACTTGTGAAAAAAGGCCTTTGTCAAAGTCAATGGTAACTTTGTTTTGAGTGTGCTATTTGCATGTGTTTTTGACTTTTATTTTCTGCTCTTTTTTTTTGTATTTTTGTATTTTTTTGCTAGGATTGTAGATTTTTTTCCCCCCCACTACTTGGAAATTTGATCATTGGCATCATCCGATTAGGATTGGAAACGGACGATGACTGATTAGATTTCAGTATCCGCACGTCAAAGATAAGGAAAGACAATCCTCTCTGCACAGGGTGATAGATTCTTTTGACTAGAGGTTTAGATTTCACACAAATCTTGTTTAGTAAAGAATCCCTGCAACCTGATTCTCCCTAAGACACACCCCCACAATTCTTGACATTTAGCGATTCCCAAGTGTGACCTGATTCCCCCCCCCCCCACAAACTCAGAAAAGCAATTCCATCCTCTGATTGTCAACAGGACATATCTTATCATTAGCTGAGAGACAGGTCAACAATTCCCATCCTGCTACTAGATGGTGCGTTCCTTTCAATTAAAAGCCCTCTGTGCCACTTCTATTTTCCTAGCACCTCATTGACAATTCTGGGAAAATATTGCAATGGAAGGCACATTTGCCCAGACAAGCATTATTATTAGGAGACAATAATGAACTGTCTGCTAGGATGGTAAGTGCAAACATTTTATGTCACAGCATATTTTTTTAAGGAAGTAAATGGTGAAGTAATAAACATTTAAATTTTGAACCCTAATTTCCATACACTTCAGGTATGCTATTTGCACCCCCCAAATATGAGACTGAAATACATTTCATGATCCATTGACATTTATGCATATCTGTTCTCCAACAAATGTACCGAGGGAATTTGTATGAAGCAACAAATAATAGTCTTTTTGCTTATTGCCCCAACAAATAGTTATTGAAATGCTCACAATATAACAAGAAAAAATATGTACCGTAATTATTTTTTGTCATTGAATTTTGGAAAGGTTGCCAGAAAATAATTGATTGCACAAAGACATTTTGGCATTGAGCCAAGATATTAGATGTCCTGATTAAAAAAACCCAATCAGCTGATGGAAATTGAATGCATCGAACCATTGTAAACAATGCAACATGCACTACGGTTCTAAAATAGGGTTCAGAAATTACTTTTTTTAAACCTCAAATATTATTTTGTACATGTAACTACGCACACAAATCCAACTTTATTTGACTGGATTTGCAAAGGATGTACATAAGTCAAACCACAAAGTATAAACGCAAATAACTGCTTTTTTTCAATGTAATATTCATTATGTGGCTATATCCTTATACGCTAATGGAAAATGAAAGCTTTACTTGAACTACTCATTCTCATAAAGGTTGTTTTGTTCGATTCCAAAATATTTCCCATATCTTCTTCCTACGCACAAGCAGGAACGTAATACCTCGTTGAGCTAAGAAAACCTCCAGTTGAAATTCTTCAGTTTTCAAATGTAGCCTGTCCGCTGGCCAAAACAAAACATGCTTTCCTGGCTCTGTGTTTACAGAGGCTCCTCAGGTTTTTAGTCAAGTAGCTTGCTGAAGCACAGACATGCACACAGAAACACCACTGCACTAAAGGTTACTATACTTCAGAGGGGAGTGGATTTTTTTTATTATTCTATACACATGAAGAAAACAAAAATGAAGGGTTTTGTTTTTTGTACAACCAATATTTCATTAGCCCAGAACTGATGTAGACAGAAGATTCTCTGTGGTTGTTTTGATACAATATTGTTGCCTGTAATTTTGTTTTTTTTCCTTCCAAGGCTACATTTCTCTATTTATGTGTTGGTGTGTATCTTTGATAATTTTGGGCAAGGTAGTTAACGGGAGTCATTGAAATTAAAATTTAAGTTCATAAATTTAACAAAGAACAGGTAAATTCCCTAGATTATATTAATTCTGCACTTGGTTTTAGTACAGTACTTGGTATTTTACTACACAAATACTGTAGTATCAGATACAGAGCGAAATTGCAAGAAAATGCATTACACTGACAAAACATCCATTTTGAAGTTAGTTCCAATGCGAAATGTCAGATTTCCAATTAGTTTGTGTAATGATTGCTGACAACTGCATGTTTGCTGCAGGGCAACCAAGCAATCCTGTCATATGTGTCGGCTCCTTGACAGCTGGAAGTGCCAAGCTGACGAGACAGGGTTGATTTATCTATAACACTGCAGCTGGATGGATCCAATAAGCAGGTGTCTTGCTGGGTCTAGCCTGACCTGATATGATCTCTCCTTCAATCATTACTACTGCAGTGTTAAAGACAACGTTTTGGGCCAGAAAGCTGTCTGGGAATCTTTCTAGCACCCTTGAACTATTTTGAACACCCCATTTGTTGTGCAAAATTATGAAAAGGCATACAAATCATCAGAGATTTGGCACCCTATTTTTGTTTTCAATGGGAGGCAAATTCATAGACCAAACTTTCAAATGTTGACTGCAACCCTGTTTTTGAACTATCAGGTTGCACATTTTGTAAGACTGGAAAAAATACATTAGAATAACATTACATTTTTTCATTCTACAAATTTATTCCAACAGGTTAAATCTCATTGATAAAATTTTAAAACGGAAACCAACGATGTCAGTAAAAGTAAAACTATAAAAGGTCCGCATCTTTTGAAGACAGAACGCACGCAGGGCTTTCAGATGATGAAGTGATATTAGCTGAAATTTTCAAGACAATCAGACCTTGTCAAAGTGATTATGGTGATGTCACAAATTTTCCAAAGCTCAAATCAAAGGAATTTGAAAAGAAAATATAATGAATAGCACATTCCTATTTGGATATAGTTGTTTTTATAGAGTTCCAAGATGATCTCATTGAAGATAATGTGCAATTTTGCAAGTAGACAAATATTTAAAAACATTTAAAAACCTTCTAGGTACCCACCAAAGCTGTAGTCGAGTACTTTTTTTTGAGTACCAAGTACTGCCAAGTACTTAGGTTAAAAGGAATATACAACATTTGCAAACATCGGAAAACAAAACTACCCTTTTTTACGAAAAACCTTACTAGGATGTTGGTAAATGACAGTTTAAAGCATCCTGTAAAATTATGGCACCAGGTGTGAAGCCATTTTCAAGAAAATTGGTTATTTTGTATAAATTTCCAACGGTGGTCGGCCGGCCACCGTAGGAAAAACCTGACTATTTCTCAACTACTGCTCCAATTTACCATTTTTGTTCAGTCCAAATTTTGTTTGCTATTGGTTACATGTTCATGAACGGGTGCAGGCCAGCTAGAGTGGTTCCATTACCTTACAATTTTCTGGCATCTATAAATTGATCCATTTCATCTTTAGTGGAGTCAAGGAACCAGACTCCTCGAACATTTTTGTTTTTCTTAGTTTTTCCAGCATTTTCGAACACAAAACTTCAAACACGTCAGTGTAACAATATTTGATCTATTATACTAACCCCTCAAATAGTTCATTTCTGAAAATTACAACAATTGCCAATGATGTACATTCCCTTTAATGAGTACAAGTACTTGAACTTCCGAGTACAAGTACAGGTCTCCGAGTACGGGTGCTTGTACTTCCGAGTACGAGTACCAGTATGAGTACTTGTATTCCGAGTACGAGTACTTCAATTTCCGAATACGGCCGAGTACGAGTACTTCAATTTCCGAATACGGCCATACGGCAAATGGTTCATTGTGCGTTATTGGCCAAGGCCCAGTCAGACCGATATACAGACCCACTCAAAGCTAGCTTAAATGTGTCTGTCTGGATGTGCACAGAGGAAAATCAGAAAACTTCGATTTCTCCGCAATCAACCATTTCAAACTGAAAGTATCGATAAAATAAGGTCGTGGTAAGGCAGGCTATACCAATTTTTTGGTATTAGAATACGCGTACTTTGATGATCGAGTTCAATTTCGACATGCCAAGTACAAGTACTTTGCTGCCCAAGTACGAGTACCGTCATTTCCAGTAGAGTACTTTAACATTCAAGTACTCCAGTAGTACGAGTACCGAGTACGAGTACTACAACACTGGTACCCACAAAGTTTCACAGTGATTGAAGTTTGTTGCTAAAAACATGTTTGAAATCATGATGACATCATGCAATTTTGCAATTCTTTGCATATCTTTATGACCTAACAAGACCTATAAATGTATCATGTTCTGTCAGCAAGACATGACAAGGTTAACAAATTTAAAACTCTCTTAAATATTACATGATGTTGACCTCATCAAGACATCACCTCATTTTTTTCTACGTAAAACACCCTACATATGTACCTACAGACGAAGTTTCGAGCAAATTGGACTTGTGCTTGACTGGATATACAACTTTTGAAAAATGTAGCTTTATGTTGATGTCACATCACCCATGATGTTGTATATATCGTTTCTTACTATCTTTGTTATACATAAATTTAGGTTGCCGGATTCCACTAAAGGTTGTCTAGACTTAATATCTGGTTGCTCCCACTCAGGGAGGGGGGGGGGGGGAAATGTGCACAACTGAATTGACATTGACTTCCCAGCCGAATGTCAACAGAGGGGCAGGGAATAATGCAATTGCTCGCCCCTACAAAAAGTTGTTAATGGTATGATGAACATTCGCATGCACATAAGCTATTGTCTGCAGACAATATATGCACCCTTGTACGTGTTCTACACATACATAACCCCCGAGGACCAACACACAAAGGGAGAAATACAGATCCTTTCAGTCCTCGGGAGTTGGGTCTTTTGTTCAAAACGGTCCTCTGTAGTTGGTTCGTGTGCTTAGTCTATGGGAGAGTGTTATATCACAGGGACAAAGGGAAACACAAAGCATTGTCCTCGGGAGTATAGTAAAACAAGAGTGCGTGGCTCCGGTGCGTTGGCCACACAGCTCTATCTACAGGTGTTACACATATCAATACAAGATTCCCTTATATTTGCAAAACGAATCTGTTGTGTCTTTGATGGCTGGCGAAGTTACATGTATTTCGTTAGAACTCGGTCAAGTTCTGAATCCTGCAGTGCAGCCTCTTTTCAAACCAAGCAAACATGTTGGCCAATTAAGGCATATATTCTCTTTAGGTTTACCATCAAAGACACAAAGGTAGCACCACTGGCATTGCTAAACCACTTTATATTGCAGATGTCACCACACAATTGTTGGCAGACCAGGACAGGCAGTTACGTAGCCTCAAATGTACTGATGGCAAGAGATTCACAAAGGAAAGGGGGGGGGGGTGTTCAAAGGAAACAGATTTAGGCCGAAAATACATGTGTCCGTCATGCGTTAAAGGAATGTACAGTAAACTCCGGCTAAACTGACATCGTGTAAACCGTCATATCGCTTAAATCGGCCGTCTGACGAAAGTCCCGATTGTCTCTAATGTATTTCCATTGACATTTTCATTTCTAAGACGGCCTTTGTAAGCCGCCATTTCGCCTATATCGGCGTGTTACACCCAGTCCCATTTCCTCAAAACCACACAAATTCCTCTGTATAAGTCGGCATCGTGCTCTGCAGTTTGTAAGAAGTGTCGAGTGAAAAGTCCCACACACTGCTAACTGACATCTGTTTATCAATGGCACGGCCCGTGATTGATGCATCGGCCAGCACGTGTACACTAATCGCACGTGTACACTGTTTCATGCACAGTCTGTACATTGTGTGCATCGTTCGCTTACACGAAGTACATGTCCATTCCGTACCATCAATACCAGTACCCCCTCTCGACTGCACGCATGCGCTCTGTTCATTTTGGGGGTCCCCTTATTGTACCAGTACCATGCACACATTTAATTCGTGACTGTACACGTACGTACGTGCACAATGTACACTACATGTACATGGACGTACAGTATGCAAGCGATCTGTATATCGTACCACTGTTAACGCTAGCCGGCCGCGCCGTCCTTGCTTCGTACGTACGTACATGTACATGCATGACTTTCTGTGATCATTACGACAGCCTGTTTGTGATGATAAACATTGAGGATATATTTGCTGGAATCAACCATGGATGTAGAAATAAACCAGGGTAAATCAAAGCCTTTGAATTTTAGCCATGAATCTTGTTTGCATGATCCAGATACAGATGCGCATAGGCCATTAATTCAATCTATTTTTTTCACTCTGTGATTCAATTTGTGCATTTGTGTAAGTCGGCAAAATGACGACTTGCAGCAGAAGCCGACATTCGCGTAAATCGTCACAAATTCTCTGGTTCCGAGAGTGCTGTCTTAGCCGGAGTTTACTGTACAACATTTGCTTTTGCTTCAATTTTTAGAAATAAACGGATTTGAAGGATTAGTATGTTATATCAAATAATTATTGTTAAACTGACTTGTTTCACGTTTTGGGCTTGTAGATGCTGGAAAAACTAAGAAAACCTATCATGTTCTTGTAGTCTGGTTCCCTGACCCCACTTAAGATGAAACGGAGCAATTTATAGACTTTGGGGAATTGTTAGGTCAAAGAATCAGTCTAGCTGGCTTGTACCCCTTCACAGGTGTGTAATCAATTGCAAAGAAACTGCGGAACAACTCAATATGAAAAATTAGGAGCGGTTTATGAAAATGCTAGTAAAGCTAGTTTTCTCCAACCCTGGTCGGCCGATTAGCGTTGGAAAAATACAAAGTTTCTTGAAATTGTCAGCATACCAGAAGCCAGGATTTTACAGGATGCTTTAGACTGTCATTCCCTAACAATCAAGTAAGGTATTTCGTGATAGTTTGGGCATTTTGTTTTTTGATGTTTGCAAATGTTGTATCTTCCCTTTAAGCATGGTGTGCACTGCATGATGTTTAAAAGTCAGTTGCTTGAAAAGCAACACGCATACGTCCATGTATGCTTATTGTGCACTGTACTATCTATAGTGCTTTATCCATTGAAATTGTATACGCTTAATTCAGGTAGCAATTGAAATGGATGAAGCATACAATACAGATTGAAGGTTCCAACTCAGGGCCTAAATATCTACTGAGCCACAGTAGTTATTACCACATGGTGTTACCCCAAACCTAAAGCCTAAAATCTTTTATCAGATTTAAGGTTGTTTGTGAGTGCAAACAACAGAAACAATGTGGTACAGTGGGGTAAAAAGAGAACTATTAATGGTTGACTTTAAAAGGAAGCACTTTATATATTAATCTTATTGACACAAACTTGGGCCTACCTTGATTTCTATTTTCAAATTCTCAGTTAATAAAACATTGAATATTCATATCGTGTCCTTTTTTTGAGAAGTTAAATTTTGTCAATGTTTATTTTGTAAAATATGTGCTTTGCCAAAGCTAATCCAAATTTAATTGAGACTTGATTTCTCTACTCGCAAATCTGCTGCATGCTCTCTATTTGAGCTTTTACTGTCCGTCACGTGTGCAGAAAAATACGTAAATATGGATTTTCAGAGAACGCATCACGGATACCCGTTGTAAAAGCATAACACAATCGCACGTCGAAAACAGACACATGGATTTTTGGCCTTAGACACAATCTGACACCAGGTGGCACTGTTAATGGTGGTGTCTAGATCTTTTAGTGACATAACCAATGATTTTGCCGATAATTGCAACAAATTGGGAAGGGGGTTATTGGTTCCCTTCTAGTGATTCCCCTGTGCCCCATCCCGTCATCCCCTTGAACTCTTACCTGGAGCTACAGTCGGCTGGATAACTTGGGTGGTGGTGTCTAGTGGTCGCAGAGTGGGTCGCACACCAGAGGCTGGTAGAAGACAAATAAGAAATGTCATCAGAAAAGCCCAGAGACAGATGCGTTCCTCTCATGCTTTTTTACCTATTCAGTTAACCATTAGTCCAATACACTTTCTGCCTTATATACATGAACCAGTTTATACACATAATGTGTGTCTAGCACCACATCCACTGGCTCAAAGACCACACAGGACCAACTTCAATTTCTAGACAGAGTCTAAAACAATTGCAGTAAAAGGGTTAAGCTTTCCTACAATCCCATAGCACAGCAGAATACAATCATGGTTTTCTGTGATTCAAATCGATTCATCACATTTATACACCCATGAGGGTAAGCGGCATCCCATGCAAAGTTGAGTTAAAAAAATCCCGGACTAAAACCAGATACAGCATTCCAACATTCCAACATTCCAGCACCCAACAAGATATCCAAAAGTGTGGTTACACTAAAAGCTTTACCTAAGCATTGTGAGAAGGTAGTAGCTCCTGTGATGCGAGTGGTCATTCCATCGGGGCAAGGTTCACATCCATGCTGACCCCTACTAGGCTGGTAGGAGCCAATGGGGCACTTGCTGCAAGGCACCACACCCCAGAATGAGATCTGACCAGGGGGACACATTGCTGAAACAAACACACATCAGTCTTACTGCAAGTCTATCAGCTATCAATCTCTTCATTGCCTCCATGTGGTTTTGTTGATTGAGAACATTTGATCGTGTGAAAAGGGATACAATTTCATGAACCGCTTTTTTTAAGATCACAAATACCACATCCACCACTGGACACTGCCAATGTATGCAATATGCATCTATAACTGTATGCGACTATAGCTCTGGTAAAAGGTGATTTTAGTCTCAAAATGACTGACTCATAGATAGAAAACTTTTGATATTAACTCTCATTTGGGTTGTGATGTTAAACCTGAATATGTAGCACTTGTGGGATGTGAACCTATTTGCCTGTTAATAATTTTGAAGATACTTAACGAACTCAAAGAAAAGAATTTGTAACAGAGATATGATCTGAATATGCACACTTGAAAGCAACAAAACTCTTCACCCGGGCCAATCATTCGGTGGTTGATGAATTGTCTATGTCAGCAAGTCAACCCTTTGCAGGCCTACCTTGGCAGTGTGCTGACTCAAACGCTCCTGTTCCAATCGTTGTGGTGCCTGGAGGGCACAGCTTACAGGTTAACTGTGCCTCTTCATCTTGGTATGTAGCCTTGCCGCATGGCACACAGTCACCGATACTCAGCTTGTAACGAGTACCACTCGGACAGTTCACTAGATGCATGGAGAAAAGATTCAACAGACAAGGAAGACTTCAGTTACACTTACTGTGGTACGGTTGGACCTTTTTTGGGGGATACTGCTGTAATTTTATGTAAGAAGCACAAAACTATTAAGAGTTGTCCATCACAAGTCCTCCAGTATTAAGTCAAGTCACATACTTTTCAAATGACTTGTGACAAAGGCATTCCTCATCAGTAGTTTATAATTGTGATCTTATATATGACTGGATTGGGAATGGACATGTAATTAGATATGCGATGGACTGGACTACGACTCTGACAACACATCACCTGGTCAATTAACATCCTTGATAAGTTACTGTTAAAGAATTACAGGCTACCAGCCATTGCAGATGATTTCAAAAGAGTGAGGTTAGTTTGACAGTTTTACAAATAGTCCAATGGGAACAGCCCCACAATATTAAAGCAATGTGACTATGCCACATGTCTTGCAAACAATGTCACTTAGCTCTGCATATTCACACTAGCAGCCAGCATGCAAAACATAAACAGTGTTTATGGTAAATGTCTGAATTATTGATGAAGGCTGATGACGACCCCAATCCTCCTCCTCATCCATCACTTGCCTGACACCTTCAATGCATTTCACCAGAACTAAACATAAACAAAACCTTTCTTGAGGGTAAAGGCTCCATTTCTGTGCAGCATAAAAAAAGTGCTTATTGTTTAAACGATTTTAATTGTGGTTGTTTTACGTGTAAATATACACAATTTTCCTAAATATCTTGTATAAATTACTGAAATCAAATGAGGTGACTTTGCAAATTTCTAATCTACTTTCCCCATAACTTATTCGTCTGGCATCCTGCCTACTATTAAAGAAAATATCTTACCACATATCATGTCTGATGCCACCATTCCATCACCGCATATCATATTCAGCGTCCCTGTTTCTGATTGGTCCTGATCCAATACTGCTGTGGTGCTGCCCGGCAGGTCAAGGGTCACGCTCTCCTGCCCCCACATGTCGCTGGCGTTAGTGTTCAAGACGGAAAGAACGGAGCTGATGTTTGTTGTGCCATTTCTGAGAGGAGAAGAGCAAATCGTCAGGTAGATTAACAGAAAATGACCAGTGAACAGAGGACTATGATCATACTTTGTTATTTCTTGCAAAACCCGAAATATATTTGTAGGGGTTTGAAACTGACAAACTCAAAAAAAGTTATTAGTTTGACCCAATCTTTAAAATGAATAACACATTAATTCCATGACTGTGGCAGCATCTAGTGGTAAATGTGACATTTCTTTCCCATTATTTGCCCTTAAGTTGATGATTTGTCACAAGATTGTTGTCACAACTCCCCTTCCTTACAAACTAGCCTGGTGAAATTACAAGTCTTCTTCCAATTTCTAAGTTTTCCATATGTCACCATAAACAACTATTCATAAATACTTAAGACAGTTACTTATTCCCATTGGTCGAGAGCCCATCACGTTGCCGGTCTTAAATGGAAGATAAAGACATGGCTGGCTGGTCTTAAACACTTTTCCAGTGTCACATCAAATTTGGAATTCCTTATAATGCAGTGCCCACAACTTTATTGGTTGAACGTTCACAACACTAACGTAGGCATTCGCAAACGCACTCACCACAGCTACATCTGCGCGTCATCGCAATCTCCATAAAAGGAGTTGTTTTTTTCTTACTTGCGAGCTGGACACTCCGTTATACAGCTAGAGGGGTGTTTTGAAAAACAGAAAGTAAAATTTGTTGTAAAATTTAATTTTTTGACTTGTTTTGTCTTTTGGACCGAAATGTTTTGAGTCATTGCAAGGTATTTGTGAATGGGAATAAATATATGCTTGGTTGGTATTAAACACTATGTTTAAGATTGGTTGGAGTCTGGAAGGCTGATAATTACCCATGGCTTTGCCTCGGGTAATTATCAACATTCCAGACTCCAACCAGTCGTAAACATAGTGTTTAACACCTCCCAAGCACACATTTATTTCTTTAATAAACAGTATATAAAAATAAACAATTGTGCACAAACCTTTCAATAACAATGGTGCCGGAAATGTCTACATTCACTACTGGATCATCCGGAGCTTGGCGTCGACGCCGCCGACTACCATCCGTGGTTTCTCCGCAGGTAACCACAATATTCTCCATTTTACAGTTATTTTCCGGATCCACTTGGCAGTACTGAAAGAAATATCCAAACAAATTACTAGTTTAACAAAAGAATATTCAAAGTTGACAATGAGAATGCCTGAAATCATTGACTTTGCTGTATCACTCTAAATACATGGACTTGATAATAATAATAATAATAAAGTATTTTTAAAGCGCTTTTACAAAATAGAACAAAGCGCTGTACAAGAAAGGACTAGGATGTTATGAATAAGAAACTTTTAAGACGTTTCTTGAAAATGCTGAGAGATGGGGCGTCCCTGATGTTGATGGGAATAGTGTTCCAGAAAGGAATGTGTTCTGGCGCTTGGGACTTGTGACTCAGGTTTCAGAGGTTGGAATGCAGCTGCTGGCCACATATTGTGTCCTTCAGCAAGCCACTTCACCCAAATAAGCCACTTGTGGGTGACCTTTACCCTTTGGGATTTAAATTTGAAAAAAAATCTGGTACACTGACTTACTCAGAATGCTGGGCACATGTTAACTTTGAATTCTCCAGACCAAAGACACTGTTGCTAATCACATGATTCGGGGCAAGCTCTTGCAAAGTTACATAAGAGACGCTCAGCACCAATACATTGTTCACAATGGGTGAGAATGGCACAAAGACACCAGACCATGCCAGAGCTGGGGGTTGCTAGCACAAGGCTTGCCCTGTGATATAGTAACAGTCTCTTTGGTCGGGATAATGCAAAGTAAAAACATGCAAAGCATTGGATTAAGTCAGCGTTCCAGATTTTATTCAAACTTAACTCGCAAATGGCTTATTGCCTCTTTCCATCCAAGTGTGCATATAGGTAACCTCTATCGTTCTATTCTTCATTGGTTTATATCAAATTCTAAATTGGATTTAAAACAACGGAGGCAATTGCTCTGGATAAGATCAAAGTACAAAACCCAGGACTGTTTGACCTTTTGGTATTTACTTGCATGAGTATAAAGTGAGTGTTCACTTATACCCAGCTCTCACTCATGGCTAATCTATTTAAATATCACTGAGTACACTAGGGAAAGCCACTTGAACATACAATGTGTTTCTAGAAAATTAATATTCACGATAGGAGGCTCCCTTGTGCCAATAAGGGATGGTTGGTTCATCCTTTTGTTTATTGTCAAAACCGATCCGATTAAAGGAAACCATGCAGGAACACTCCCAAGGTCTACATCAAAGTGCAAGGTTATGAGTAGAACCTGGGGGTAAGGTTGCTGGAATCGTACCCGAAACCGACTATTATTGAAGAGCATGATGAAATTCTCCTGGATTGTCTTGGTTTGGCTCTGGCAGCTTCCCTGAAGGTGATGCAAGTTGAAGACATATTTGTCTGTTCGCTCCCATCGCACTCTCGTCCGTGGTCCTGCATAATTATTGTGGAGGAATGGAATGATTACACATCCTAATCATTTATGAGTAAACACATCTCTCTTAATATTGGTCAACGTTTAAACATGTCACGTGAAGTTACAATAACTCACTGTGGGAGGTGCCGGCAATGTTCTAGCCAGGGTAAAATTAAAACTTGGGGTATTTTCTCAAGGACTAATGCGAGTGTGGAGTGTGAAGCCCTTATGGCGTGTGGTCCAGGGCCCACTGAAGGGCCCTGACAAATTTTGGATTCTAGATGCTCTGTGGCCCAATCTCAGGCAATTCCTGGCCACTTTCCCCCCAATTTTTTTGAGCAAAAGTTTTTACGATTATAAGAAGAATTTATTTCTATTGCTTTGAATAGGTCTATAATGTTCTTTGTATAAAGTTTTAAGCACTCAAATTTGAGAACCCTGTACTTTCATCTTATTTTTTTTTCCATTTTATTTTAGAAAAGGGATTGTATCATGTGAATGACATAATTTGTAAATTGTTCCAAAGACGCTTTCTGATGTTTACAATTACTTCCTCGGTGTTTTGTCAAAGCTGACATTTTTATTCTATCAACATTAAGTACTAGTAGAACAAACTGCTTGAAGATTGTGTTTAATTACACATTGAATTCAAATTCAAAAATCAGTTATTGATTCAAAAACAAAAGAGCAATCACATTGCTTACTCCACACCTAGACACTTTTTAAAAAAAGTTTTACATCGTTTCTAGAAGAAATCCTGTATGAAAATTATATGGTGCCGTTGAAGAACTCATTTTCAAACAAGGAAATGTATTTGTTCGTATGAAAGTAAATCCCTTAACCGCAAATGATGTGGTCCAAAGAGCACTGTGTTTAAGACAAGTACGTGCACACATGTATGGATCGCATGCGCTAGCACTGTACTCTAATTCTTCGTACGGTGTGATTATATAGGCTTACTTTAACGGGTAGGTACATAGGAAGTCTGAGTATAACCCATTTATCCACGGAGCCAAGTCTCCTGTATAACATCTGATATGTCTAAACATGCAGTATATGCAAGCCGCGCGCGCCAGCCAATCAGAGTAGACTTTAGTACATCGTGATGTCATTTCATTCCCAAATCAGGACTAAATGGTTTGATTGGTTAATTCCAATGCAGTGTTTTGTAAAACAACAACAGCCCGGCGAATATCGCATAACATGATACAGAGCGTGTGACACTGTCTATGACGTGCAACGGGTGAATGATCGAAGACCGGATATAGAAAGCGCCCGCTGATTGGTCAAAATCTAGAGGTCAAGAGGTGGTTGTCTTGCCTAATTAATCAGCAAATCTGCTCACATATCTAGACCACTGTTATTTATTTTCAACACTTCTCGCTGTATTGTAAGGCCTTTGCGCTACATTCGAAGTCGCCGCACTTAGCCCGCGTAACTAACACTAAGAAATTAACAAAACGCAAGGACATATTAAAGCAGGCAAATGTTATACCGTAGCGTTGCGATTTAAACGTAGCGCAATTTCCAAAAATGCGGCAGGTGATGGCACTATTGAATGCCTAGCTAGAACACTGGCTGCCGCATAAAAGAAAACCTTAGTATAAGAATTACCTGACTTGCTTAGCTCCTAAACTCAAACAGTAATTATGCATGCTCCAACTTTTCTGGATACATTTTGTTTTCAAAGAAACAATGTCAAAAGCGACAATGTTTTATACATTTTGTGAGGAATTGTAAAACATGGATGGAGCCTATAGTTATGGAACTATCATAATGTGCAAGTACGATGTTTTGTCCTTCATAATTAAAAAGGGAAAACCATATGGTTTAAAAGGCAAAGTTTAGTTTAACTGGTATTATGTAACTGCCTCCAACCCTGCAACACTAACGTTTTGAGCAGCCAGGTAGGTATACCATGCCTCCCTGCCGGTCTTCATTAATCCAGTGGCCTTTAGGTGAACAGACGTAAGCAGCTTGGGGACGATTCCTGTCCAGAAACACGTAACCCTCATTGCAATGCACAGTGCAGTAATCACCATTCTCGCAGGCTAATGCTCCATTAGGAGGGGCCTGAAGCGGTGGACAATTCAAATCTGTGAAATGAAATATAGAAATGGGGTCAACAAAGAACACATCTGGAGCAGGATCAGAACCTGTGACCACCATCGGTATACTGAGCCGGTGCTCTACCTACTAAGCTCTCCAGGCCTATGTTGGCAATATCTTGGTCAATGAACCACCAGTCAGTTACCAGGAACTGGTACAAGCCATGTTGTAGGGATCGCGCCAAAAGTTTACATTAGCAATGCTGTAAACCTGGATAATGAGAAAAGGTGTTCATTCAGACAGGATGCAACTTGTTTTTCCATTTGTTTGGAAGGGGTTCTGATCCACCCTAGGTTCGGCTGTACATTTCTGACAGACTTGTTTTGACGGTGTGAATAGGCAGTTCAAGGCAGAACTAGCATTCAAACACAAGTCTAAACAGCTCTTATTTTAGGAGACCCAGTACCAGCTAAAATGCCCTGCCAGCTGTTACTCCCTATACGGGGTGTTTCAATAAAAAGGAAACCCAACTTTGAAGAACCAGTATGGACAGACTAAATGTTTACTGGCTATAAAACTGGTATCATCTGAAAGCGTAATCTCTATGCTTTTCAATGATACCTTGTTTACATTTCCAGGGTCATGCATCACTGAGTGCCACTGTCATGAGATTTCGATGCAAAATTGCAGTTGGTTCACTTTCTTGTCAACCACAATAGGCATGGTGTGCATGAGAATACGTATTCAAGAAGAAGAAACGAGTGCATAAAAAGAACCACAAAACAAGTCGGGTTGGTTTCAAAACTGGATTTATTGTTAGACATGAATTTCTCGTTTTGACCGAGCCATTCTCCCAAGGATTAACATTCAAGCCATTTCACAGGCATTTCCGTAACAATAGGCACACTGTGCCCAGTGGTGTTTTTTTTATGAAAGTGAACCAACTGCATTTTTGGATCCAGTTTTCAAGACAATAATGCTCAGTGATGCATGAAAAGCATAGAGATTACGCTTTCAGATGAAACCAGTTTTATAGCCAGTAAACATATCATCTGTCCATACTCATTCTTTGAATTTGGGTTTCCTTTTTTTGAAACACCATGTATAGGCCATCAGCCTGGGGGTTTTGTGTGATCAAACGAGGGGAAATGGTCATTGTGATTTTTGGTAAGGTATGCACTCCTGTAGTTGGAAAATATGTGAAAGCATTGCAGCGGTGGCAGCTTTTTGGGTGCTATCACTTGACAAAAAAAAATGGCAGCCAAATCACGCTTGTTACCACATATTATTAATCCGGTTCAAGCATATTGGTGGCCATTTTGAAAAAAAAAAATTAAAGTGACAACACCCACAAAACTACCACTGCTCACACTACAAAGCTATCACACATTTGCCAATTCTATATGTGTATACCTTGCCAAAAACCACTATGAGCATTGCTCCTTTCGATCATTTGATACCGGTGGCCCAATTTTTTGACCAAAGCTGATAGCCTAATACTGCTCCAAACACTCTATGGTTGTAAGGATTCGTCAAGGAGTATAAAATGCCAAGTATTGCAATTAAAATACAAGTACTAATGGGTTGACAGTAGAACATTCTGTATATCTGAATTGTCTTTACTTCCTAATTTGACTGCTGCTATACTCTGAGTACAGAGGGGAATGGTTTTGAAAGAAACCCAAAGTGGGGAGGGAGGACAGAATACTAAATGTTTGCACCTGCCAGTGATTTTCCCTGTGTGGAGTGGGAGGGTGGGGGTGGGAGTGGGAGAGTGGAAGGAGTGGGGGGGGGGGGTTGGAGTATGTGGGGGCATTGGGTTGATATAGTGGTTGGACACCAATAGACACTTGGTCTGTTCTTTGCAGTAGCTACTAATCTTTATATGATGATCATATACAGAGATGCCACAGGGAAAGCTTGAAAAAAAAAACGGAACTGGGTCTGCTTGCAAAAAACCGGACGGCTGCCTGAAAAAAAAAACGTAACAGTTGTGTGTCTGAAAAAGCCACTCCGAGTCCAACACAAAGTCACCCGTTGTCATCTTTATCTTGTAGCCAATGAGCCAAGCCCAGTTCCGTTTATTTTTAAAGTTTGCTTCTATGGCCTTTAAGCTGTCGGTTCGTTCAATCACTTTGACTTTTTCCATATTCCTAATATTCATTCTGCCTACCCGAATTTCCAACGTAATATTCGACACGAAACTCCACAACACTGCTGTCGGTACGGTGTACATGACCTTTGCAGTTTGTACAATACTACACGATGCGCTCGACGAAAAAATGGTTGGTACCCGGCATTTTTTGTATTCAAATATATCACTGCGATAGGAACCACCGACAACTGAAATGATAGACTTGATTTCCAAGCTGAATGCTCTGTGTGCCTACGCACAACATGCCTGCACGTGGTGAAGCATGCGCGAGGCGCCGTTGCATACTGCGTGCAAGTACGTTGGCCGCCTGTATCGCATGCAGGCTCGGCAACAACAAAGACTGATTTTAAGACTACTTCAACGAATAACTTTGTGCCGTGCGTGCGCCTAAATCTAAATCGAGGGCACTAAGGAGATAAAAATCAACACATTTCCGCATTTTTTCTTCATTTTTTGGGGGGGGGGTTTATTTTAACGGTCGGAAAAAACAGAATTTTGTGAGATTTTTTTTAAAACCGGAATTCCGGTTAAAACCGGAAAAGTTGCATCTCTGCATATAGAAAAGTGCTATTCTATTGAAGATTTTTTGAGGAAAACCAAAATATTAGATTCATGAAGAAAGGAGTATTGGGAAGAACAAGATTAAAAGATTAAACAAAAATAACAGCGTTGCTGTTGAAACCCTTCAGCCAGAGTCAAGTTATCATCCGGAAACCATTGACCTTTAACTCAACATGGTGACCTTGACCTTTGGCCTTTGACCCCAGAACCAGTCCCAACATGCCTGTACCAATGGGCAACCCCCTACCGAAGTTAGATACCAAAATTTCATTTCTAACTCAAGTTATCATTCGGAACCATTTACATTTAACTCACCACGGTGACCTTGGCCTTTGACCTTTTGACCCCAAAACCAATCCCAACTTGCCTGTACCCAAGGGCAACCCCCTACCTAAGTCAAACACCAAAATCTCATTTGTAACTCAAGTTATCATCCGGAAACCATTTACATTTAACTCACCGCGTTGACCTTGACCTTTGACCTTTTGACCCCAAAACCAATCCCAACTTGCCTACTCCCAAGGGCAACCCTCTACCAAAGTTAGACACCAAAATCTCATTTCTAACTCAAGTTATCATCCGGAAACCATTTACCTTTAACTCACCATGGTGACCTTGACCTTTGACCTTATGACCTCAAAACCAATCCCAGCTTGCCTATTTTCAAGGGCAACCCTCTACCAAAGTTAGACACCAAAATCTCATTTTTAACTCAAGTTATCATCCGGCAACCATTTACATTAAACTCACCATGGTGACCTTGACCTTTGGACCCCAAAACCAATCCCAGCTTGCCTACTCTCAAGGGCAACCCTCTACCAAAGTTAGACACCAAAATCTCATTTCTAACTCAAGTTATCATCCGGAAACCATTTACATTTAACTCACCATGCTGACCTTGACCTTTGACCTTTGGACTCCAAAACCAATCCCAACTTGGGAACACAATGCTATCACCCCACAATTCCGTCTGGCTGGGGTAATAGCATTGTGTTCCCATTATCCCTTTTTCTAAAGATTCTCTTCTGGGTGATGTTTTTCTATTGTGAAAATAGTGGGGTATCACCCCACAAGGGTGGTATGGTCAGAACGGACAGACGTACGGACGCCCTAGGCGATGACAATACCCCTCGAGCCTCTTGGCTGAGGGGTAAAAATGTTATGAGGTTCAATTCCCACTAATTACTCACCTTGCTCAACTGAAAAGACAAATTTGCAGATGTTTGAGTTGCCACCCATGTCAGTCGCTGTATATGTTACAACTACGTCCCCCCATCCATATGTTTGATGACCAGTGAGCAAATTGCTTGTGATGTGAGGCATGCCAACATTGTCATCAAACTCTGGCTCCTCCCACTGCAGGGTAACAGGCAGGGAGGGGGCTTCCACCACTGTATTATTAGGGCAACTCAATACCCTTGGTGCTTCAAGATCTGACAACAAGCAGGAGAAACAGAGAGTACAATCTTCAGGCCAAGTGCACGACTTCAATGTTTTGCATTTTCAACTTCACATGGACAAAAAATGGCCAGATATTCAAATAAGGTTGGCAAAAGTCAATCCCAAGTCAAATCAAAAGGAGGGTGACAAGTAACAGAGGATAAAAAAATGACATTCATCATTGCTTTTCGTTGATCTTACAATGGATGGCTTCTGATGAACTTGTGATGGACTGGTAAATTAACATGTGATTGACACGTGATTGACACGTGATTGACACATGATTGACACGTGATTGACAAATTATTGACACATGATTCACATGTGATTGACATGTGATTGACACGTGATTGACACGTAATTGACACGTGATTGACACATGATTGACACGTGATTGACAAATGATTGACATGTGATTGTCATGTGATTGACATGTGGTTGACATGTAATTGATATGTGATTGACATGTAATTGACATGTGATTGACACGTGATTAACTAGAGGTGACTTAGAACTATTACCTTGGCATTTAAATTTTATTTCCTTAGAATAACAGGCAATTAATTAAAGGGCCAATGATTAACTGCAGGAAGGACAAATAAGCAGAAAGTCAACGCGAAATTGCGGAGAGTGGCCTTTTTAGAGCAAACACTTCGCAGCTCACACATGTTTACGTTACATACCTAGTGTGGACATTGTCCTCATACTGTGAAAACTCTTTCAACCCAAATTTTTTTTCTATGATTTTCTTAAATGTTTCTCTTCATTTGCGACGGATAAGCCTAACCCCAAAATGCCTCTAAACCTGTTTTCCAGAGAGGGGGAAACCTCGTGTGGACGTGGACAAGTCCACACAACATTTCTTAATTGAGAACAATCTACATGACCCGCATCGATCTGCCTTCTGTGCTAATCACAGCGTCGAGTCTGGCACCCTCAAAATCCAAAATGACCTGTTGCAGGCTATGGACAAGCGCAAGATATCATTGCTCGTGTTGCTCGACTTATCAGCAGCTTTTGATACAGTTGACCATCCCACATTATTCAGCCGCCTCAACACTCGTATTGGGATAGATGGAGTTGCATTAGACTGGTTTAAATCATACCTTAATGACCGATCTCAATTTGTCCGGGTCAATGATTCAAGTTCATCTACTGTCTCTCTTGATTTTGGGTTACCTCAAGGCTCAGTCCTAGGGCCCGTCTTGTTCTCTCTGTATACAATGCCACTTGGTGAAATCATTCGAAAGCATGGACTATCCTATCATTGTTATGCAGATGATACCCAATTATATATGTCAGTAGACCCTCAACAACACAAGGTTGATTCAGCAATCCAGCAGATGGAAACATGCATTGATGACGTACGTTCTTGGATGACTCACAACTGGCTCAAATTCAACGATGAAAAGACCGAATTTATCGTCATAGGTTCAAAGCAGCTATCGTGCAAAGTTCATGTTCCATCCATAAGGGTTGGTGATTCAACCATCATGCCATCAAATCAAGTCAGAAATCTTGGTATTATCTTTGATTCATCTCTATCCATGGAACCTCACCTTACATCAATCACTAGATCAGTCTGCATGTCAATCCGTAACATCGGACATATACGAAAATATCTTGACAAACACACAACTGAAATACTTGTTCACGCTTTCATGACATCCAAAATTGACATGGGCAATTCACTATTGTATGGCATTAACCTAAATCAACTAAACCGTTTGCAGCGACTACAAAACATCAGTGCCAGACTAATCTCTCTCACTAGTAAACATTCTCACATCACTCCTGTACTAGCAGATCTCTACTGGCTTCCAGTATCATACAGAACTAAATACAAACTTGGCCTATTCGTGTTCAAAATCCTCCACAACAATGCGCTGGAGTATCTCATCGAGCTCATCCACCCGTACTCAACAGCACGCACCGGACTCCGCTCCAGTGAGCTCATGATGCTTCACGAGCCCAGGACCTCCACTCTTTGGGGTGACAGATCCTTTACTGCAGCGTCAGCCCGAGTGTGGAACCAACTCCCTCTGGCTATCAAATCATCTCCATCCATCACAACATTTAAGACAAACATAAAATCTCACCTGTACACACAAGCTTACTCTCACAATACACAATCCTAACTTGACTTTCTCCTCGAGCGCCATGAGCGCCTATTTTTGGCGGATACCGGCGCTTTACAAATGTTCTTTTATTATTATTATTATTATTATTATCTGAAACCTGGTTATGTGGACATCTTTTATTTGGAAGTCCACCCAGTGAATGTAATGCTCGTCCACTGTATTGTGAATAGCAGACTGCATGTTTACCTCTGACAGTGACTTCAGTTGTACATTGTTTAGTGTTCCCTGCTGTGTCTGTAGCCTCAAAATTGAAATAAATGATGCCGGGTCCAACATCCTGCTGTCTGACGCTAGCACCAGTGATGTTGGGGGTCACACCTTGAAGGAAACACAGACAAAATGGCAGTGAGTAAAAGCTGTGTTGGCATGGGACTTTTTGCCGAGACAATAGGAATATTTAAAAAGCTGAATCTTCTTAATGTTTGCGCTTGAACATCTGACTGGAAAAAAATTAAACAAAGTAATATTCACTAATTAAGCATCCACAGCTGATCTTCCTATGTCCTTGCTCGTCTTAACATAAAACTCACAACGTTAAAAAAACGTTAAACAGACTGGCCAGGCTAAGATGTCAAGCATCAGCACGCACAATGTGCTACTGTAGTGTGACCAGTAGCCTGATGTACAGCCTTCCTATGCTGCTTCACTGCTCTTATCATCACAGGGAATATGGACCTGACTAGTCAAAGTTATCAGTGATCTTAGCAAAAGTGTACAAGGGATAGTTTTCTGAGCTGTACCCACTGGACTTAAATGTGGGAAAGTACCCATTGTCTTTGTGAATTCAGGCAATTCACAATGCAGTGTGCCACCAAGAGTTTTGCCACGGAGAGTTCATTTTTCCCAGTGAATTGTGGGAGATGGTCGACAAATTCGCAGCGCTAGCGGGGGACATTTGCAATTGTCAGTTTTTCCACTTGGTAGTTTTGCAAGCATATGATTGAGTGTATGTTGGCCCTTTTCTTTCCTTTTTATCAATAGTACAAAGTACCTTCTACGGTTCTAGCATGGAGCCCAATGACATGTATGAAACAAGTGTTGCTGTGCTGCAACCCATATCAACAGACATTTACTCTTACCTGAATTGTCAGTAGCTGTAGGAGTCTCCACAGTGACTTTGATTGTTGATTCACCGGGGGGCAGGACATGGAACTGAGCAGGGGGGCATGTCATCTCAGGAGGGGTAATGTCTGGAAAAAGAATGGCCAGAAAATGAAGCTTAACACATTGAATGCGACCGAGTTCAACATGTGCCCTTGCATAGTGATCTGTACAGGAGACTCACATGCCCATATGGCTCTGGGAAAAAAGGACTAAAACCCAAGTATGCATCATCGGAGAGGAATACAACATGCTTTCGGTGGTTCACAGTTTAATATACATATGACTCAGACAAGTTGTGTGGATGGGGGGGGGACATGGATGTTGTTAGAGGAGGGTTTGTGAAATGTGACACGACCAATAAAAGTCTCCTTTTTGCTTGCAAAACGATGTCTGAGTCGTGAATGGTTTCCAGTGGTAGTGAGTTAGGTCAGCCAGCCAATATCCCTTACCCATACAAAAGCTGCTGGAGATGTCATTGGACCACTGGCTGTTACTATTGCATGATGTGGATCCATCACCCATCAGTGCATAGCCTGTGGCACATGTCATTTCACAGGTTGTGTCATAACCGACGGCATTGCCCGTGCATTGTGATGGGGAGAAGGTTCCATTCACCGGTGCTGTCAACGGGCTACAATACACAGCTGTGAACAAGAGAAAACGTGATGTAGTATGCTCTTAAAGCATCTTTAAGGAATGGAAACCGGAATGGAAAGGAACGGTGACCAGGCCAAGCCAGTTTTAAACATACTTGTTTAGTACCAACCCAAGCACATTATGACATATATATTCCTGTTCATAAATACGTTTTGGTCAAAAAGTCAAAATTTCACAATTTTCCAATGATTTTGTTCAACAATTTACCTCATGTTTTGTGAAACATCCCTCTGGTCATGTGTCTATAAAGTAGTGATAAAAATCTCCTTCTACAGAGATTGGTGTGCGCTAGGCGCAACCTGTGCGATGTGGTGCAGAACGCAAGAGTGCAGGAATAAAGTGTTTAAAACCACCCATGTGACTGGCTCTCGACCAATAGGAATGGGTAAACTGTCTTAGGTATTTATGAATAGCCAATCAAGAGGCAGAATCTATGGACTAGGAGATATAACAAACCATAATAATTTGCAGAGCCATGCGATGCTCTGCCTATGGGCTCAGTGTGCCAACAAAAAGAGGGTGCGTTTTTCCACTTTAGAGAGCTCCTTGGACAGGACACCGCGTGTGCGTACTGTACTGGTTTATCCTGAATGACTTATTTATCCTGATGTGCACAAAGCTAAGCAAAGCTCAAAGCGTCATCGGCCAGGGAATACATTCAAATTTAACTTGGGATGGTCTCCCAGACTAATCCCCACCCCCAATAACTTGGATCATTCGAAATACGCAGTGGATGGACTGGAAACCAGTCT
This sequence comes from Patiria pectinifera, assembly GCA_029964075.1. Classification (NCBI taxonomy): domain Eukaryota; kingdom Metazoa; phylum Echinodermata; class Asteroidea; order Valvatida; family Asterinidae; genus Patiria; species Patiria pectinifera. Next base: position 9,658,285 of record CM057144.1, read on the forward strand.
AGGTCACCCCCAAGTCTCCTTTTCTGGCCACTGAAGGAGTACTTGTGCACGGAACCCATAATATACTGCCCTTGTAAGCCAAATCAAACACAGTGTATACAAATGTTAATTGTTTACCTGAGCATGATGGGATAGTGGCATTCCACTGCCCGCCCTGTCCGCATGCCAGATACTTGGAACCAATGAGCAAGTAGCCATCATAGCAAGAGAAGACAGCAACTGATCCCGACTGGTCCCCACATGTCTGTGACACGACGGCACCATGGGCTGGATGTGGCAAGTCTGGACACTGAATCTCTGGTGTAAGGAAGGAACACTCAAGATTGACAATAATCTGATTGGTTGGTTTATGGATCAAGACTTGTTCTTGAATCTGTCACAAGTCACCACAAGCCACAAGTCCTCCAGTCCCACGCCAAGCCACCATCTATTCAAATGAGCTGGTTCAAAGGCATTCCTTTGTCATTGTTTTGGCATACCCGGTTACATGATCTGACTTGTCAATTGACTTTATAAATTGACTTATGTTTTGACTTGTGATTGATTAGATTACTGTACATCATCACCGTGTGGATCTCCCTAATGTCAAACCCCCCATTTTAGAGGCAAAATTACAGTCGCAATTAGGTTATTTTTGTTGCTCGTGGTCTAATTAGCAAAAATACCGAAATTCGCTGAAAAAGGACAAAGGAATATTGGGTTAGGGCATATTTAAGTTTGAAAAATTTTGTGCACAAGTCTATGGGGATGTCTCCCAAATAATAATAATTAAAAAAAATTAAAAAAAATATAAAAAATTCCTGTTTATTTATTTTCTTTTTTGCTTTACATTTATGTTTTAATAATTGAATACATTTCGCTTCAGTATAATAAAGTACAATGAATACATTGAATGTATACATGACATGTTTTGACTGCCATTACAGGTCAAGTACTACCCTGATGCATATTGCATCATGACTTCAATATCGTGATACACACTGAATCAAGAAAAAAGTACAACCCTTGACAGGAGACAAATCAAACGATTCACATTTGCATACATTCCAGAATATCACCCTCAGCTTCACAGGTACTAGTACTCTCTTAGGATCTCTATCAATTTCTTTCAATGTGATTCCTTCACTTTCTCGTGTATTCTCCTTAACAGAATTTAACATAAAAAAAATTTCGGTGAGTGCATCATTAACTTTGTTAGAGATGTAGAAAACCAGTCCTTAGCAACAGGGGAATTCAGCAGAATTCTGCAGACAGTCTGTTAACATTTGATTCATGCTTGCTCTTACAAAACGGCACAGTCTGTAGGATTCGCTATTAAGTTGGTTACTTGAGCGGTATGCATATAAGACCTGGTTACCAGGAAGCCACTTACGTAAGACGTTGATGGTCAGCAAGCACTCAGCGGTGTTACCCGAGGGATCCCGTGCTGTGAAGGAGCGCTCATAGATGCCAAATGGCCAGACCGTGCCCATGACGTCTCCCTCACCTCCAGTCACATTGACTATGCCGGAGTTATCCTCAGCCGATGGCATCTGATAGCTGACCACATGGCCATTGAGGCAAGTGTCTGGCACTAGGTCCATGACGATATGCGGGCAAGGGGCCTGGAAGACTGGTGCCATAATATCTGCAGTGGAAATAATATTAATTCTGAATGGAATTGGGATTCTTGGATATATCGTACTCTAGAAACTGTACACTTAAAAAAACCTTACGCAATGGCGCAACTCTGCTTGTGCCACAATTTATTGCGTAAGCTGCGCAACATTTCATGCTGCCCAACATGTTAATTATGACACATTTTACAAAAGTCTCATAGTGCGTAAGTCCGGGACTTGGGCAATTAATTATGGCGTAACTTACGCAATCATTTTAGGTGGCGTAGGTTGTGGCGTAGCGAATGAGAATGACCTATTCTAAAAGCAAATCGTGATCGCCATGGAGCCTGTTATTGCACAACTTATCAATGTTGATACAAGACATCACAGCCTCTTGTTTGAAGTAAAAGAATTTCTATTTTTCTAGTGACATAATTTTTTGAGTTGTTGCTTGATTCCGAAGAAAGTTGAACAAAATAATGGCCGGCCGAGGTGATTCAACAACTGTTTCGTGAACGAACAAATTCATACACAAACAGCCATCGTAAATGCTGTTATTATCCTCGTCCAAGATGTTGAGATTATTTAAAACCTTGTGCAGCTACGCCAAGTTTCGGGGCGTGGGGGGCAATAGCCCCCCCAGTCACCCCCCACTGAGATTTTGAGTTTCTAAAAAAATTATCATTGATCTACATGACGCCCCCCATGAAATGTTCCAGCCCCCCCAGCACCCCCCAACTGAAGTTCCTGGCTACGCCACTGGGTGGCAGCAAACACACCGGTCCTTTTTTCATTGTTTGCTTCAACTGAATTGCGACAAAGAGATTCCTTTGTCATTGGTCATCCACTATTACTTGTGACTTGTAGTCCAGACTTGAATTGATGATAACTCTGTTTGTCAGACTCTGAAAGGGAAACAACTATACGGCACGGCTGCCAATCACAATATAAAGCAATACAACAAGCCTCCAACCTTGGCAAGCATGCTGCTCTGGACTGGACCAGTTCCCCGAGGCAAGGCAAAGCGTGGCAGAGACACCAGTCAAGACAAATCCAGGCATGCAAGAGTAGCGACAGATGGTCCGGAACCGGGACGGCACATTGGTGCAGTTGTCAGGCATGATGACGCCGAAGGGAGGGGGCATCAGGACTGGGCAGTGCACGTCTATAAAATGCACAGAAAAACAAATACATTTTGTCATCTATGGGGCTTGTAGTGTGAGCCCTCAAATACTCTTGCTGTGCTGCTATGACACACATGGCAGGTCCTTTGGTCTGCCCTTCACAATCAGTGTCATTTGGTTGTATCCAATGCCCTATTTAAAGGGTACTGATGACCAATTCATTTGAGCTCTCATTGGATAAATTTCTGTTCAACAAGTGACCTGGGTTCAATATTTCCACTTGCACATGAACTGAACCCAAATAATGTTTGTGGGTTATTCTATAAAAAGGCTCCAAAAGTGTAACATTGTTCCTGTCCTCGTTACCTCTGGACTTTGTAATTTGTCATTAATCATTAAAACTGACTTCCAAGTATTGCTTTATTTATTTGGTAGGTAGTTTGCTTTACATATTGGAGGAAGAACACATTAGGGAAGCGCATACAGAATTTACAAAATCATTCATATCAGAAGTTCAAATTGGCCTTTTAAATTTGAAGAAGCCACACAGTGTCCTCAAGTCTGTGAGTAGAGTCCTAACCCAAAACCTCACCCTCGCATTGGATGTTCTGGCCAGACCATGTCCCCTCCTCTGTGCACCTTCTCTGCCCATCACTTCCTCCAGCGACTGGCTGCTTGCCCTCTGTGCAAATGGTCTGGCATCTCGATCCGTAAGGGAGTAAGCGTGCCTTGGCGTCGCAACCTACCACGTACATGCTGTCCTCGGAAAACTCAAACATCGGGCACGTCACGGCTGAGAGGGGAAAGACACAAGACCAACAGAGAAATGATGTCAGTACGGGTCAAATTGAACTCTTTGCACATGGCAAGCCGATTGGTTTGAGACGGTGCCTGCCAGACATGAGCCATTTACATATATCAGCTCAAATGACCACACCGTCTTAATTCTGTCCAAGTTTAAATGCAATTGATTCTGTGATAAGTGTCAAAGACTAAAGGGCTAGTACCTCATTGACAGGAATGTACATTTCAATGTTTGAATTGAAAAAAAAAATTATTTGGAATATTAATGAACACGCACATTCCCATTCACTCTTATAAATGGTTTCAGGAAATACACACAAACCCCCACATGAGGCAAAGTTTGTAAAAAAAAATGAAAATCACGTACGGCTGGTTTTGCGAGCTCAATGATTGAACTGCAAGGATTCGCTTTCAACATACATTTTCGTGTCAGTAACAAGAGCACTGAAATTATAAGCAGTTTACAGCAGGTACTGACATTTCAATTCTGGCTACAATGTTCTCCAAATTCATACTCTTTATGCTTGAATGAGACAATTGAGCAAATTTGGCATGCAAACTTGGCACTGTAAACTTACAAAAGCTTAACCATTTCAACTTCAGTGAAACTCGGTGCTAAAGTTTTGTGAAGTCCAATTCCAATTCACACTTACAATGATACATGTAGTAGCAACTGGGTTAAATAAGCTCCAAACAAGAGGATTTAATACTTAGGAAGTGGATAATTTGTAACCATGACGACACAAACCTTGACAAACTGGCTGTTCCCCGGTCCAGGCTGCAGCCTCCCCACTCCGCCCACTCCATTCGCACGTCCGAGAGGGGGATCCAGACAACTGGTACCCGACCACGCAGCTAAAGTTGCACTGGGCGCCGTAGTAGTTGTTACAACGTTGGCCCAGGAAATTGGCAAATGATGGGAATGGGTGTAAAGGGCAGCGCACCACTGTGTCATAGAATACAGACAGATTGAATAACCCATGATGTGGTTATTTGTCAACACGCAAACTGCAAGGTACATTAGTTCTTTTTAATATTCTCTTTATTTTGACAGGAAATTTTGATAACTGTTGACAAAATGTTCTCTATTTACCAAGTTTGGCAAATACAACCAAGATTATCTAAAATTAGAAGCCACTTTTGAGGTAAAACCACATCTGTGCGCATGCGTTCTTAAATACAAGGCGCATGCACATTTTGGTAACCCTATTGGTCAAAGGTGTCCGGAGTGCGTGCATGCTACCTGACTCACGTGAGCCTGGTGCCATTGCAGAAAATGGCCGTTGCCGATTAGTCTTTTTTGTACATTTTGGCTATTTGACCAGTTTATTCAGCCCAACACCGTTCTGTACTAAAAATATAAAAAATGTATATGAAGTGAACCAGCTTTCGAAGAGTGTCTGTTGTGAAAATGCTGAACCAATGACTGAAGCTTAAACGATATCTGGCTATCACCATGAAAATGCACCTCTTTTTGTAAGCCAGGCTTGGTGTTGCAAGTGCACATGTTCACATCAAGATTTTGACAATTATAACCCAATATAACCTCAGCAGATAAGTGAAAACACAGGAAAATGGAAACCTAAAGAAAGAACTTCAGTTTAAACCAATACAAAGCGCATGAAATGTGGGGCACTCCAAATTTTTGAGAGTTTTGTATATTTACTTCAGACCAGCAATGCAAGTTTGTTTTTTGCACACATGGGAACATTTATTCATCCCAAATGGAATTTGATGGGCACATGCATTGATGGAATAGCATGCTGTCCACACTTATTGTCCACACTGCATGTAGAAGTTTCTGAAAACCTTTTTACACTCGAGGAAATTCTAGACCCTCTGGATCATACTTTTACAAAAATGAATAAGAGTGGTTACAAGTTTTTCATTTCACCTGTTATATTGACCACAAAGCGGCATGTTCCCTGGTTCCCGGCCCTGTCTACTGCTTGAATGAGGATAGCATGCAGGCCCTCAGGCAGTGCGACGCCTGGGTTCCGTGACGATGTGATGTTAAGCTGGTTGCCAGCATTGTCCATGACGACAGGCTGGGTCCATGTGACCACGGCCTCATCCCTTCCCCGGGGGGCCAACAGGCTAAAATCCTCTGGGCATGTACCGTTGAAATGAGGGGCTGTAACATCTTTAAGAAAACAGGACCCAAAAAAAAGAAGACGTTTAGACCAGTAATTCCCCTTTGAATAATGTATTCAATTAAAATCTACACTCCAAGTAATTGTCCAAAACTGTCTTACAGGTAATCCTGAAACTATTTGTATATCTGCAAACAAATTTAGTCCACCTGAAGAAAAAACCTGAAGTCCAGGAAAATATTCTGTTTTCGTACCACTGTGATGATATGTGATACTGGAATCACAAGTTTTACAAATAATATCTGAGTTTAAGATTTGAAGATCAATGCGGTTTGTTCAGTAGGAATTAGGGAACTCAAGTGGATGATAACATTCAGAGAAACTGGTGGTTTCGATAATTAGATAATTCTCACTGCTTGGGAAGTATTCAGACTGCAAGTCCAAGTCTTGATAACTACACATGATAACTACACATTTAAGCAAGAATGTGTGTGAACGTCTGTATTCATAGGCTTTTATACAGAATGAGCACAATTCCTGTACAAGTGATGAAGGCACAAAACGTCAACCATCCACACAGAATTCTGAGGTGCAGAGCCATGTCATTGGGCCTTGGCTGTAAACAAGACACTTCTAATCCACCAATAACCCAAATTGTAACTGTAGAATTGTGCCACAGGTTGGCCCTCAAACAAGCATACCTTGGCAGAAGTGTCCATCATCGTTGTCACTCCATTCCCCGGTTGCCAGACACGTGTGAGTTGCGATACCCACTAGCTGGTACCCATCCTCACAAGCCAGTGTGCAGGTGTCACCAAAGAAGTTCTCACGGGACTGGCAAGTTACGGTAGTGTGGTCACTCTGGACAAGCGGGGGACATGTCACTCCTAATTGCCAGATTGGGAGGAAAAATGTATTTATTTTATTTTATTTATTACTTCTGGTACTGAAACCAAGGATTCCCCAAATAGTGCCTTAAGTGCTGTATTAAGCTCGCAAGGCTGAGGAAACCTGTAGAGAGAAGTGAATGAGAAGAAATTACAGTTTTAGAGGTGGGAGGAAAAGCCCAGAAGAATATTCTGGGGAAACTCACGGAATCAGGTAGGGACCGCATACCCAATCCACATGTTGGCCCGGGCAGGATTCGAACCCGGGTCACAACGGTGGAAGACGAGGAAAGTACCGCTATGCCAACCTGACTCCTAGTTGTGCATACAGTTAAGAAGAAGAGTAAAAGCCCGCATGAGAAGAGGAGATACATGTCGTATTTGGCGGTTAAAGACAGAGAAAGTTTTCATATGGGGTACATTATTAATAGTAGTTAACCCTTTCACCGTCGATCTTACAAATTTGTACAATATGAATATGCATTTCGCAACCCGAGTGTATAATGAACCCCCTCTCCAAAATACGTCAATTGAGGTTGCACTAATCATTTGTAAGATCACAGTAACGTTATACGATGATAAATCTCCCATGTTCGTTGATAAATTGTGGATTTTCCACTTCCAGTTTTCAATAGCAGGTGCTAATTTCAAAGGTAGGCTCTCTGTCTGGTCAGATGATTGTGTCAAGTCGCCCCCTGGCCGAGTAGCCCCAAATGTCATGAGATCGAGTGAAAAATAATCCTGCACCTCCGTTCTTGTCCAAATAATCCTGGCGTGAACTGGTTAAAAGGTTAAAGAACAGTAAGTCTGTATTCAAAACAAGCTTCCATAGCTATGGATATGTCTACTGTCAGCTTGTTCCCTGTAGTTCTTATCTGTCAAGACCTAGACAATGGCTATAGACAAGATATTGGAACGCAGCACAACCTTAGTTTGCAGGGCGAAACGTTATTACTATTTGGACAATATAAGGTGAAATGTTATTACTATTTGGACAATTTAAGAATAGGATTAATGTCAGTGCTGTAGAGAGAGACACATTATTCCTCATAGGTAATTCAACAGTGAAACTTGGGAGTAGACACTGGCACATTACTCCTTGTAGAGGTGAACATGTCATTCCGATTTGGGCAATTAAGGGAAAAGAGTAGAACACAGTCGTAGCAGCACGGGTATTTTATTCCAACATGGGAAGTTAAAGAGTAAGACCTTATCCGAAAAGGAGTTTTGTTTTCTATTAAAGGCTATGACACTTCACCATAATGTTACGATGGCAAAGCCTTTGACAAAACTTCCTGGTTATTAACACGAGATACGTGTGGATTATTATTCTTAGTTGGGCAAGAATGAATTTGTCCTTACGCTGGCACTGTAGCTCAGTGCCCGACCACAGGCCAGTGTCCATGCAAATCCTGCGTTCAGATCCTCTGATGCGTTCATACCCAGGGCCGCATGCGTAGCTACACTCGTCCCGGAAATAGAAAGGCGGGGAGCAGTCGCTCATGACACTCAGGGAGGTAGCTGGCTCCCTGCACTCAATCACTAGTAAACAAAGCAGCAGAAAAATAAACATTAAACTTTTTATGATTTTTTTTTGCCTGTGGAGAAGATACCTAACGGAAATTTGTACAGTGTGTTTTTCAGATAACTTTGATTGGCAAGCAGAATGAAGCGGTGATACATTATTTTCTTTTGATCAAATTTTGGTAGAAAAAACGAAGCATGACTGAACCTGTGACATCTGTGACACCATCTTGGCATCTATCAAATGATCTATCCAGCCCTATTTTGGCATTTCCTCAAATTGTTTTCATGTCTATAATTATACATGTATGTCACTTCTTTATCAGAAACTGCAGAGATGGGCAAAACCCTAATATTTGAAAGTTAATCTCAGCAAACTATAGTAGCATCGAGTGGCTGTTTGAACTGTGCCTCCCCTGCACCCCTCACCCCACCCTCCCCTGCACCCCTCACCCTCCCCTGCACCCTACGCTCAGAATTTAGAGTAGAAAAAATAGCTTTGTATTGTCTGAAACTATGGACCAGACTCATTAAGAAAATGATGATCGCCAAGTGTTATCCTGCAAGTTAAGCATCTTATTTGTTTGTTTTTTGTCAGTGGTCACTTCTGTCTGCTTGGTTACTGACACTGAAGCATAGTGATCGTTACTCACTTCGACAGCTGGCCGGACTGCCCGTCCACACCATGCTACCCTCAGACTCGTGTAGACAGACTCGTTCTTCTGAGCCATGTACGGCAAAACCCTCATTACATCGGATGGTACAGACTGAGCCCAGGTGCTGGGTACAATGCTCAAAGTAGCCATTGATTGGGTGGCCAAGCATATCGCAGGACAGAACTACAGGCAAGGCAAAACACAGGCCAAAAAAAGAGAGTGCATGTTCAGATTATTATTACAATGCAATGCACTATGCAATACAATACAATTACCAATTGTCAAATTTCATGCAGCATTGTGTTTTATTGTTTCTTGGATTTCAACCTGCCTAGCTTAAGCACAGTCCCAATTGACAAATATCAGGACTTCTATAATGTTGATTCTTCAGCAGTGTTTCATCTACCGGTACCTATGCCCATCATGTGATGAATTCACCACAGCCTGACAAGTATGAAAACTCATTCCTCCCTTGGAATAGGTTGCACACAAGTTTGTTATTAAAAGAATCAAAACCATCTGTTCACAAAAACACCCCGAAAAATTGTGGCTGTTAAAAAGTTGGTTCCATTAAACAAAATCCAAGCTACTTTATCACATCAGTGCATTCCATACTCTTCCAGAAATTGTACTAACACCACCAGAGGGATAGAAAAAAAAACCTTTAAAGTGATTTTTACATGAAGTGTTGATGGCAAAATATAGTAACATGCCAGCTTGTTGAACACAGCTGCATACGTTTATTGTTTGGATGGTCTGTGTCCACACTTCATGTAAAAATCAACTTAAATGCGCTGGGTGGACAACATCCGAGAATAGTGACACCATTGAACTGACAGCAGCAGCACTGGAAAGACGGGCTGTGGTGGGAGCGGAGCCAGTGATCCAAACTGTGTATAATTTGAGGAGGAGACCACGGGCAAATGCCTATGTCTAATGAATGAATGAGGTACGTGTGTGGGTTCCTTGTCAACTAACTGCAACATTGGTACTGAGGTGGTTGATACATGTGTTGCATTTTTAGGCTTACCAATGACTTTGATGATAAAGCTGCAGATTGCGGTATTACCGGTGGAGTCACTGGCATAGTACGTCACAGAGTGCCTGCCTTCCCCTAGCAGTAACGGCTGACGGACATTGCTAGTAATGACGAGAACCTCGCCCGAGTTGTCGTCTGGGCGCGGCTCAGGCCACGTGGCGTTCACTGTGATCTGGCCTGAGTCAGCCGTGACGTTGAAGTTGGTTGGACAGGACTCATGAAAGTCAGGCGGCGCTATGTCTGTGGAGACAAATTGACAGATGAATTATGGTCTATGGTAAAGGTTTTGCTGGAGTCTGCTGATGCTTTTTCGTGGAAGTCTACCATGTCAAAGCTTTAAAACACTCAACGTAAAGGACTTACAAGACGATATTTGGACAAGGCATAAACTTTTTTTTTTTACTCCCTTTGTACCTGTTTTTTTTACATAACATGAACTTCTCATTTCAGTGTTAGGTCATGTCCAAATCTTTGCTTTCCCTAGCAGAAATTCTCAGGCTGAACATGAAAAATAGCCTATTACACAAGATGGCAAGGAAATCTGGCTTCAATGTACATGCACGTATACAGCTTGTAATAAAGGATTCATTGCTTGAAGTTTGGGCAGAATTCTGTGCCAGTGCTTCGCTCAAAATGGTGATCATAAGTGCAAAACTATGTGGTTAGCCATCAGGACCTAACTGCTTAGAAGAGAACATTGCTTTAAACAATTATGTGCTGTTAAAAAAACAAAAATGGGAAAAAAAGTGCTGAGAATCAGTGAATAGCAAGATACAAATGTGTCATTTTGGTCGGTAACATGAATGTTTAGCAGACACTGGTCTTACCCATGCAACCAGACTGCCTGTCAGCATCAGTCCATTGACCATCGGCTTGGCATGTGTACGAAGCCACGCCACTCAGAAGGTAACCATGACGACAGAGGACATGGCAGGTGGTGTTGTAAGCAGACGGAATAGCTGAGCACTCAGAGGGTATGTAGATGGCACTAGGGAGGGCTGGCAGCGCTGGGCAGTTCACGACTATAGAGATACAGGTCAAAGGTCGTGTTGGATATATTAAGCTGATTACACTGGCCTCTAGCTAACATCTTTTAGGTTTGTAGCATTTCTGATATTGCATGCACAGTTCTGCGGGCACAGGATGCACCTCAGAGAATTTGTCTTCCACAATTATGCAATTTTTTGTTGGAAAAAATGATGTCTACTAAGATTTTGCTACAATTGGAAATACATGTATTATCAATTTTCTTTCATTACATATACCATTGTTTTCAACTAATTTCGTAAAAAAAAGTGTTTTTTTTTTCCTCTGAAAACCATGCAATGGGTCTGGAGTCTCGATTGGAGAGTACCCCCACCGTGCTGGATATTACACCCACCTTGACATGTGAGCAGGGTATCAGACCATTGACCATTCTCCATGCACATCAACTCTTGATTACCACTGACACGAGTGTAGCCGGTCCGGCAGCGGAATTGACAGCGGTTACCATGGAAGTAGGGTGCCAGGCAAGCCACGACGATGACATGCGAAGGCACGGACAACGGAGGGCATCTCACCTCTGGAGGTGAAGGAAGGAAACAACCACAGACATTTGGAAATACTCAGTCCAAACAACAATGCTCTACATCAGTGAAGGTCCATTTTTGGGGTATATCCTGCAAACGCAAAACTGACTAGACAAAGTGTAATTTCTACAACTTACGTTCGCAGATAGCATCAGTAGCAGCATCCCAGAATCCACCAGGGCCGCAGCTGATGCGACTGTCTCTTGGCTGGTACCCTGTGTCGCATTCTACATTGCACGTGGAGCCCGGAACACGCTGGCAGTCTGCTTGCACATTGCCGTGGGGGAATGTCGCTGGACACTGAATGGCTGAAAGGTTGATACGCAACCATTTTTTATTACAAATTCCTTTATTAACCATAACAGTCTTGAAACCCTCAATTTGAAGATGAAGGCTTTAGGGTCCATATAGGCCCTAACAATTATGTACATGTATCTATATAGGCATTTATTTTTACTGGTCACAAGACATGACTGAAAATACACATGAAGAGGCATTGAGGCTAGTTTACACTTTGCATAAAGGTTTAACAAACTGTACGTCTCAAAAACATGCAGGGGTTCAAATGTTTCCAACTTCTGTGACTTTGCAGTGTTAAAACTTGCTATGACTTTACAAATGTGGGCAGAGCATTAACCAGGATGGTCTCTGCCAATATTTGTTCGCAACCGGTTTCTCTGGCACCATATTATAACATGTGCATATGAACAAACTGTGCATAATGTTTTGGATTTGTTTCTTATTTGGGGGGGAGGAGAGGGTGGGGTGGGGGGAATTACAACAAATGACATCCTGTGATTTAGCTCTTATTTTCTGGGAACAAGTTCACATTATATAAATCTTGAAAGCTGTAAGTGCTAAGCTAGCATCCTAAAATGATCCGTGGGGCCCACTGACATGGTCATATCCAGATTCCCATCATTCATATACTCCGGGTACATCACTTTAAGTTGCATAACCTAAGATTTGAAATTTGGGCCTCGGGGGTACTGTACAGGCACTCCATATGCTGAAGAACTCCAAGATTTATTGTGAATTCCTTTGTTGAAATGGTATTTTTTTGCACCAGAAAATCAATATTCAGCAGTTTGTTTTCATTTTTTTTGAGTAGCATGATTAAGTTCAAATTTTCCCTATGAGTTTGAATGTTTTTTATTTAAAAGACTCCAAATACATTTGTGATTGTGTGGTACCACATAAAAATAGTAGAATATTGATAATTATTTACAAGACAATAAATCGGGGGAGAGATTGGGGGAAAATGAAAAATCCACAAAATAATCAGCAGAGGGTTTGAGAGCCACCGAGGACCCCAGAGCAACGTAGGGTGTATGGTACATGTTTGCCAATGAGGACCCCAGAGCAGCGTGGGGTGTATGGTACATGTTTGCCAATGAGGACCCCAGAGCAACGTAGGGTGTATGGTACATGTTTGCCACCGAGGACCCCAGAGCAACGTAGGGTGTATGGTACATGTTTGCCACCGAGGACCCCAGAGCAACGTAGGGTGTATGGTACATGTTTGCCAATGAGGACCCCAGAGCAACGTAGGGTGTATGGTACATGTTTGCCACCGAGGACCCCAGAGCAACGTAGGGTGTATGGTACATGTTTGCCACCGAGGACCCCAGAGCAACATAGGGTGTATGGTACATGTTTGCCACCGAGGACCCCAGAGCAACGTAGGGTGTATGGTACATGTATGCCACCGAGGACCCCAGAGCAACGTAGGGTGTATGGTACATGTTTGCCAATGAGGACCCCAGAGCAACGTAGGGTGTATGGTACATGTTTGCCACCGAGGACCCCAGAGCAACGTAGGGTGTATGGTACATGTTTGCCACCGAGGACCCCAGAGCAACGTAGGGTGTATGGTACATGTATGCCACCGAGGACCCCAGAGCAACGTAGGGTGTATGGTACATGTTTGCCACTGAGGACCCCAAGCAACGTAGGGTGTATGGTACATGTTTGCCAATGAGGACCCCAGAGCAACGTAGGGTGTATGGTACATGTTTGCCACCGAGGACCCCAGAGCAACGTAGGGTGTATGGTACATGTATGCCAATGAGGACCCCAGAGCAACGTAGGGTGTATGGTACATGTATGCCACCGAGGACCCCAGAGCAACGTAGGGTGTATGGTACATGTTTGCCAATGAGGACCCCAGAGCAACGTAGGGTGTATGGTACATGTTTGCCACCGAGGACCCCAAGCAACGTAGGGTGTAAGGTACATGTATGCCACTGAGGACCCCAGAGCAACGTAGGGTGTATGGTACATGTATGCCACCGAGGACCCCAGAGCAACGTAGGGTGTATGGTACATGTTTGCCAATGAGGACCCCAGAGCAACGTAGGGTGTATGGTACATGTTTGCCACCGAGGACCCCAGAGCAACGTAGGGTGTATGGTACATGTTTGCCAATGAGGACCCCAGAGCAACGTAGGGTGTATGGTACATGTTTGCCACCAAGGACCCCAAGCAACGTAGGGTGTATGGTACATGTTTGCCACTGAGGACCCCAGAGCAACGTAGGGTGTATGGTACATGTTTGCCACCGAGGACCCCAAGCAACGTAGGGTGTATGGTACATGTTTGCCACCGAGGACCCCAGAGCAACGTAGGGTGTATGGTACATGTTTGCCAATGAGGACCCCAGAGCAACGTAGGGTGTATGGTACATGTTTGCCACCGAGGACCCCAGAGCAACGTAGGGTGTATGGTACATGTTTGCCACCGAGGACCCCAGAGCAACGTAGGGTGTATGGTACATGTATGCCACCGAGGACCCCAGAGCAACGTAGGGTGTAAGGTACATGTATGCCACCGAGGACCCCAGAGCAACGTAGGGTGTATGGTACATGTTTGCCACCAAGGACCCCAAGCAACGTAGGGTGTATGGTACATGTTTGCCACCGAGGACCCCAGAGCAACGTAGGGTGTATGGTACATGGTGCATTAGCCTAAAGGTAACCCTTAAACACCCATTTATTTTGAATCCATTTATAAACCTTTATAGGTTAAAACCATTAGGTTACAGTAAAACCTCAGGAATTCCAGATTCAAACAGGATTCTTTAAAAATCATGAAATCTGGAAAAATCCTGACAAAAAATCTTCCAATCAGGAAAAATCCTGACATATCTCACCCCTGAATAAATGTTTGGTGGCGGTTTTGTATTCCAAATCCTTTCCAATGGGTTTTGCTTACACCGTTTTCATGAAACATTTTGTACACATAAATATATATATTTTTAATCAAAAAACAAAATTTAAAGAGAGAAAAGAATTAAGACATACTTCCAGAGCAAGATAATCCATCTGGGGCCAGAGTGCTTCCATCTGGGCAAGCACAGACTCGATAGGTGGGTGTTGGAAGACAGAGACTGGAACAACCACCGTTGGTTAAAGGACCATCCACGCAGGCATTGGAAACTGAATAACACAAGCATCACACAAGTCAGATTATTTCATGATTAACCCTGACCTGCCATGATTCTTCAAAACCTACCAGACATTTTTGGAGGATTCTGAGGGATTGAGAAAGCTACAGCTAATAGCTGATACTACTTTCTATGGGGCTTGACGTCAATTTTACCATAAGGTATGCCCTTCACAGATGCAATTTTATAAGCACTGCTTTCTCACGGCTGTCCGAGAGCTCATGACCAAAATTGGATGCCCTTTGAAAACTTTGAAGTATGGAGTATAGTCCTGGAGTGGAAGACTAGATGAATCAGAAGGATTCCAAGCAAAAAAGTCAAGGGTGAAAAGGCTAAACTCTACTCTCTGAGGGTAATATTTTGCCAATCGGTATGTCATGCCACTACCCTCCATGCATAGTGGATGCAAAACAGCAAGTCAGCAAAGACTCCAAGCGGAGTGGGTTAGAAGGGGCACCAGATGATAGCTGGGTATTCATTTGCATTATATCAGAACACTGTCAGCTTGGCATTTCTTACAGGGTATGGTGGTTAACATCTTGATAACCAGCATTATCAGGCATCACACTATTCTTCAAATGCTCAAATAGACTATAAGTATAACGGCCTGTTTGTTTGGCACAGGTCCTAATCCGGATTTGGGATCCTTTCGTTTGTTTTGCTCGGATCCTGATCTGGATCACGGATCTCAAGGATCCTTCCCGAGAGGTGGGTCAGTGTGATTATCAAAATGGTGACTAACAATCGACACTAATTGTTAAGCACTATGATACCTTTCGTATTAAACGTTATATAAGCACCACATTATACGTGTAATGGTACCACTAAGGAGACACTTTATCGTAATTTCTTCGCACGATGGGAGACATCGGTCATTAGGGAGACATTTTCATGTCTCCCTAATGTCACAGCCCCCCTTTAGAGGCAAAATTTTACTGTCGCAATTAGGTTATTTTTGTTGCTTGTGGTCTAATTAGTAAACATACCGAAATTCGTGGAAAAAGGACAAGGGAATATTGGGTTAGGGCACATTTAAGTTTGAATACATTTGTGCACAAGTTTATGGGAATGTCTCCCAAATGTCCAATCCAGGGTAATTATTATTAATATTATTACTACATATTTACTTTTGGCTAGTCACGTGACTTAAGATCTGGATCAGGCACAGTTTTGTTGGTGTAGCACGTTACTGATTCTAAGGATCCAGGAACAAACCCTCCCTACTTTAGAGGCCCACATGCTTATTAACGGTTTGATATTATGGAATCACTATCCTAGAAAAAGACTACTATTACCCCTGATTGGCCAGCTTTAAGTTCTCAGATCAATCCAACTTCCTGGGGAGCATACTAAGTCATATGCAGCTCGCTTCTTACAAATACGATGTATCAGAGCAAGACCACCGTTACCCCTGACTGTCATGCTTATAAATTCCTGAATCCAGCCCAATTGCCAATGTTGACAGCTGCATGCTGGGTATGGCTCTAGTATCAGTAAATGAAACAAAGATGAATGATGCCACTCACAGGGATCATGATCCTGACTGCTGTAGGCATATAGCCCGTTCAGTCGCGCAAAGTCAGCTGACCCCACGGTAGTGTTGTTGGCCCCTGTGTCCTTGTCGGCCCTCATGAGGGCACGCTTGGACCAATCAGACCAGTAGATGTAGGGACCATGCAGGGCAATGCTAAAGGGGTGGTTGCTAGGGCCAAGGTCGATGAGAACAACCCGGGTCATGGAGCTCAGGTCCAGGGCCTCTATCTTGTCTGTCTTGGCATCACACCAGTACAGCTTGTTGGCTAGTTTGAATGGGACCAAAAGAAGAGTTAGAATCAATTAATAACACGTCATCAAAAATCAAGACACATATCAATCACACGTTATCAAGTCTCAAGTGTGCATGGTAAATTGACTTGTGATTTGGCTTGAGACTAAGTTAAGATTGGCTTGTGACTACGTTGTGATTGGCTTGTGACTAAGTTGTGATTAGAAGGAAATCAAAGTCAATTTTCAAACTCGGTCACAAGTAATGGGAACAAGAATTGCAAAGGAATGCCTTTGTGAAAGCTTGCTTGAAAAGCATGTGCGTTAATTTGGGGCTGGATGGCTTGTGATGAACTTGTGATCCTTCTCGACTACAAGAATGGGAGAAATAGAATGTTACATCCTTCAGTTCAATAGGCTTTTTCCAATTCGGGCGATTCACAAAGCAGTGCGCCACCCAGAGTTTGCCACGGAGAGTTCATTTTTCCCAGTGCATTGTGGGAGATGGTCGACAAATTCGCCGCGCGTGACATTGAAATTGTTAGTTTTTCCGGTCAGTAGTTTCGTAAGTGTATGATTTGAGTATACGTTTGCCCTTTTCTTTTCTTTGTTATCAATATGGAGTTTTTTTTGTACGACGGCAGAACGCTGTGCCCCAATCTATAACAAAATAGCTCAAGATGTCCACTGACACTCGTTCAAATGGGCCATGTTTAGTCGACCGTAACTTGAAAAATGGACTCTCCATGGCAAACTCTTGGTGGTGCACTTCATTGTGAATCGCCCAAATTGGCCTGCATTGTTTATTCTGTTGACCTACCTCTGAAATCCAGAGCCAGTCCATTCGGCCATGCCAGTGAGGTGTTAGCCAGCACCACCCTGTTGCTCCCATCCATGTAAGCCTGCTCTATCTTGGCTACTTGTCCCCAGTCGGACCAATATAGAAGCCTGTTGGTTCAAAACAAAATAATGTAAATGAAACTCAATGCTACTCAATGCCATTTCTCTTGTGCTGCTTCCCCACACCCCATGATAAACAACTTGAAGATGAACGTAAAAGCACAGCCCTTATAAATCTAAATTCCAGGATTTTTAAAGGGGGGGTGGGGGCTGGCTGATGTATTGAATTCCAGGATTTTTAAGGGGGGGGGCTGGCTGCAAATCAACACATATATTGTGTACAGTGACCAAGTGCCTTAAGCAATGGACAGAAATTCACAATGTTGTGTGACATTATTTGAAAAGGAACACTGGGCTGTCGCAAATGGTCAGATGTTACAAGGGGACATGTTCAGCCATGCCCATTCCACATTGCCCTTCCACAACAGTCCAGTCCAATGTTACCCGTTGCCTGGGTCTGCTAGGATGGCCCGTGGGTGCTCTATGTCTGTGCGGACCAGAATCTTGCGATTGCTGCCATCCAGATGGGCCACCTGGATACTGGGTAAGCCCATGTCAGTCCAGAAGAGAAGACGAGAGGCAGGGTCAATCGTCAGGCCATCTGGTGCTGAGAGGTCAAAGAGCAAATGCGGCATAAAGGTAATACAATTAAAAACATATTCATAAATACCTAAGACAGTTTACCCATTCCCATTAGTCAAGAGCCCATCACGTGGCCCGTCTTAAATGGAAAAAGACAGGCTGGCTGGTCTTAAACACTTTTCCAGTGTCACATGAAATTTGGACTCCTATGAAATTCGGTGCGTTTTACCGTTTTATTGGTTGAACGTTCACAATCCTCATGTAGGCATGCGCAATACTACCAGTGAGTCAGTATTTCATAGTCCTAAATTCACAGCGCACCGCCACAGCTGCATTCTACACGACATCGCGCAGTGTGCATGCCCTAGAAAGGAATCAGTTTGAAAAGAACGAAAGTGTACTTCTTAGGAAAGTCCTGGGCTCAGCAGCTTCATGAAATTTGCCGATGGTCTAAAAGGGTAACTTTTTGCTCACATCTAACCTGAGAGATCAATGTACTTACTTTCCACATGCTCATGCGTGAACAGAATCTCCTGCGAGCCATTGATGATGTATGCCCTGCGTATTGTGTTCTGCACAACATCCGACCAGTACACCTGTGCAACAAATCATGAACAAAATAGACATCCACTGTCAAAGATAGTACGTCCTTGTCATGGAGGGCAGGTACCCTAAAAATCAAGTTTGAATCAATTCGCTGATAGTATGAGACATTACATCACATGTCAGTTCCAGACCAGTGAAAGATGAAATAGTATCAATTTTTGAATTAGGAGCATTCCTGATTCTTGAGTATTATCCTAACCCTCCTAACTACCTGTCTCCAGTTGCCAACTGCAGCAGGATACAACTTTGACATTGTTCAATGGGACTAGCTCCCATTGTCTCAGAAGGGACAGCATATGCACTGGTGTTGATAGCTCAATGCAACACGGTCCCAGAGACTATGACACCTTGTTGCATCAAGAAGGGTTAATGTTAATGTAAGTACATTTTTTTGCACACAGCACATACTTTTTAAAACTGTGTTGGAAAACATAAACAAATATTTTTTCTTTAGTATGTACCTTTTTTTTTGTACGAAACTACCTTCCTTCCATTGTTTGCATGTAAGATAAAAAACCCTAGAACATTTTTTTTCAGCAGAGCAAAAAGCTCAAGAATATCACCCTGCAAGGAAGTATGCAAAAAAAGGAAAAGTCCTTTGGGCATAACATTGAAGACAATGAACCCTTTTGTTTCAATACACAGCTTAAAGACAAAAGCATCGGCTGTATTGTCTTGCAAAAGCAGTCCCTTTGTTGAGAAAGGGGGGGGGGGCACCTGGAAATCCTGATCTCAAACCAACGTTGGATTGAGTCTCATCCAAGCAAGCTTGTGAATATATACTTTCTCCCGAGCTCTATGACAGCACTCAATCAAAAGTTATGCAGGGGTGTGATTGGACAAAAATGACAAATCCACGAACTTCGGTTGACATGTATACATGTACTTGTATAGATGTACATGTATACATATACATGCACGTATGTCCATATATAGGGCATGTACATTTTATGTGCTGTAATTTCTGTAATGTTTGCAAATTTTGGCGCTTCAGTAAAGAAAACAAATGGGGGAAAAATTAGGAAAAAATGTCTGGTCATTAAAATAATATATAATCCATACGCGATTGATTAAAAAAATGTCTTTTTGTGTGTGATGTTATTACTTTTGCATGTTTGCAGAGAGAAAGAAACGATTCACACAAAAAAACACTTCAGTCCAAGTTCTTCCAACCATACTCTTAAATTCCTTGACAAAATCGCGGCAATATTGACACCAATGTGTTTGCGAATTGCTAGCTCACGATCGTCACTGCACAATACATGCACAATACACACACTTCCACACGCGATATACAAACACGAGGTGCAAACCCATTGAAAATTATTTTTAGTCTGGTCCTCAAGTACTCCACTGCGCACACTGCATTGATGTCTATCAGGTTCTTAACCGCACTGCTTATTAGACTTGTGTCACCAGTCCATCCATTATCGTAAATTAGGGCCTATATTTCGCCAGAAGTTTTTGGGCGATATTTATCTGGAAACAGAAAACGTTGGAAATCCGGAATCCGCATAAATTCTGCAGACGTTAGACTAAAAATCCGGAAATCCGGAAAAATCACACCCCTGGTTATGACAAAATTCTGTTGATGAAGAACAAAACCAAACCCTACCTCAATGCCAAATTCAAATCAAACAATCAAACATGTTACCTGTGCAGTCATGGGATCGTAGGCAAGTGCCACTGGGTTCTCAATGGTCCTTGTATCCAGCTGTAGGGAAGAGTGGTTCAAGCTAGGGTTGGACAGATCAAACTGGAAGATGCTGTGCAGGTAAGTATCCGAAGCAAACAGGAAGTCATCGTAGAGGATATCTGGACAATCAAACCGGCACAAAGGAATGTAATAATACTACCAAGCAGAAGATCCTGCTCAGCAAAATTGTGCAAAGTAAAAGTCAGCGAGTGAATCACATCCAACTCAAGACTCACGCTCAGAAAGACTCCAAAACTTGAAGTCAATGGCTAAATATTCAGCATATGACTCAACAGTTACTCTCAAATCAAGCAATCAAGTCTCAAATTCAACCCAATCAACTCAAGACTCGCAATATACCATGAAACTCCAGATCTCACACGATATGACTCAAGACTCAAACTCAAACTATTTCACTCAAGACTGGGCACTCAAATGATATAACTAAACATTTGCATATAAAATGACCACAGTTCTTGATTGCTCGAACAAGAATGTCATTGGTGTTACACTTATTAAGCCTACTGAACCTTTCTATTTGTGTAGCTTTCTCCCATCCAAGTTGTGCATGTATCATAGTAATTTTCATGACTACATACTTGCACAATTGAATGACTACTTTGTGGGCTTAAACCATTTCTTAATTGATAAACAATAATGAAACACAATTTGAAATCAATATAACATGATAAAACACAAATGTAACATGGTTTAACCCATTATTAACTGTACTACACTGTTCAACAGTATATTGTGTTTATTCACTGAATAACCCATAAAACTACCGAGTGCACGGTGGCTTCAGGCACTACAGGGAGTAAAAATACAGGGTGGTTTAGGGTACTACAGTAACTAACGAGTCGATATCAATATTTTTCTACTCAGCAGGCAACGTACCCAAGGCGGGGACGCAGGCATGATTGTCAGTGTGCAACTGGTATCCCACACTGCAATCACAACGCATACCTCCTGTTGATATCGGCAGACAGAGGTGCTGGCAACCACCATTATCCTCACACACGCCTAACAACAAAAGAGACGTCAAGAATGAATGTCAGAATTCTCCACAGTGAAAGGCTTTCACTCCAAGTTGCATGGCTACTAATTCCTCATTTCTGAAAACGCATTGTTTTTTCAGGATGATTATTAAAACTATGATCAGAATGTAATAAGTATCTTTTTACTGCAAGTTCAACTCATTGTTATGCAATTTCCAAGTTGCCATTCATGACCAGTGAGCAAAACCAGAATGGAGCGGAATGAAGATCAAAGGATATTCCTCATCAGACTAGACTGTAATGGTAGAGAGCTCAATGCAATTAAGGTTTCTTCTCACACTGATATTAACCCAACTCAGTTCAGATCTCCAAATCCACTTGAAAGTTTGGGAGAATTGCTCATGATTCACGAATGTACATGTCAGTGACTATTACTTTACAAAGGGCTTTGTGTCCGTTGTATAGTCAAAGTACATAGCGAAAGTTGATAATAAGCAGGACAAGTTTTTATCAGAACTAAATATCTACTGAGCGACAGTAGTTATTACCACATGGTTTTACCGCAAACAAGAACGATATAGTCAAAGTACACACAAAGAATGTGCAGTTAGGTTTCTGCAGATTTATGTGGACTGAGGAATGCTCCTGGCAAAAATGACTAGGTCCTGCACATCTGAAAAATGAACAATAATCTCACACTTGGTTCATAGTTTTTGCTAAAGTGCCAGCAACTAAGCACAAAAGGATGCTGGCGACCTTGCAACAGAGTCACAAAACTTGAAGGTTGACATGGGCGATGACCTACTTTTTCGCAATTGGACCAATCAAATTGCTTGATCAGTAAGAAATGAATATTCATCCTCCTGAATTCCATGCAGTCACTAATTTGTGGATGCCAATTCCTGTTTGTTGAAGTGTACAACAGTGATATAAATCCATCAAACAACAGCTTGAAGTGTGAAGCTATCTACAAATCAGCAAAGGCAAAAGTGGCAATTTACTTGATCCTTAGACTAAGCAGCTAGTTGAATTTGGTGCATTGGTACCCATATGTTCAAACACATGGTGCAACGACAATAAACTGCCACAAAAATGGCCTAGTATATAGGGGAGGGGGGGGGGGGCGGGCTGGACCTACTGTCATAGTCTGGCTGTCGGTCATCGGAGTAGACCCGCACGCCATAGGTAGACTCATTGTTGATGCTGTGGCTCTGCACAATGCGTCGGTTCTCACGGTTGATTGCATGCAGGCCATTGAAGGTGTTCCACTCCGTCCAGAGAAGGTAGTCCTAGAGTAGAATCAAAAGATTAGAGTCGGATACAGTGATAAGATTAGAGTCAGATACGGTGACAAGATTAGAGTCAGATACGGTGACAAGATTAGAATCAGATACGGTGACAAGATAAGAGTCAGATATGGTGATAAGGTCAGATACAGTCCGGTGACGAGATTCGTGTCAGGTACAGTGACAAGTTTAGAGTCAGATACGGTGACAAGATTTGAGTCAGATACGGTGACAAGATTAGAGTCAGATACGGTGGCAAGATTAGAGTCAGATGCAGTGACGAGTTTAAAGTTGTAAGTTTATCATGGGGCACTGTGGTTGACTGTAAATTCCAATCTTTCTGGTTGAATTATGGAAGTGAAATCAGGGTCAGAGTTGTGGCCAAGTCCTCACAAATCATCCAGCCTCAAGTCAGGTGTCAGGCTGCACAGACAAACACTACACAAACATATTACTTTGTTATTGTTAAACCCTTTTCACTTGTGACAGAGTTTTGATTTGTCTGATGATGGACAAGAGTTTATGCACAGGCACTGCAGTTCGGTAGCCTGATAAACCTAAAGAGAGTGGATGCATGTTCAGTTAAAGTGACAGAAGGACAAGCCTAAAATAATTTTCTTGGGAAACAAAAAACTAGGAAATACCAATAATGAGATTTTTAGAGAAATTTTAATTTTTAATGGCACACATCGGAGGTTAACAATGAGGGAAATCTGCGGATCCAAGGAAAAGTTGCATGCCTGTGAAAATCCAAACTCATAGCGTGGTTGGGATTTAAACAATAGCAACAGAGGTGGAAGGCAAGGAAAGTACATTTGTGCCAACCTGACTCCCCTTAAACAAGGAGTTCTAAACTCCACCTGTCTTATGGGTGGGCCCCTTGACATGTACCTTGTGTATGTCAATATCAAAGAACTGGGCACCAGTCCGGGCATACAAGCGCGTCCTCCCATTCCCCTCAAAGTCCATGTGCTGAATGGAGCCACTCGAACGATCTGCATAGTAGATCCTGTAATAACATATTAAATTTCAATTCAAACAATTCAATATTGAAATATCACGCAAACAGTAAATAGGCATGCGTAACTGACTGACACACAGGTTACCCATGCGACAGTCTACGAAGCAATCGTTGACCTAGCACACAGGGGTAGTGCGCCCGTGCAAACATCGCTCTATAGATAGCCACAAGAAAAGCTGGGGGCACATGCACAGCAACGTTTTGCCAGGATAACTGATGAGTATACTCGACAATATTTTGGTGATAATGTGTGAGGCTTCACCTCGGCAACTAGCTTGTCAACTTCAAATACCTTGGGGAGCTTATATTGACTATCTACTCTCGAACCATGTCATATTTGTATTATACTTGCAAACTCAGATGAGGACTTGATAACAGTATCTTCAGTTAGGCCCAGGGGTCCAATGTACATCAAATACAGCACTGACTTACCGGTCTTCATCAAAGTCAATAGACAGGCCATTGAGTCCATCTACATTGTCTAGGATGACGCGTCGGTTGCTGCCGTCTAGACTGGCTCGTTCAATTTGGCCTGGTGGTCCAAACTCAGTCCAGAACATCAATCTCAAACGGAAAGAAAAACAGGAAAGTGAAATACCATGCCAACAATTCTAGGTAGTCATGATAGTCAAATTTTTGGGGTCAAGATGAGACTTAAAGGTAATGTACAACATTTGCAAACATCAACAAACACAAAACTGCCAAATTATTATGAAATACCTTACTTGACTACAGTCAAGTAAGGTATTTCATAATAATTTGGCAGTTTTGTGTTTGTTGATGTTTGCAAATGAATAAAAGTCTCAAGCATCCTGTGAAATCATGGCACCTGGTGTGTTGTCATTTTCAGAAAAGTGGAATTTCTGTATCAATTTCCAACGATGGTCAGCCGACCATTCAGTGCACAGACTTTTCTATTGAACTGTTGAACAAGGCAGTCCTTTGTCATTGTTCAGTGCTTTTTATTTGCAACCTGATTTGAGATTTTTATGGAACAGTGTTATATGCACTGTGTCTTTCTTGTGTTGATGCACGTAGCATCAACACAAGAAAGAAATGCACTCGAGCGCAAAGCAGCATAGCATGGCAGTCACGTCCATCACAAGTTTTCATAAGTCCATCACAATTCATCCAGTCCCAAGTCAACTCACAAGCTATTCAAATGAGCTGTGACAAAGGCATTCCTTTGTCATTGTTCATCCTCTCTTACTTGTGACCAGGCTTGTGATGGACTTGTCTACAACACTGGAGCGGGAATGACGCTCAAGAGTCCTTCACTAAGAGGACTCTTTGTCAAATTCACAGGTCAGGGGGTACTAGTTCCCTGAGTCCACTGTGCATCCCACGTTTGTCTGGGGTGGTACAAACCCAAGCCAATGAGAAGGTCCTACCTCTGCCCAGGATGGATAACAATGCTCCTAGGATCCAACACGTTGTCCTTCAGTAGAATACGTCTGTTGCTGCCGTCATAGCGAGCGACTGAGATGTGGTCAAGTTGAGAGTCTGTCCAGTACAGATTCTGGCTCAGCCAGTCCACGGCAATGCCTGGCAAGAAAATGAAACTTTCTTAAAATGTCTTTTTAAATCCAGGTTTGGCCTTCTTCGACTCACACATCATGTCATAAATTACAGAATGGTTGTCACGTCATCACAATTAAAAATAAGTCAATAATAAGTATTTCCATCAAAAGTCACGAGCTGTTATGATTTAATCATGACTAATATGTACTTTGACTTGTGATTGACACGTGATTTCACCAATGATGGAGTTGACTACAATCTAATGCCAAGTGCTTCTAAGAGCTAGGCACAAAACTCCCCTTACATTGGCATTGTTCATGGATTTTATTTGAATGCATAATTTTCACAGACCTAAATAAACATCATTAAGGATAAAAGTCACTAATTGGAGTCAAAAGTCTGCCCTTTTTACCTTTGATATCAGTTTAATAACATAATTTTGGGAGCCATTCCCATAGACTTGTGCACAAAAATCCTATCATTCATGACACTTAACCCTCAAACCTAAACTGCACCAACCCTCACCAAAATTTTTACATTTGAGTTTTGCATCACAAGGAATTGATTCAAACTATTTGCGACATTTAAATTATGCCTAGAAATAGGACTTCAAACATGAGGGAGACACTCTCCTTAATATACCTTGTCTCTGCAAGGTACCAGTTTGAGCAAAACCCTCTCTCTAATGGGCCATTTGGGGGAATTCAAGTAATTAATACTAAACATTGCCTGGGTTGTAAAGCTTATCGCTTGTCTTGAAACTAATATTCATAAATACCTAAAAGTCTAAAAATGACCTTATATACCTGCCACGTGACGGGCTCTCAACCAATAGGAATGGCTA
Organism: Patiria pectinifera; assembly: GCA_029964075.1. Lineage (NCBI taxonomy): Eukaryota > Metazoa > Echinodermata > Asteroidea > Valvatida > Asterinidae > Patiria > Patiria pectinifera. The sequence continues at coordinate 9,684,244 of CM057144.1, forward strand.
AACTGTCTTAACCTAATACAGTTTACCTATTGGTTGAGAGCCTGTCACCTGGCAGGTTTTAAACAGTTGATAAAGGCCAGCTGGCTAAGAAATTCGGTGCCTTTTACCGTTTTATTGGTTAAACATTCACAATCCTCATGTAGGCATGCGCAATACTACCAGTGAGTCAGTATTTCATAGTCAAGTTCAAAAAACACCGGCACAGCTGCGTTGTTCGCCACGTCGCCCAATATGCCCGACGCGCAAACCAATCTCCATAAAAGGAGTGGTTAATGACAACTCGCGAGACTGCAGACATACCATTAAATGGCTAAAGGGGTGTCCCAAAAAACATGACGTTATTTAAAAGTGTTTATATTTATATTTTTGACTTGTTTTGACTTTTAGACCGAAAGGTTTAAATTTTTTTGACCGAAAAGGAATTTATGAATGGGAATAAATATGTGCTTGGCCAGTATTTAACACCATGTTTTAAGACCGGTTGGAGTCTGGATGCTGATAATTACCCTCGCCTTTGGCTTAGGTAATTATCAGCATCCAGACTCCAAACACAGTGTTTAACCCGGCCAAGCACACCTTTCTTCCCTTGATAAAACCATACCTTCCACACTACCAACCCCTCCAACAACCAGCTCCACCGAAGCCCCATCGGTCAGACGCACACTCTGGATTGTCTTGTGAACAAAATCAGAGAAGAACATGGTCTTGCGTCGCACATCTATATCCAACGCCACCAAGTGGGTACGGTTGGTCAGGATGCAGTTGCGCTGGTAGTCCGAGGGCAAAGACAGGTCTGGGAAGTTGCTGGGGAAATAGCAGATGCTGTTCTGGGCAACCAGAAGTATCTGGGGCTTGGCCAGAGCGGTCTCGGCTGTGTTATGTGAGGAAAATTACGACACATTTAAGTACAAGTAATACACTGGTACAAAAGGATTTATATTATACAGGTTTATAGCAATAATTCTCTCCTGAATGCCCAAGATGCCAGAACCTGGGTGATAAGATGGTTGTTCTATTCTTAACCCTAACCCTCCTCAATCCTCCAAAATCCTCCAGACGGTTTTGGAGAATTGAGGCTGAATGGCAAAAAAGTGTCGTTTGATTTTGGAGGATGCATTGTGTTTGAGTTTGTAGGCTGTACCCAGCATTGGTTATGTTCAGTCATGCATAATTCAGCCCTACCTTATGCTATTCATAAGATGTAAAACAATTTCAGTTCTGCCCTTCACCGATGTATAAACACTGTATCAGTGTGTTGCCTCCCGAGTGAAAGTTGGAAAAAATCAGTCGGGTGGGATTCGAACCCACGACCTCACCCAAGTGTGTATTTGCCTGCAATCGGGGACCCCTACTGTCCCAAGTCTTTTAGGAAGACCTCCCATATGTTTTGTACACGATCGCCAAATTGGGGGTCGACCTTCGAGAATTGGGGACCCTATTGTCCTCTATTGTTCAACGTCCCCTATTGAATGCAGAAACAAACTCCTGCTTTCTAGTGCAGACGTCTTACCACTCGACCACCGAGCTTGCAGGATCGGTTGGCTGGTTCAAATCTGATGTATATCAGATTCGAACCAGACAACAGTGACCCTACATTAAGCTTGATATCATCTGCACTGTTTCTGAATGTCATCGACACTGCCTCAACCCATGACAGAGATTGTTGGAGGATTTTTGAAGGATTAAGGCATTGGTCATCCCTTCACTCAACAAATTCAAGAAATAACAAGTGATCTGGGAGCATTGAGGCTGAATCCAACTTTTACATGGTTGCAATTGGAGGATTTTACAGGATTGAGGATGGTATTCTTTTTTTAAAGACTTTTGAGATAATTTTATCTTGTGGATATCAATTATATATAGAACTATAGAAGGGTGCTATTTCAGAAATCCCACCCAAGCTACAAGGATATGTTGACATGATACCTTAAAACAAAAATATGAGTTTTTGGAAACTGCTCTTGATTATGTGTACAATTAATATTACTCAGGTTTTTAGTCCTAGTCTAGTATATGAAAAAATGAATACTGTTTGGCAATGTCTAGAATCGGATGTGGACATTTTAAAAGAAAATGACAGCATTGTGTATTGAGAATCACTTGTATCGGCTGAGCAAGGCCTACCTCGATGGCACGTCCGCCCGTCGTCCAGAAGCTCAAAGCCATCCACACAGAGGCACTTGAAGCCAGCAGGGTCGCTGACACACAGCTGATCACAGGGCTTGGCATCACAAAGAGCTAGGACACAAGACAACATAGACACAGGCTTAACCAATCGTCACAAAATAAAAATGTTAGCTGAATCACTCTCTACATTCTAACACCTGTGCACACTATTGAAAAGTTGAACAAAGAAATTGACTGATGGTGTGTGGTTCGGGGCCTGCTCAAGGGCCCAGGAAATGTTTGGATTCTAGATGCTCTGTGGTACAGTCTGAGGCTTTACTGGCCTTTTCCCCGACTTTTGGATTGAAATTGCTCGTGTCTCGGGAGATGTACAATGTATTTCATCACAAACATCAAAACTGTAGCTTGACTCTCTTTTGAGATTTACCTTCTTTAGCTTGATCCATAATTTTGAGTCGCCACAAAGAATCAGCTCAATTCGTAACTGGGTCATTCCACCGGGTTGGGAAGCAGTGCATGTTACATCCATATATTTGGTTATATTATGAAAAGTATCAATGCGTTCTAAACAAATGCTCAACATAATATTTGTCTTAGGGTGTTTCAATACTTGAGAAAGTTTGAAATCATTTGAAAGTACTTTGACAAAAATATGAGCAAAAATCGTCATGTGCCCGGCAGAAGGGTATATGCGCGTATGCTCTTATGCAATAGCGCGTAATCACCAATATGTTCACAGCAAAAGGGCATATATGCAGAAAACTTTCTGTATTTTAATGAAATTTATACACCAATCAAATTAGGTTTTGCCCTTCACCGACGTTTTAAACACTGTATACTCAGTGTGTTACCTCCCGAGTGAAAGTTGGAAAAAATCACTCGGGTGGGACTCGAACCCACGACCTCCTGCTTTCTAGTGCAGATGTCTTACCACTCGACCACCGAGCTAACGGGATCGGGTGGTCGGTTCGAATCTGATGTACATAGCAGCGGGTACCGCATAAACTATTATAAGATGGGATTTTTGCGTCGGGGTGATATAAATCAAATTAGGTTTTGCCCTTCACCGACGTTTTAAACACTGTATACTCAGTGTGTTACCTCCCGAGTGAAAGTTGGAAAAAATCACTCGGGTGGGACTCGAACCCACGACCTCCTGCTTGCTAGTCCAGATGTCTTACCAATCCACCAAAGAGCTAACGGGATCGGGTGGTCGGTCAATCTGATGTACATAGCAGCGGGTACCGCATAAACTATTATAAGATGGGATTTTGCGTCGGGGTGATATAAATCAAATTAGGTTTTGCCCTTCACCGACGTTTTAAACACTGTATACTCAGTGTGTTACCTCCCGAGTGAAAGTTGGAAAAAATCACTCGGGTGGGACTCGAACCCACGACCTCCTGCTTTCTAGTGCAGATGTCTTACCACTCGACCACCGAGCTAACCGATCCCGTTAGCTCGGTGGTCGAGTGGTAAGACATCTGCACTAGAAAGCAGGAGGTCGAGTCCCACCCGAGTGATTCTTTTCCAACTTTCACTCGGGAGGTAACAAACTGAGTATACAGTGTTTATACGTCGGTGAAGGGCAAAACCTAATTTGATTTATATCACCCGACGCAAAATCATCTTATAATAGTTTATGGTACCGCTGCTATGTACATCATCAGAACGACCACCCGATCCCGTTAGCTCGATGGTCGAAAGTGGTAAGACATCTGCACTAAGCAGGAGGTCGTGGGTTCAGTCCCACCAGTGATTTTCCAACTTTCACTGAGGTAACACACTGAGTATACAGTGTTTAAAGCGTCGGTGAAGGGCAAAACCTAATTTGATTTATATCACCCCGACTCAAAAATCCCATCTTATAATAGTTTATGCGGTACCGCTGCTATGTACATCAGAAACCGACCACCCGATCCCGATCGGTGGTCGAGTGGTAAGACATCTGCACTAGAAAGCAGGAGGTCGTGGGTTCGAGTCCCACCCGAGTGATTTTTTCCAACTTTCACTCGGGAGGTAACACACTGAGTATACAGTGTTTAAAACGTCGGTGAAGGGCAAAACCTAATTTGATTTATATCACCCCGACGCAAAAATCCCATCTTATAATAGAAATTTATACACATTCATCAGAAATTAATACAGGTTGTTTCAAAACTCATCATTGATACGTGTGACAAATTTCAACATTGTACGATTTATAATATGCGTGGGAGAACACTGGATTCATAATATGCGAGGGGGAACAATATGACCTATCAGTGCAGTTTTGTTGAAAATGATATTTGAGTCAGAACTCATATGCCCTTCTGCCGGGCACCCGACGAAATGCATTAATTCAGACGCAACATTGACACCGTGTCAATGTTACATCCAAATATTTTTTTTTTGGCCCTTTTTTACACGTATGTAAAGTATTACCCAAACTGACATTGCATATTTACAACTGGACACCTAGGCACCAAGAAAAGCTTTTGTTTTGGTAGAGTTAGGGTTCAAATATAGCAGAAACAATACCTCAAGTGTGGATGTAACGGTGTAAAAATCACTAAATGGAAGTGTGACATTTGGGTTTTACACCGTGTCAATGTTACGTCCACACAACCAAGCTATCATTTCTGCTCCATTTGACTTGTTTGATACCATAACAAAAGCTTTTCTTATTGTGCTGCATGTATAGTAAGAAGTACGCAAAGTGAATTTGGGTAATGTTTCGCAGAAATTTTAAAAAAAGGTACAAATGTCATACTTGGACGTAACACTGACATGGTGACAATGTCACATCCAAAATGACATTTTTTGCTCCTATTTTTGGCAAAATACATTGAAATGATTTCAAACTTTCTGCAGTAGTGAAACACCCAACAACAAATATTATGTAGAGCAACTGCTAGCAAGGCATTCATGCTTTTCTTAATATGGTCATATGTCACACATTGTTCCCCAACCCAGTGGAATGACCCAACTATCTGCGAGCGAGCACATGCTTGTGTTTTGCACAGCTGTAGCTGTCAACTGCCGTATATAAAGTTACCTCGTTCGGCAGCTCTTGCCGACATGACAAATGTACAATCTTTTGCCATGGGTTGCAAAACCGGATTTTAGCTCTGCGGGGTTTTGAGCAGCTGTGTTTATTAGTTACATTTTCAATTTTCTCTTCTTCCCACTTCCTTTCCCCTTCCTTCTCCATTCTTCATTTTCTATTTTGCCAACAGCACCATGATTTTGCCGATAAAACTGACTAATGGAGGGGTGTGACACCCCCCACACCCCCCCTCTAGCGACGCCCATGTTGGCGGTTCCCCAATCCTGATCATAGTGTAGCTGCACCTGCTGCAGAGGAACTCGGCCAAGTCACCAACGATATTCAACAATCTTCTCCAGACGCATTCATTGTGGTAAATGGGGATTTCAACCACTGTTCAATAGAAGACTTCACTTCAATTGTATCAACATGTAGATTGCCCAACACGTGGGACAGCAACTGTGGACCTAATGTACTCCAATGTAAAGGACGCTCATATTGCCGCCCCTTTTACGAAGGTTGGCCATTCCGACCATAATTTAGTTCTTACAATCCCCTTGTAAAGAGAGAGAAGCCTCGAGTTCTAGAAAAACAACAATGGACACCAGATGCAGTAATGCAGCTACAGGGATACCTGGATTGTACGGACTGGAACCTATTTGTGGACGCTAATGAGAACCCTAATGACTTGGCAGAAGTTGTCAGTGATTACATACAATTCTGTGCTGATATCGTGGTCCCCAAAAAGAAAGTAAAAGTTTTTGCAAATAATAAGCCATGGATAACGAAACAAGTGAAAAATGTGATCAATAAAAAGAAAGGAGTCTTTGGTCGAGGTGACAAAAGGGAACTGAAATCAGTGCAGAAAGAACTTAGAGATGTTATTAATAGTAGTAAAGCCGAGGATGGAGGATTATTTCGCTAAATACAATATGAAGGTTGTTTGGCAAGGTATGCGTATGAGTGCATATTGTGGGGACAAAAAATCAAATTCCATACCATTACCGAAAATTACAGCTGATTATTCTAATGAACTCAATGCCTTATTTAACCACTTTAACAAGTCAGCTTTTTTAGCCGAGAATGCCAATCTAAGAGGAATTTTGGCGGACACTAAGTTTGAGGACTGGAATTTGGTCACTATTGAGGAAGAGGTTCGCTGTCATTTTTCAAAACTGAACCCATCAAAAGCCCCTCGGCCAGATGGGGTTTTGCCTAGGATATTGAAATGTTGTTCTAGTCAACTTGCCGGTATTTTCAGTTTCATTTTCAACTTGTGTTTTAATTCTCAGACTATACCACAGATGTAGAAACGATCATGTATTGTTCCCGTTCCAAAAAGGTCTACCATTTCTTGCCTAAATCACTTGCGTCTAGTTGCCTTGACCTCTGTGTTGATCAAAATTTGTGAGTAATTTGTTATATGTGATTTGAGAGATTTTGTAGTTCAGTCTATCGATTCCATGCAGTTTGCATAGAAAAAAGACAGAAGTACTGAAGATGCAATTTTGGTTGTCTTTGAACAATTATATTCTCACTTAGAAAAAGCCAGTCAGGGTTATTCTGCCGGGGTAATTTTTTTTTTATATCTCATCGGCGTTCAACACAATACAGCCACATATTCTTTGTCAAAAGCTTGTAAACATGGAGAGTGTGCCTCATTCGTTAATAACCTGGATTTTGAATTATCTCACTGACCGCAGTCAGTTTGTTAGCATTAGTACAGGCGAATCGAAGGTGCAATCAGCTTTAATTTATTCAAGCACTGGAATTCTGCAAGGGACCGTACTTGCTCCATTTCTATTCACATTGTATACTGCAGATTGTCGAAGCGCTGATGAGTCATGTTCCTTGGTTCAATTTGCTGATGATTCGGCTATGGTAGGACTTATAAAGCATGATGATGACAGGATGTTTATTAACCAGATTGATCGATTCGTGGATTATTGTGATCGTAACTATTAAGAACTTAATGTCAACAAGACTAAGGAAATGTTGATTGATTTTCGAGTTAAAAAGACAGAGCCAATGTCTGTGAAAATTAAGGGCAATGAAGTTGACAGAGTTTCAAAATTATACAAGTCCCTGGGTGTGGTAATAGATGACAAGTTAATGTGGCATGATCATGTGGATTACATTGTAGGGAGGATGAAACCCTGTATTATATTGTCTGAGGAAGCTAAATACACTCAAAGTGAACCCTTTCGATTTTATAAATCAATTTTATGTTCTGTATGGAATTACTGTCTAGTCTGTTGGGGAGGGAATGCTGCTCAGGCTCAGGATCAAATCAATAAGTTGGTGCGGCAGGCCGCAATGGCGATCGGTGAGTGTCCGAATGAGGTAGACTCCGTCTATCACCGTTGTTTGAAAACTGCATATTGCTCAATTTGGAATGATGATCATGAGAGTCATCAATTACATGAAATCCAGACAAATCAATTCGCGTAGTGGTAGGATGAGAGTGCCGAAACCTGGGACAAAATCGCGACACCCACGATCATTTAATACCGAGGGCCATCTCACTTCACAATTCTAATTTCAAGCGTTAGTTATTTTATATCTAAGATTTACTGACAGTGATAGTGAAGTAGTTTTTATATGTTTTTAATTACATTCAATATTGTATAACCTTAATCATAATATTATTGTAATTGTTTGTGTTTTTGTGATAGCATTGTATTTTTAAGTATTTTTGTAAAATTGTATAACTTTGATTGTAAAATACTCATTCTCTATTGTACCGTACCCGTGAGCAAATGTTATTTCCTTGATGGATTAATAAAGTATTTTCTATTCTATTCTATTCTAAGTAGCGCTCCTTGAACAAAGATGTTAATGAATTGGGGAACCGCCAACATAAACATTTGTACTAAAAAGCCGTATCCTCTCTGAGTGATCCTCCTTTGCTATTTCCAAGGTCTGTATCGTGACTTGGGGGCGTGATCCCTGGCTGCATGGCATACTGGTTTATGGCTTCTGACTAGCGCCCCTTGAACAAAGATATTGACTAATTGGGGAACCGCCAACATAGGGCTGGATAGCTCAGTTGGTAATCCGGAGGTCGCAGGTTCAAGCCCTGCTCCAGTCAATTTCTTTGTTCAACTTTTCAATTGTTATAATTCACCACGTCAGTTTCCCCATGTGGTTCATTTGAAAACCTGTGCACACAGTTATCTTTTTAATGCCACATTTGATTACTATAGGCAGCCTAAACTCCACTGTATCAGGATTTCCTTAAAGAATAAACAATCATGAAAAAACACACACAAAATTGAACTCGGTGCAATGTGAGAGTTTGTGGGAAGAAAAGCACAGGTTTACTTGGGTGGGATTTGAACCCACACCCTCCAGCTTGTAAGCATCTTAACCTCTTAGCTGTCGAGCTTGCTGGGGTCAGTTGGCTGCTTTGGACCCATCTAAACAAAAACCAAAGACACATCCAATGTCCAAACTCACATGAGTTGCCTGGTAACAGCCCCGGTCCATGTAGGGTCAGTCCAAATGGCCGTCCGCCAATGTTCAGAGCAAAGTAGTGGGTTCCGGTATCTTTGCGTATGCAACGAATGCCATTGTACCAGTCACTGATGAAGATATAGTTCTGTTCATTGAAAACAGGAAAAAACAAAACAAAAAAAAACAAAAACAACAAGAACAAAATTAATTGGAATCATGAGTGTCATGTGATTTGGGAAAATCCCAAAGTTTTGGCTTGCAAAGTTTTTGCTTTAATTTTTAAAAACTGGCCCTCATAGAATTTTGATATATTGAAGGATCCAATTTGTTTCCTATTTCAATCATGCTTTTACACAAGTTTTCGACTTTTCCACAAAATCAAGGACAAAAATTAACCTGTTTTTTTTGTATGTCACAATACACAAAATGTAACATTTCTTCTGATCATTTTGTATTTTGGGTTTCTTTTTTCTTTGTTTGCTGCTGCATGGAAGGACTCTGAAATTGTCTGAATTTTATGTTGACTTGAATCTATTCCTTTTCTGGCTGTATACAATCATTAATCTTAAAAGTATCTAAGTAAGAACTGAGAACTTTCGTTTTTTAAGGAGAGGTTAGTACAAACTTCTTTGTGGTTTGTTCTCCTATGTCGTTATTTACAGAAGGACAAAATAACCAGAATCCCATACAAGAATTGTCATTACTGTTTTTGTGCAGGGCCAAATTCCAATAAAATGAAATTTCAGAATTAAAATAATTTTCTGAAAATTTTAATCGTATTTTGTTATAGCAGGTGTAAATTTTGGACAACACATTTATAACTCTGTATAAAGCAACTGGTAATGCCACAGCACAAATCATTTATATAAATTGTATTGAATTGATGCAGTGGATAAATAAAAAACCCAATTTATTTTAGCAACAGCTCTATGTACACATTATAGTGTCCTTCATATATGCTCTAAATATGTTGTCAGTACAAGGAAGTGCATCAAAATTTCTGACTTGTTTCGTGAAAAAAAGTTCCTTCAGATGACCACTTCCTTTCTGCTACATTACAATTTCCTGTTTTGCATCTGCAGGACTGGCATTGCGAAAGTCCTTCAGAGGTACTACAGACAGCCTGTACAGTGTACATGTATAGGTATGTTTTTATATCTCACAACAGCTGAATAAACTCACGACTAAATTTGACAATTGGTTGACTTGGATCGTTCCGCGAGGAACAGAGTTGCCCTTGAATTGCAAGTTTTGTCAGTAAACGGGATCATTGCTGTGGTCCAGTCCGATAAAAGAATGTCTTATGGAAAAAGGAACAGTCAAATGGCAAAGTACCATTCCATGACTTTCAGAGATGCTTCGTTGACTTACTTGGAAGACGGCAACATCAAAGAAGTGGCCCTGGTCCGGTTGGTGGGAGTAAATGGTCCTGCGATCAGTGCCGTTCAAGTTGGATGACTCCAAACGGCTGCCCGTAGGGTCTGCATCAGTCCAGTATAACCTATGCAGGGTGACAGAGGCAAAGGTGGAAGGACTCAGGGTCTGAATTAAAAACCATAATTTCACCATGTATAGTGCACGTGGCTAGACTCAATCTTTTAATATCTTCCAGCTGGATGAAGAATCTAGGATGGTTAGGGTAAAGACACCATCTTCCTGATCCTAGAGTCAAGCCCACAATGATGCCAACCCAAATCACCAAAATATTCCCACATATTTCAACATGGAAAATATAAAGCAACTCAGAATTTTAATGGCCAAGTTTCCGTAAACCATCTGTGGAAGTGATTAAGCCAAAAAAGCTGTGTTTCTGGTAACCCTGACCCTAACATTTTGCAAGGGTTGGTGGTTGAATTTTTGAGTGGCCGGGCACAACCCGACCACAATTTGGAGTTGTTACGATTAATCTTTTTTTTCTTCTTTTTTTTTCTGGACAATACTTCTCCGCGGGTTTTTTTCTAAACGGTTTATGGTATGAACTTGTAACTTTCAATATATATCTACCCTCATCCGAAAAGGTGCATATTACTCTGACGTCATGATTACGTCATCAGATGTCAAATTGCAAGTGATTTTAGCTGAAAAAGTGACCAATTACTTTCACCTTTAACTCTTGAACTAAATAATCAATGATGTTTGTATTCTGTAATCAGATAGACCATTAATTGCTACACATTTTTTGTCGCGCACGTAAACTCGCTTGACCTTTACTTCCGTCTACCGGAAGGTCAAAGTTAGGTAAATTCAAAATGAAGACGTTAGCCTGAAATCAAAACAAAGCAAAATTTCTTCCGAACGGTTTATGGTTTGATAAAAAAACCTTGTGTGAACTTGTACCATATTACGAAGATGTTATAAATTTTGTTACATCATCATGACGTCATCGGGTATCAAATTACAAGTGATTTAAGGGCAAATTTTGACAAAATAGTTTGCGTTATATCTTTTGAACTAAATAGAGTATCGTGTTCGTTTTTCTCGTGAGGTTGTAGACTATGCAGTGAGAAACATTTTGTGTTCCCGGACGCAAAACCGCTTGACCTTTACTTCCGGTGTAACGGAAGTGCAATAAAAACTGAATATAACTCAAAAGCGGAAGCATTTTACTACAGACATACACTTGTATATTATGAAAGTGTTTAGTGAGGAATGCCAGACATAAAAAACAGTGTGATGACGTCATCATCTGAAAGGGCGCCCCCTAGCGGCACATAAAATAGTGGGTTGTTTTCTTTAATTTTAAAACTGTAGGTTCAAATTTTACCAAATCGCTCCTTGATATTCTGTGATTAACAACAGATAACTTGGCAAGGTTTCAAATTCATGACGTCATCAGACCGGAAGTTACTTCTATGAGAATTTGCCAACGATCAGATTTAAAAGTTAATTCCATCATTTGATCCATGTCGTATATCTTAGCCCAAATAACGATACCATTACAATGCTCACCTTTGGCTTCCAAATACTGTGATGTCATCAAACCGGAAGTTCGGTGTTATGAATACATACACTTATATTTTCCAAATTTTCATACGTAACTTAACTTCACAATTAACATCCACTCCGAAATAAATCAGTATTCACTTTCCGTTTTTGACTAATGACGTTATCAAGCCGGAAATAACTTGTATGTGTACATAGAATGTTTAGTGAAATTTATCACAGCATTAAAGATGCATTTTTAAACACAATACCGTAATTTTCGGAATATTTGAATTGCCGTGTTGAATGCCATGAAAATGTTTTTTATGGTTATACACAGGGGGAAGCCGGTTTATAATGAAAGAATAAAAATTATTAAAAATTATATATATGTATATGTATAGTGTGAAGGAAAGATCTGTTGCTGAAAATGAATCATCAATAAAGAAAGTCAAAAACAAACAAAAGCGTCCGAAAAAAGGTAAAAAGTACGGCTAAGCTGCTGTCTCTTTCACATCGATCGACATCGACAACAGTACATGACATGATCCTAGTGTTGCATTGCATCTGCATGCCCTTTCCCATGGATCACATCATTTGTTGTAAAATTGGGGTGTACTTGTTTGGAAAAAATAATTACCAATATTTCTGCTGTTTAGATTGTCCTAGAAAGGATTTAATTTTGTGATCCTTTGTTCTTAATATTCATAACTTAACTGGACAGTGTTTCATAAAATAGTTGTCTACCCGACCACTCTGCGTTTGTAACAACAAACGCGAATCTCTAGTTTAGTTTTTTTTTACATTTTACATTTTATAATTTTATTGAAATTTCTTTTTAAAATTTTATTCAACTATGCACATTTCTTTAAAGTAATATAAAAAAAGACAAACAAAACATTTACAATTCCAGTTACAATTCCAGCTTGACTCTAGTTACGAACAAGGAGCTATGAATAATACTTCAGCACACAAAGTTCATCAAGCAAAAGAAACAATTTCAGTTTTCATTTAAAAATGTTGTATGACCTTAGACTTGTGGGAGATACGTAATGATGACTGAGTAAGAGATGATTACGTTGACATTCTTTACTGGTGCAGTGTCCACCACTTTCATGTGAACTGCATGTGTGTCAACTGTCTGAGTTTGGGGACTCTCAATTCACAATATTGAAACTTAAAGTGTCTCAAATCTTTTGGACTGGGTTAGGATTATTATTCCAATTTCATGACATTGCACTCACTTGTTGGCTGTGTAATCAATGGTAATTCCATTGGGGAAGTACAAGCCAGTGTCAGCTAGGACTTGACGGTCTTCTCCGCTGAGTGTTGATCGTTCTATTGTCTGTCTGCTCCCCCAGTCTGTCCAAAACAGATAGCTAGACACAAAGACAAACAAGCAGCAAACAAATGGATTTTTTAATAATAAACAATAATAGATGGAGATGGGGATGGGGATGGGGATGGGCGTGGCAACTTTCAAAAATGTTTTGAACCAATACACATTTCTTGCACTCATAAACACATGGTAAACTATATGCATTTTATTCCGAGTGTCCACAAAACAAACCACCAGGCAGAGGCGGCAATGCATTCAAGAATGCCTTTCAGTGATCACTACAATCTTTGCATTGGGCAAGATTATGAATATGCATTCAGTTCATGACGTTTGTTAGGTGCACGGGGCGGCTGGCCATACAAACACGAGGTAATGAACTGAACTATGCATATTCATAAGCTTGCTCAAGTGCGCCCGCATAATGCATATATTACAACGCGGCCGCCATTTTGAAATGGCATGGAGGAACATTTTCGGGACGATATTCGTGGGGGATGATGACTGAGTGAAAGTCGTCTTTTGGCCCGATGGATGAAGATTTTTAGATAAAAGAACGTTTTTTTCGAAAAGGTATGAGTTTCTTTACGAAATTACAATTTACTCCTACAAAAAACGTAGTGGAGCCTTATAATAGATGAAGAACCCCGCAAAATTGTTTTGAGCACAAAACACTAATAAAGTACAAAAACGTCCATCAAAATGCAGACATTTCCCACAGAACCGCTGCACAGTTTGCCCCAAACTCCGTACTACACCTCATGACATACTCACGTAATAAGCGCAGAACAAACATCGCTGGATTTTGTCGTTTTTTTGGCCAAAATGATGAAAAATATGCCCTTTCAGCACTGAGCCAACCTGACACTTGAAACGTGCACGCATATGATCCAGCGACGATTTTCGGTTCGCTCCGAGCGCGCCGCGGGGGTTAGGTGAGTTACTAGCCTATATAATATAGGCTAATCAGAAAGTGCTGCCTTTTTCAGATGTCTAATTTTTGTGAAATTTCATGTTGAAATTTTGATACGAAAACGTGTAAAAATGAATCTGGAAATTTCGCGAAAAATGGACATCTGAAAAAGGCAGCACTTTCTGATTAGCCTATATAATATAGGCTAATCAGAAAGTGCTGCCTTTTTCAGATGTCTAATTTTTGTGAAATTTCATGTTGAAATTTTGATACGAAAACGTGTAAAAATGAATCTGGAAATTTCACGAAAAATGGACATCTGAAAAAGGCAGCACTTTCTGATTAGCCTATATAGAGGGTGAGAATGCTTCTAAAGCAAAGAAACCTACAAAGTAAGCCTAAATGTGAAAATCAAAATTTGGCTCCGTCGACACGTTTTTGTACATGGTCGGTGTGTGGCCTATGTTTACGGAGGCAGTCCAGTAAATAGGCCACATTTTGGGGCTACATTTGCCCTAACCCCCTCCTCCATCAAGTTAACAGTAATATGGCATTGCACCTCTTTTTCCTTTTTCCTTTTTTTTCTTCCGTTTTCTGGGGGGGGGGGGGGGCAAGTGTCCCCCTTCAATGCAATTGCCCCCCCCCCCGCGACGCCCATAGCCATGATCTGTCAGCCTCCATACTCACAATGAGAGAAATAAAATACTCTTACCTCACATAAAGGTTTGGTACAACTATGTGTTATCTCCACTTGTGCAGTAAATCCTAAATTAAACTTTTTTGATTAGGAGAAGTGAACGAAAAATTCCCCGAAATTCGCGGCGCGATGACACGTTCTGCGTAGCTAGCTGTACAGAGAACCGTCTGGTACCCTTCAAAGATATTTACATGATTTGCCTGTCGAAGACTGGGTTTCAAATAATTAGAAGGCAAGACATAGCGCCCTCTTTAGTCACTTCACAGTCAAAAGGCGGTGCCTCTGGGAACCCCCTCCCCAGTCTGTTCAAGTTCACTTGGGAGCGGGTAGAATAGGGCATAGGCAAGGGACTCTTATTAGCCGAATTTATAACTTTATGTTATTCTGCCAATCCATGTTCGACGCTGGAGATTAAATAAGACCCCTTTGAGGGGTTTGGGCGGGGTGCATGAGTTGATGAGGAGGACGGTGGGGCGGAATTATTGTTAAATTATTTTTTTACCCTAACTGTGGGTGGACGGCGACCCCTCTCGGCTTTTCCAGTCCATCATCCACGATAATCCGGAACCAAGTCATGTTGTAATCCACAGCTACTATCCAATTGTAGGCGGCGTCTGTCCAGTACACGTTGTTGGCCAGCCAATCAACTGCTATGCCTGGAAATAAATTTGCATGGCCCACATGATTAGGAAAAGTCACGGAGAAGTTATATTTTTTTAAAGAACTGTATAAAATGTAAAAAAACGAAAAAAACACTCGTATAACAAAAAAAATTGACCGACATATGCCTTTCACTTTTAGAGTCAAATGTTCATATTGTCTAGGTTTTTTTACTATAAAATTACTCTAAAAGACGAACTTCCGCTCTTTTAAGAGCATGGCGGAGGCAACTCTTTTCGTAACGAGTGGTTTTTACTCTTTTACATTTAGAGAGTATATAGCGGTCACCTTTTCACAACTGCTACTAAAACCAACCCATTTTGATGTAAGAAAAAAAATAATGTCATTTTTTTTCATTCGTCACTTCACCCAACCCACCCACAGACACACTCCTTGAATTTAAGGCTAGCGAACGCCTCAATTTTCTTGGTAAAACATCCGCTTTCTAACGACGGAATCGAAACAGACCAAAGAACAGGTTTTTTTTGTTTCATTTTGAGTCTCCATTTTTTCCCAAACTTATACCTTGTTTTTCTGTTGCGTATTTCCTTGTTTAGGCCCTACTCCCCGGGAACCATTGAATCAACAGCGGCAAACTTATGCTCGCTTTTGTGTGCGATGTTGAATCAGGGGTAATGTCACACTGGGATTCTTGGGTATTTTCCTAATTATTTCGCAACGAAGGGTTTCCCGCTTTGAGTTGTGCACATAATGAGCGCGGCGAGGCATTCAGCGCTTTCCAAGTTCTTTATTAACACGATGAATGAACATAATAAGCTGTATAGGCCTAGTCATATGTGAGCTTTGGACCATTGATGATGTTGATTCATTTTTGGCCACTAGTGAAAATTTGATTGGAATTGGAATTTTCTGGGAATGTCCCTATAATCTGTTGATACTAATACTTCTACATTACTGAAGCTGTGGTGTTACCCTTTTAGAATTTAGATATACTTTCCAAGCATTAAAGGCTAATGGTTGTGCATGGTCTTCCTCGAGCAGGCCGACAGAAACATTACTGCAGCTCCAGCGGCGGCGAAACGCTTTTCAAACTGGGGGCATCACCAAAAAGGGGCACTTGCTCAGAAAAAAGGCACTTTCCGTCGGTGTGATGAAAGAGGAGAAAATTGTGAAACTATTTTCGTTCACATTGCAAGGAATACATGTAAAAATATTACAGTGTAGGCCTATTCCTGATTCCTGAAAGAGTCTCAATAAGCCTATATAATAGCCGTAAGTGTTCTCAAATAAGGTATTTTTTTCACTTGAGAGAGCCCTTCGGCCTCCGGCACTCCCCGGCAGTAACCTTTGTGGGTCCACCCTTAAATTTGACTAGTTAGGCCTATGTAAAGGGATCGTTTTCGTGAGAGGGGCACTATTATTCTTTCAGGCCAGTTTTCCATCTTGAGAGGGGCACAGTTTTAATGTTGCGAATGTGGCACAAATTGTGCTTTCAAGGGGCAGTTTTCCATCTTGAGAGGGGCACAGTATTAATGTCGCGAATGGGCCACTAATTGTGATTTCGAGGGGCAGTTTTCCATCTCGACAAGTTATCGCGAGAGAATTGTTTTTGATGCGAGAGAGGTGTTTGTGCTTTCGATCTCAAGAAGGTTCACAATCTTGGTAATGCACGAGGGGTATTTGTGCTTTTGGGGAGCACGTTTGCATTACAAGAGAGGAAACAATTTTTAAGCGCCTTCATAATGTTTTCATGTGTACGTATGAGGGGCAGTTTTGTTTTCATACCGATTTATGACCGCGAAAGGGACACTTTTGTTAGCGGGAAAATCTGGAGGGCGGGGGCACCCCCCCCCCCGATCCGGGCATGTACTTTCAAGTATACGCTGTGGACAAATTTACACACGTTCATTGGCTTAAGGGTCTTTGATAGTTTTCACATTCAACAAAACTGATGGACCGTGATGACAATTAAACCTCCTGCTATTCAAAATGTGAGGCCTAAAGCGGGGATTTTTTTCTCGAGTGTTTGGTTGTTTTTGTTATTAACCAAACAGTGGGGTTTTTCTACGCGGGAGTATGTTTTGATGGTGTGTAATTCTTTCATTGTAAACGACCATTACTCATGCTCTGGACAAAAATGGTATTATTTATAGCGTTTTGGCAGCACCGTCAATTACTGAAAGCATGCGCGACTTCCTCCTAAAATGTCTGCAAGGAAGGATATTTTGGCATAAAACACTTGCATTGTTGGCAGTACTATTGGTTTTGTTCACTTAGGCCTATTTCAATCCATTTGTTGACGCAATTTTTTCCCCCAACCTGTAATAAGAGTTTTTTTCCCCAAGTAAATCATATAAAGTACAAATACTATAAGTTCCAGCTATTTTTAAAGGAAATCTGCAGACTGAGCCTATTATCATTACAAGGCAAATTCACAAGGGAAAACAGTTTTGAAAAAATTACAAAACTTTAATGAACAGATATCTCGTCTTTTTCAATTCGTGTATACAAGTGTAGATGATGTTAGGTCGGGGAGTGGGTGGTTGTATCCAAAAAGCATTGCTCCAGGCTTACACCACTTGACATGAGCTGTGTTACATAAGTGAACCCTTTTAGAATGGTCTTAATCGACATTATTTTATTTACTCTGGCGCATTTCTCTTCAGCGTAATTTTTATTGAATAATTTTTTTTCTGGCATCGGTATGACATAATCCACAAAATGTACTTAAAATGATATTCCCCCTTTTCCAGGGTTTACTTGAGAAAAAAAATCATAACATTTTCCGGTGTTGGAAAGTTCGAAAAGCGAATGACCCACAACTTATTCTTTTTGACTGTAAGGTCAGGGGATTGCAAAACGAATTGAATCCAACAGAAAGGTGAATTGCACGTCCGTTTCGCAGTGCGATGTCGTGAGGCCTTCCAACAAGATAACGGCAGTTATTTAACTCTTCTCGTGGTTTTATCGCCAGACTATTGGCCAGAGAAAAGATAACAGAGTGTATTCAATAAATCCTCTTCCTGAAAACGAGGACAGAGGTTTCAAATCAAAAGTAAAAACAAACGTAAATCAAAACATAACCCACGATAGAAATCATACATAAACATATAAAAATTAGACGGAACTGATTGCTTTGAAAAAAAAGTGTCATTTGGGATTTTAATAACAATTATGCACGAGATTTTAGACGTGGGTAAATGGTACTATATATCCGGCACAATTCACGTAAATACTGAACCCATTTTTATGGCAACTTATACTAGCGAAACTAAAGTTACATAAACACATGAAACAAAAAAATTAATTTGAACTGAAACTTGTACAATTTACAGGGTTCGACCTTAACTCGTTTGTTTGTTCACTAGCCAGCCGGGCTACTGCAACAGGCTCTTAACTAGCCCGCGGGCATTTTCACCAGCCGGCATGTTTTTTTTCTTTTGTAGAATGTCTCATAAACAACAATGTGCATTATGTGTATATAGCCTGAAAGTTGACCCTGGTATGGTGGCACCCCATCAAGGGCTCCTCAAAAAGGGAAATTAAGGTGTAAAAGTGAGAGTTTTTTATGGAAACTAAAACTTCGCATGACATGAAAGAGAAATATCGTGCCAAAAATTGACCTCTCACTTCCGAAAACTTCCGTGTGAAACTCGATCACTCATTCAAGCATGACAATTTTTAAAATACTGTTGTGGCGGTCATTGGGTAAAAACGTATATTAAACTTAACTAGGAGACTCAAATGGCTTTTGGGAAGGACACTTTTTTTGTTTTAAATTTGAAGGATTTATTTTCAATTACAAATATCTAAACTGTTTGTTGATAAAACTACATTAAAATGTGATCCAAACGAGCCTGAATAAATCTAGAATCCACTGGATGTACGCAGGTAAAATACTCGCGTCGTTATAATTTTCGTTATCATTTTCGTTCTCACGCAAGTATGCGATGTGAAAACAGGCGTGATCCATAAGGGCGACCTTGGAACGAAAATAGGTCGTAAGTAAAATTCGGATCTCATCCCAGGGACCTAAAAAAAATTAAACTGTATGAAGCATAAGGCCAAAGCTATGGGGTGCTGTTGTCCAATGGTTATGGTGTTCGACTCGTGTACATGGGTTCGAATCCTGACCGTGGGAACATGGTGCTTGTGCTCTTGAGCAAGGCACTTTAGTACCATTATTGCTTCGTCCTTCGGATGGGACGTAAAGCCGTAGGTCCCGTGTGTTGTGTAATGCACGTTAAAGAACCCAGTAACACTTATCGCTAAGAGAAGGGGTTTGCCCCGGTGTTTCTGGCAGTGGCTGCAATATGCGCCGCAGCACCTTGTGAATCCTTATAAGGTGCTACATAATGGGTCTCATATTTCTCATAAACTTTATTTACCTTTCTTTAGTAATAGACATCTCTCTCCAGCGCCTTGAGTACCTAATTGTTGGTAGATACGTGCGCTATATAAGACTCCGATATTATTATTATTATTAAAGCTGCGACCGAGCCATGGTTTGGGAAGTGAAAAAAACTAGAGTCTTACCGTCGACGGTGGATGAAGTGCCTTCAAATATTCCTGTGGCTGTAGCGCCCTCTCGCAGACCTCCCTTCATGATTCTCTTGTTGTTTGCGTCGCTCCAGAAAGCCACTCCGTCGTCATAGTCGCTGGCGATGGCGATCCAGTGCGCAGGCGTCAACTCGTAATAGTACTTGGACGCAATTACCTTGGGCAGGAAGAAAGGACACAATGTCACTTGTTACTGTCAATGTCTGCGTCGTTATCATCCCCTACCCCGAGTCATTATACCAGCACCACCATCATCATCGTTTTAATTAGCAACCTCACCATCATGACGCAAAAGACTAAGGCTATATGACGTCAACACTTGTCTTTGGCTTTGTCACAGCCGTAGCGTTTGTTTCTGTTTTTTTTGTACCAAGCAGTAGCTGGTCAATTCACAATTCACAAAGTATTCCAGCATCCAAAAAACTGATTAACCGCACTGAACTAATTCAAGATACCACCAGAATGCGTTAATTTGCAAATTTGGGAGAAAGTGTCGAATTACAAAAGTGTGGAAGATTATGGGTTGCTTGAACTTCGGCTTCGTTTTTGCAGAATCAATTTCAAGTGCATGTATAGCTTTTAATGTTCAAATCAAATGGAAACACTTTAAACGTTGTTCAGATTGTATAAGATTTGTTGCTCTGCATATTTGTGAGGCAGAACATAGGCCTTTCTATAATCAGCCAAGTTGGGCCTGGGCTCAGTCTCCTGAGGCCGAAGCCGGCTGGAGACGACGGCCAGGCTTCGACTGAGAAAAATGGAACGAGGCAAACGGAAAGGTAAGATTGAACAGCCAAAAGCGCTCACCGAGCTTGTGATATACTGGTCCGGATCGGCAGGCAGGCTTTGGATGCGAGCACGGCGGTCCACTATACGCAGCTCTGTCCACACTAAGCGCGGTTGCTGGGCCTGATCTGCCTCGTCGGCAGCCTGCGTCGCACCCACGTCTTGCCCGGTACCTGCAGTAAGGTCAATGTGAGGTTCGGGTTAAAAGACAAATTGACTGATAAAAACAACCACGTAAAAAGTCTAAAAAAAAAAAAAAGCACACAAAATATATGGAAATTACGCACAACATCACGGTAAAAATAATTAGTCAATATAAAAGTTCATTATATTGTAACCAACGCAGCATGTAATAGTTTTGTTTTGCATGTAATAGTCTGTGAAATCACTGATATGAAAAATACCACGGGTCTCAAAGGATACAAAATAAGCACTTGCTTGCTTGCTGTTTGTACCCAAATTTTCCAATGTTTGGAGTTGGATTGCCAACAGTTTGAGAAGCCGTTTTAACTGTCATGTTAACTTTGTCCGACCCAAATGTCCCCTAGCAAACGAGTGATGGTATACTCATTCCAAGTCAAATATCTTTATTTTATACCTTTCAAACTATTATTTTACATCACCACGTGCATTTTAAAACAGGTTTAAGTCTTCTTTGATTGTTCTTGCAGTTTTAAACGTGTGCAATCACAAAGCCAAGTTTGACACGTAATTTGTCCCTGTTCTAATCTTGCCACTGAGGCATTCATAATAGAGCCCGATGAAAGTAAATCTCACGCGGTGAGCTTTCGTCCGGACCCTCGCGTGGCCCGTCTATGGGCATTTTAAACACTCATGTTGGAGTTTTATCTTGGTATTCTTCAAGTATAATTAAGGGGAAAAAATCACTGGATTTTGGATAAAAACCAGTGCAAATGGATAAAAACGAATTTCATTTTAAGACCTTTCACATCAGGCATTGCTGTTCCTAGGTCTTTTTGCTCCGTGGACGTTGGCTTTCATATCGCCAGTACAACGGGCATGCATGATAACGAGAATGTACCGGAATAACGTTTCGACGATTTACCTATATCACAGCAGCCGATAGGTTCGGCAACCCTATAAACGGTCAATTCTAGATTTGTTTCTTAAATACCAATGAGACCTTTAAGTTCAATCACTCAACTTGAAAACCTTAAAAGACATCTTGGTTTTCTATTTCACTTTCAGTTTTCACCTATAATGACCGCCACAACATTTGAGAAATTACCATCTACGTACAGTGATTTAGGGGCAGGCATCTGTAAGTTGCAATAGCCCGCATGTATTTTTAGATTTTCGGAAGAGAGAGAGGTCAGTTTTTGGCACGATATTTCTCTTTCAAGTCAAGCGATATATCAGTTATTGATATGCTAGTAACGATTTTACAAGGGCCCTATTCACAGGTGATTTTCTTAAGGAGTCAATGAACCACAAATAATTGCAAATTCTAGAACTTTTACACGTTAATTTACCTAGCTATTCAAGGGTCCCGGAAGCGAGCCACCAGGGGTGATCTTGGTCCGAATGTTTTGTTGTTGTTGCAAATTTCACACTATACTGGACCGAGTATAATATTATTGACATGACGCTACACCAATTCACACAGTCTGCCCAAACAATCGAAGCTAATTATAATGTTGGCAGGATGCCACATGCATGTCAGACATCCTTAAAAATCACTCGCACTTTCAAGTCAACCATGATGAGCTCTTAAGAATCAGTTAACATACTAGTCTCCATTTCATCAGTGCCTGGATACAGTCTGATATCTCGCGATCGATTCCGGAAGAATAGTCAAGTTGCGAATAGAATTGCTTTCATGTTCCTGCTTGCGATTGATATGTCTCAATACAATGGTAACCCATGCCTGCGTTAGTGTAGGTTCTCCCGTCCAATTCCTCAACTTGTTCATTCAATCTTGTTCATTCAAATTCGCTTTAAAATGGGCAGGCAAATTTCACCCGGCCGGTTCATACGTAAATAGGCAGCTTTGGATTTCAGTCCCTCTCGAGAATTCAATTTGGTGTATAATACTATGCATTTACAAAAGTTACACAATGTTCAATGAAATTAGGCAGTCGCAGTTGCATAAGGAATATTTTATGTTATGGCGTTAAAACAGACTCTAAAATGAATTTTGAGCAAGCTATATAAAGAAAGTACAGCTATTTCAAAGCATAATATGAATGCCTGTATGGAAGGAAATATGAACATCCATAACAGAACTTAAACACCATCTTCCCATGGGGGAGCTGTTCAAAACATATATCATGGCTATATATAAGACAATGACTCGGCTATTCGCTTTTCAAGGGACGTTACAATAATTAACATCCACTCGCGAAAAAAATGAGTTTTGGTAAAAAACCAAATAGCACAAAATCGCCGAAAAAGATACTTTGTGTTCTTCTAGCTTCACATGGTAACTCATATGGTTGTGCTTTTCTCCGAATGCCAAATTTTCAGGGGGGGGGGGCGGTGACTAGGGGGGGCTCCAACTTTTTATGGGCCCCCCCCCCCCGCTGTTTTGACCTCGAAAATAAAATGAAGTTTTAATGAAAAATCAAGGGTGGCACCAACCATGGGCATTGCGAGGGGGCAAGGGCTGCCCCCGACAAGCAACTCAAAAAAAGGGGGGAAGGGAAAAAAAGAAGATGCGCAAAATCATATTGTTGGTAATGTTATGAGTCCGGGGGGGGGGGGCAACTGCAGCCGACTGGACTTGGACATGAACGGCTCACTTCAGAATGCCGACGCGCATTAACCGTTAGCATTATCTTGAAGGACGGGCTTGCGGTAATTCTGGGATGATTCTCTTCCCATCGCGCTGGTTTATGGGATAAGGCATTCACGACCTCTCTTCCGGTAATGTATGCCTTGCCTCCTTGAAACCGGATGAAATTTGAGAAAGCGTGAAGGAACTTGCGGAAATTTGAGGAGAAATTGTATGCAAAGCGGACGTCCTGCTTAGCGAGAAAATACGCGAATATGCCCAAATCCTCCTTCCCCCACGAACAAAAATAAATCAAAATGAAACGTAATGAATGAAACAAAATCTCTACGGATGTTTCATCTGGGAAATATTTTTTCGACCTCAATAATAAATTAGTACAAAAAATATACAATCACGCCTTCTCTGTAGAAACAATGTTTCTGTTATAGGGAGGAACCTATGAGTTTGTTTGTTTTCTAAAAAAAAGTGGCCAAAAAACTTTTGTCCTCCAAACACCAAAAACATCAAGGACTTGTAGTGTTTATATTGAGGTGTAGGGGTATTAAATTCCATTAAAAAAAACATCAAAATGTTGCAAGGAGAATTGCTCTGGTCCGGTCCAACTTAGATTAAAATAAAAGTAATCACCAATTCAACAGAAAGAATAGCGAACCCGACGATAAAACGGGTTAGATGTCTAGGCTACGAGTCATTTCGGTGTTTGACGGCAAGGGAGCAGACATACATGACACACGTGACCTCGAAGCTCAGGAATGTCTCCATAAGTATGAGCAACGAAAATAAGCATTGTTACACTTCTGGTCCCCTACATTGAACACGACACATGCGGTAGAACAGCGATGCATTATATCCACTGAATTAAATTTCTCGCGTGAGCTCACCATCGCTATATAGTGTGCATGGAAGAAGTTTTTAGTGAAGAGTTAAAAAGGTTGGAACTTACAAATGGATTCAGATGTGATCAGCAACAAGAAAATGATTTGGACAATCGCGAAGCAGCACTGTGATGGGCGACGCCCGATTCGAGCTGACTCCAACGCCATCTTGCTGAACAGCTGTCTACAAAAACAGATGACTGAAGAGCTATATTAATGCTCTATGGACGATTACCAAGGCCTGCAGGATTATCAATTACGGTCACAGTTAGCTACAATACATCAGCGGAACTGAGCCAATCCTACACCGTGCGCTTGCCCATTGTTCCGGGCACTGCACTTGGATGGAGCAGTTACACCCCGCACCGCGATTCGGTTTTTCCAAACAGGATGTCATCATGATGATATACGCAGACTCCAGATTGTGCATGTACTTCCGGGTTAGAAGGAAGGGACATTTCCCTTTTTTTGAACTCTTGCAAGTTGCAGAATGGTTCAAAGGTTGTCCATTGTATAAACAGTTATTTCTAAGCAATGGTACTTGTCAAGTTCTGATCTAAGCGGTACCGGCCCACGGTCAGTCTATATATCTGTGAAATAGCAATTTCAACCTTTTCTTTGACGGTGATCTCACACTGAAGATTTTTCCATTAAGAGAACATAGACCTATATATAGCTTCAAGTACAACCTCTTTAAAGGTATATGCACAAAACTTGTAACATTCAATTTGAAGTTTGTACATTTCGAAGCACTTCAATCGTATTCGGAATTTAAAAATCGCAGATGAAAACAATTAAGACCGGAAAAAACAGCAATCACGGAATTTGTGAACTTTAAAATAGAGAATTTCCGTCTTTAAGTTCCTCTGAAAAAAATAAATCACGGTTTATTTCGTGCAGGTGGTGCATAATAGGGTTTGTTTGGTTTACGTATAATGGTTGTATTTGGCGTGCGTTGAATTTTTTTCGATACTGTGATTGTCTCTTCAATTAAACACAAGTGGATGTAAATTGTGATGGTTGGTAATACCGCAATCCTTCGCAGAGTTCATTGTCACGGTGTAGCTATAGCCCGACCGCGTCCATTCGATCTCGTCTACCGGGAGCCTTTGCCTGACCCATGCGGTCAGCTGACTGCAACTCCAACAAGGAAACGTGACAACCCTTTCCGGCTTCTCAACGGTTGTAAACGATACGCAGCTAGGAGCCTTGTAAGATATACGGCAGAACATTATAATCTAATATTTCTTTATGATTTGATGCTTAGGCCTGGTAGCAGAAAATGGATCTCGTCAGGTTCATGAAAACATAAAGGCAGTAGATATTTTGCCGGAGACGGCAAACCTTCAGTAAACGTTAGTTTGCCGGATATGCACTGAACATGCGCAGTTACTGTTATTCAGCCCTATCTTAAAGAGTACAGCGCCCTCTGTTGATATGGATTGCCGCCGGCAAACCTTTAGTAAACGTTAGTTTGCCGGCGTTACCTCCGGCAAAATATACACTACCAAACAGAAAACTTGCTATCTGAAAGCCTAGGCTGCCGACAGGGCCGAGGTTTCGAAACACTTCCTGGTTTCGCCCAGTAAACGGTAACTAAAATGATAATATTGTCGGTGAGAACACTTGAACAACATCAATTGAATTTTGTTGATCGGAGAACATTAAAAAACAAAACCTGCCGATGCAAGTCATGTTTAACTTTTCAAAGATACCTCTTCTGCTATTCAAAATGATTACGTAGTAGTATATTGTGGTTAATCGGGGTTCGGAAATTCAGAATTGTAAGCTTGTCACATTACAACATGTTGTAGCATACTTTAATTTTCACAAAAACATTTACGGTGACTTTTGTGTATGCCGAATTATTTACGTTCGATAGGCCTATTGCGGTTTTCTTTTTTTTGGGGGGGGGATGCTGATGATGTTGGCATATGCACAGTGAAGTGATTGGTGATATTGGCACGAGCGGTGGCGATGGTGATTGTGAAAGGTACGTGACGATTATCATGGTGGTCAGGTATCAGGACGGTAATTGAGCTATATATATGCCCCGTGTCTATCCCGGACACGTGTCTCAGTCTCCCGCCGCTGCCAACACTAAAAAAAACCCAAAACACAGATTGGTTAACTCCTAACCAAACATTGGTTGAAACAGCCACATATTGGTTAATTATGTGTCGAACCAATCGGATCGATTGGTTGTTTTAACCAATCTGTTTTTAGAGTGAGCTTACAGAGGGCGCTAGTTCCATATTCTAACCACTGCATGATGCGATAGGGACAACAATAATACACTCACTTCCAGTAACGGAAAAATATACTCGCAACTTCCCAAAGTGTTTACAACATCATAGTTTAGCTTTACTCTCTTTCCGTTATTTTAGCTCAATTTTAGGAGGTATTAGGACTGTACAAGTAGGTCTTTGCGTGCAACGCACAGTTTCGTTATCATGCGAGTAGGCGAGTAGGCGGCGAAATAGGTGCCGATATGAGAGGTCGTAAGTGAAATTCGTTTTCCAAGAAGAATACTGATACAAAATTCCAATATGATTGTTTCTTTTGGTTGTTGAAGTGAGAAATCATTATGCGTAAAAATGACAGGCAGTAGAAGGGCAACACGATGTAAAAATGCCCTTCCCATGAGAGTGGCCTGGAAGCTCCAGAGTGTCGATCCTGGAAAGCTTTCCAGGTGAGTTTTTCATCGAGTGTTCAAGAGGGCGACAGACTCTCTGCTGGTTCGCTGTCTATGGCTGCTCTCTATGGTGCAGATATCCACGCTTGTGTGCCGGGAGGCATGGATACGGTCGAGTGGCAACATTATAATAGTTTCCACGGCAACCTATACACAAGCCAGGCATACCCAAATGCACGTACACACACTCGTTGATGGTAGTAGCCATGACGACCTAGTATTCCTACACAATGGGCAAGTTCAAAAGGTGAAAACAACAGGCCTCTGTCATTACGGAAATGGAATGCAAGTTCCTGGTCTACTAGTAGTTCGTTTCTATACCCGCGTGTTTGTTTACATTTAGAAACAGTACTGTACTCGACCTGAGGAAATAAAAGTAAGGAAGAAAAAAACATTTGCCTCATTCATTTTCTGTGTGTGAACACCCAATCAAACTGACTATATGAACATAGCAACGTCAGAATGTTTATCCCCGCTACAAACACATGAATGTGATATAGTGAGTCAGCCTCGTCTATAGCTGTAGTCGAAGTGATTTCAATGTAGATCAGAGAACACAAAATCATAACCCAGCCATTGATTCCTGCACTCATACTTCGAAGTATGACTGGCAAAAACAAAGTTTAAGTGATTGTCCAGTGGGTACGTATAGGTCTACATTTTGAGAGAGAAAAAAGAGAGAGAAATGCGTGAATTTCTTTGTGCGGCCAAATTCAGTAAATTTGCTGTCTGAGTCTAACAAAGGGAATTTAACCCGCATTCATAGTAACTGAATGTAATCCATGATTGAGTTGAGTTGGCGTCAGGAAAATATGAAATTGAATGACGAATGATTATAATAATTCAGCTATAATGTGCACCGTACAAAATGGCGGGCGAATAATTTCATGCTGGGGTGCCATTTTATGCATTAATAAATTGATGACATTATAATGGATCAAATTGGAAGGACAAACGCGTTTTCCGTCCGGTCGACTTAGAAATTAGTCCATGATAAGCATTGTTTGTATAGTACCCCATTACAGCTTGATCAAAGTACACAATCACGAACGACCCAAAAAGGTGTTGAATATTTTCGTGTGCTAAGGTCAAGTGTGAAGTAATTAAACAATGTGTTGTCTTGTTTGCATATAGGCAGAAATCGATGAATCGACAGGGAAAAAAAGGAAAGAAATGATTTGTCGGGGATTATTGTGACCTATAACGAACAACCGTGAGATTTAGAGTTGAGTTTGCATAAAATAAACAATTGGTCTGCGGTATTTTAAGACGGTAATTAACTTGTGTAGGCCTACAGTGTAGGCCCTATATTTGTTTTTAGTGATATACTGATTCGTGTGCATTTTTACTTTTTAGGGATGGAGCTTAAATTAAAAAGAAATATTTTTTTTAAGGAAATCACAGTGTTAAAAATGAAAGTTCCTCGTTGTATTGTATGGGCTTGTGAATGAAAGTAGCTTTTTCTGTTTTTCTCACGTTTCAATTGAAAAAGCCGAAGATGATCCTAAATGGTGTGGATCTAGGGAAGATATAGGGCCTAAGTAAAACGGTGCCAACAAAACAAAACAAAAATTGCCCCAGCTCATCTGTGCAAGTGACATTGAAAGATTCGGAGCTCTGCTGCACCGTATTAAAATCAGGTACAGATGAATTAAAAAAAAAATTGTAAATAATGTATAGTCCGTTCTTGCTCATCGTTTCCCCTACACATGTATATGTTTTCCATTGGGGAAATCATATTGGACGCAAGTCACCTATGCACATTTACGATGACAGTGACCGAAGCAGTTTACTTCAAAAAGAGCCCGATAGACGGACAAACAAGCAAACAAACAAGCAAACAACGAATCACATAATTATTAAAAAACTGTTGTACATAATCATACACTCTCAATAAGTGCGTCACGTGTTCTGTAAAGAGAACACAACGTCGCTCCTCAACACATGGTACATGCACGTACCATCCTCGGTTATCGTTACGGATGAATGGTGATGTTTCTCCGCAACCCATGAGATGAAACTGTGTGGCTATTATTGTAACCCATTGTGTGAAGGTGTGTGACTACCCCGGACCCACAGAAAGTTCCTCCCTATACATGTACTTGTTTACGAACCTCGCGGATTACGTGTGTACATGTCTTACGGATTGGATTGGCAGACAGAATATGATACATCTAGGGTTAGAACGTGCAATAGAATGTGTGAAGGTATTGGATCAAGTTGTGAATAATTACTCTTAGCCCTTTGTGTAGTAGGACTATATGACACCGGTTGATTCGAACTCAATACATCAGAGAGATACCGACAACTCGCCCCACATTGCCACTGCGACCGTGAGCGTCGAAAGGATGCGGAAGTAAAATAATCGAGAAATCTCCTTTGAGGGAAGACAGAGGTGCGTTCCAAACTGAAATGGCCGGCAGTGGGTTGCAGGTGTCGACCCGTGGACCACCGCCCGGGTTGGCCTTCAACCTAGACGAGTGGGTACCGTGTGAGGTGTACCTGGGCTGCACCGAAGAGAGAGAGACAGACACGGCCACCAGTGCCGACTTGGCTCGGGTGGTCGCCAAGCTACATCGACGCCATGAACGTGACCGTGGAACGGTTCTGGGCCAGTCATCTGCAGCAACAGAGGTACGTCAATTAGAAAGGTTCTCGATTCAGACGCCACTATACTTTTGTTGGTCGTGCTCAACAGAGTCAAAATCATCATGTAAAAAATTGGAGAAAGAATGCTGGTTCATGACGCCAGTGAGCGCCCTAAAATATAATATTGAGAAAACATGAATGAAGCCTAAAGAGCGTGTCAGGTTTTGTTAGAAATACCAACAGCTTATTAACGTGCAAAACATTCGAAATACTTCTCGGTACCAATTTTTTTTTCTGTTTTCATACTCGCCACTATGATCCATACTTTTGCAATTTTGAGATCTTTATTGTGAAATTTTGTTATTATTATTAACTATTTCTGATAATGAAACCAAGGATTCCCCAAAAGCGCCCTATGCACTGTGGCTCGCAAGCCTGAAGAAACCTTTAGAGAGAAGAAAATGAGAAGAAATTACAGTTTTAGTTACAGAATGGGCCCATTTTGCAATGCGTTCATTTTCCCACCCAACTATCTATTTTAATTGTACCATTTTTAACTGCCGAAATAAATAATTTGTAAACGGCCGTAAAGCACATCGATGCACTGGTTTTGAACTTGAATTTGAATTTATACCATGAAATCGCGTCATTTATGATACATCTTATAAGATATGTACGTATGACGTATCATAAAATGTTGCCTTTTCAAAAGCGCTTTGCTTTTTTCGCTTGTCGACCTTTTTGCTGTCTTTAATTATAGCACTGCGGTTTTTGGTAAAACTTTTTTTCCGACACAAATTGTAACCTGCATAGCTGCAACCGCAAACGGTGTTCATTAATGCAAACACGCCTGCTGTTTTCAAGTTCGCAGTGGTGCTTTTTGTTTTACATTCTATACCTCGTTTTGTATAAGAATGGAGTGTAATTTACATAACAGTGGGCTCTCAGGAAGCACTAATGGTCGTCATGGTGATACTCGCATGAAAGCACACGGATCAATACAATATCGCTCAAATAAGCATCGAGCTAAATATAGAAATGTGTGCATGTAGCTGTAATTGTGGCGTTGCATTTGGGGAATGACACTGTCAATGCAAACGTAGTCTATGTTCAAGCCTGCTTGTGTTTTTTGTTCTTCGAGTGCAGCCGGTCCTGATCGAATCCAGTATAGACCATTATCGTGTTGCGGCCCTCGTGATTTCCCCCCATTCAAATCAACGTAACCAAAGCGAGGCTGGAAGCAAAAAATAGTCTGGTTCCTTTTTGCACAAAAAAATTATTATTCAGTACTGTTATAAGATACAGGGAACATGACTGAAATGGTAGCAGCACATTAAAGGTCTATTGGGAAGTTGGCTCTGAGACCCGCGGCCTGAGAAATTCCGAGCTTACCTTATAGTGGCAAAAAAGTCTCAAGACTTGATTTGCTTGATCTTCTTGATAAAGCCCTCTGTGACTTGACTGTGCTTGTCAGGGACCGGATGCAATCAATGATCCAGAATAATAAAAAGGCTAAAAAATAATGTTGACTGGAAGGAAACTGTAAAACCTGACCAAATCCTTCCCGCTATAGCCTCTCACCTATGTGTCCGCATCGAACAGTGGTGACATGATGTTACCTATCCACCCCTCATCCCCTCCCAGTGGCTATCCGTCACGAACTGAAACATGACTTTGTGACTGACTACATTTTGTGAGCACACAGTCATCCTCAATCAAATTGGTGACCGTCTGTAAGAACCACCCGTCTAAGTTAACCGTATAGAGAAACGTACCGAATCAGAAAGAGACTGAATTCTGAACTTGGATCAGGGTCGGATTCGAACCCGTTGG
Source organism: Patiria pectinifera (assembly GCA_029964075.1). Classification (NCBI taxonomy): domain Eukaryota; kingdom Metazoa; phylum Echinodermata; class Asteroidea; order Valvatida; family Asterinidae; genus Patiria; species Patiria pectinifera. Next base: position 9,715,437 of record CM057144.1, read on the forward strand.
ATCAGGGTCGGGTTCGAACCCGAAAAGGACCCGTTGTGAAACAAAAGGTGGGAAAACTTTTTGCACTCCTTTAAATGAGCTAATTCCATTCATCCGTAATCATTGTATCCTAAGTCCATGAATTGTTTATGATATCACAGGTGTATGTCAAGGTTATACCTCCTGGATTTATTCTGAGGGTCATCCCGTCCTCCCGAGACAACCAGGAGACCAATAGCCCGCAAGAGGGTATCAGAGAATTCTTCGAGACAGTCCGCATAGCAAGATGCTCCGCCAACCACGAGCCGTGCAATCGCGCTCTCATCTGGGTCTACAACCGCCGCTCCCTCGATGGCGGGACGGCTGGGTCAGGCGGACGGGTGGAGTGTCACGGCGTAGTGTGCCGGGACATAAGGGACGCCACCCGACTTGCTAACACGCTGGCCGCGGCCTTCTACGAGATGAGACAGCAGCCTGTGTCAATCGGTAACGCCTCTTGCCCTGTGGGCGCTGTGAGCGGCGCGGTCAGCATGTCAGGGCTCATGCAGAGTGTGCCAGGGGAGCTGCCTCCGGCTTACACGCCCGCGGCTACCGGCGGTGAAGTCGCTGTGCCAGAGCCCCGGTCCAGACGGGCCAGAAGCCGTGGAGGCAGGCAGATGCGAGTCGCTACAATCCACCAAGGAGAGGACCTCGAGGAAGGTTCCCAACTGGATCTGAGCCCCAGGTCAACTGGTTCCATGAGCCCAAGGGATGTCTCATTCCCACCAAATGCCGCCGGCACTACGCGGAACTCCACCGTGTCTCTGCACTCTGCCGTGGCCATCTCCGAGGTCAGGTCCCCAAGAGGCCAACGGTCCGGAGGCATGCCAGACGTGGCAGCTGACCCCTGGGGAAACCCTGTCGGATAGACCCTAAAATATCGGCAGGAGTGTTAGCCTCAGCTTAATGAGTTGCTTATAATACTAATAGAAGACAAAAATTGTTTAGAATATGGTGGGACCAGATCGCACGAGCTGAGTCTTATTTTGTAATATCCAGGCGCGGTTCTAGAACCAATATTTTTTTTTTGGGGGGGAGGGCTAGCACGGTGGATCCAGAATTTTTTCAGGGAGGCGTGCTGAAATGTTGACCGGTTATTTTTCCCAGACTCTTAGGCCTCCGAATATCAAGGGGGGGGGGGGGGGCTCATGCCATATTTTCAATGGGGAGCGCCAATAAAATCCTAAAATCATTCACACTATATTAACTAATGCACCCTTGTCACGGCTATTTCTTCTTTAGGGGGTGACCGTTCGCATGTACATCACAATCCTTCTTTTTGCTAATGCGATTTTTTTTTTTACGGAATTTATTGGGGGGGGGGGGGCTAGACAAAATTTTTTGGGGGCTACAGCCCCTAGCCCCGTAGAACCGCGCCTGGTAATATCCATTAGGAAAAGGCGTACTCTGCACTTCAGTTTGATGTATCAGTCATTTTGATGTCTTCAGATGCGCATATAATTATTATGTGGGTGAAAACGCTGACATTTTATATGGGTTTCCAGTGTGCAAGACTTGTAAAAACGTCTATTCCACAAAAGTAGCCCAGGCGGTTTGTGAAGCATTTGTTCACGCACGTGATCCATCCATATTTTTTTCTGAACTTGTTATATTTGTGGGCCTATGTACCGCTTGAAATGAGTTCAAAGGTCGTGACATCAATGCTCATTATTTTTTTGTGTAGTTTGAACTAAATCCATAAAACCAAATTGCACATTGTTGGTTTCTTTTGACCCTGGGGTTGGATAAAGTATAAAGAACGATGGCGTAACTAGGGTTCAGTCCGCAAGGTGAGGGCACTCGGGTTACCTTATTTTCTAAAGGTGGCACTCAGTCGATTTCAAGAAAAGGTCATTTTGGCTTCTTCCAATTCTGAGTGGGAAGCACAAGATGGCAAAGGGCTTGAGGAAGTGCCTCACGACCTCCTTGGTTACGCCACCGAATGGAAACACAAAAGGGCATTCCGTGACTATACGTGCGTGCCTTTAAATTCGAAAAACCCGTCTTATTCACAAAATTAATCTCTATCGGTCTCTACTGTGCCGAAGGTAAATAACTATTTCGCACTGCATGTTGTTTCTTGTGCATGCTAAAATTCAAATGCACCAGTGGGTGTGCTGAATGTTGATTGCAATGTATAATATGTAATAATTTCGGAAGATATATATATTCAGATTATTTGTAAGATGGAATTAGCGTCGGGGTGATGTAAATCAACATTAGGTTTTGCCCTTCACCAACGTATAAACACTGTACACTCAGTGTGTTACCTCCCGAGTGCAAGTTAGCTCGGTGTCTCGAACCTACGACCTCCTGCTTTCTAGCGCAGACGTCTTACCACTCGACCACCGAGCTTGCGTGATCGCGCAGCAGCGGGCACCGCAAGCTCGGTGGTCGAATGATAAAGACGTCTGCACTAGAAAGCAGGAGGTCGTGGGTTCGAGTCCCACCCGAGTGATTTTTCTGACTTTCACTCGGGAGGTAACACACTGAGTATAGGCTACATTGTTTCTACACCGGTGAAGGGTAAAACCTAATATTAAATATTCAGATTATTCACTCAGATTTATTAAATAGAATTAAATAATATTCGCGTGATAAACATGGCTTTCCACTGCGTATAATCTAAACTTTTAAGGTTGTGTTGTATTAATGTGTGCATGCGATATTGCACCCCAGCATTTTATTCCGACAAGTGAAAATGTCAATGACTGGTTTTCGCAAATGGCCCTCTTGACAGCGCATGTTCAGATCTTTGGCCAGGAAAAGGACGAGGATTTCGTGTGCAAGGTTTTTCTGAGCATTCGACAAATTTGCACGACAATTTGGAACATAGTAACGTGATTTTAGTGCCACATTTTATCGGACCGATGTTACGAACAGAGCTTCTTTTAGAACCAATAAAATCTAATAAGGTGGATTGATGTCCCGTCCCCATCCCCGAGTGGATATTTATGTGGCTGCACAATTTTACCAAGTACTACTCTTCATGGGTGGAAATGACCCGGATGTCAACATTATCGACTTCACTTTCTGTTCGTAAGCACCTTGGACACAGATGGACCCTTTAAAAGACAGCATTGTATCCAAATGAATGAACTCGGTTTTGCGCCGGACCGGGTTCCTCCGTCAATTCCACGTTTTTTGAAAGGTAGAGTTTCCACTGAGCTGAAACTTCAACAAGTTAGTTGTTATGCACCTTCTTAAGATTTTCAGCAATATAATTGTTGCTTCAAACGAAAATAAATGCACAAAACGTAAGTTTCCCCTTACCGTTAAGATTTTCCAAATTACAGTGGGATCCAATTGGGTCCCATCCCATGTAAGATGTGCAAAATGGAATTCCTTTAAGTCCAATTGAAGACGTCCCAAATTCCCGTAAGATCCCGTTGGGTCACATTGAACATATCCCAAAGGCATTCGATAGATTGCATTTAAGATTTCCCAAGTTGCAATAAGATTTAATAAGATTTAATAAGATCCGATTTAAGAGGTTCCAAATTCCAATTGGATCTGATTGGGTGCAATTAAAAATGTCCAACAATTCCAATTGGAAACCCGTTGCGTCACACTGAAGTTAAATTCCAATGGGATCCCGTTAAGTCAAGTTGAAGATGTCTGAAATTCAAATAGGATCCTGTTGGGTCCCATTGAAGAAGTCCCGAATTCCAATGGGATCCCGTGTAATTCCGGTTGAAGACGTCTTAAAATTTCAACAGGATCTTGTTTGGTCCCATTGAAGATGTCACCGACTCCAGTGGGTTCCAGTTAGGTCAACTTCAGTGGCGTGTCGAACATTTTGATGTCGGGGGCAACCGTACTCGCACATCAGCGCCGAAATGTAGACGTGTTTTTCCCCCGGATACTTGGCCTCCGTAAATTCAAAAAGCATGGGCGGGGGAGCTGGTACCCATAATCCAAATTGGGGTGCTTTTTCAAAACTTTCCATTATTGCATACTGGAAAATATGCAGATTTTCACGGTGCACTGTAATGGTTTTGGAGATTAGATTAGTTTCTTTTTTTTATGTCAGAACTCCCTAACCATTAATGGAAATAGTTACTGAAAACATATCTTTCAAAAATATCTGCCGGGGGGGGGGGCAAGGTTCCCCCTGCCGCCCCCCTGCCGCCCCCCCTCCCTCTGGATACGCCACTGGTCAAGTTCCATTTAAGACACAGGAAATTCCAATGGGAGTCCATTGGCTCTCAATTAAGATGTCCCGAATTCCAATAAGATCTGGCCCCTTCCCACTCTGTTTTTGGGGTCTCATTAAAGATGTCCGAAATTCCAATAAAATTCCGTTGTGTCCCACCAAGAATGTCCAACTTGAATTACATTTTCCCAAATTCCGATGGGATCCCACTGGGTACCATTGAAGACTCTCAAAATTCGAATAGGGTCCGGTTACATCAGATTGGAAATGTCCCAAATTCCTATGGGATCCCATTTCAGATGACCGAAATTCCAATGGTATCCAGTTGAGTCCCATGGAATATGACAAATTCCAATGGGATCCAATTAGTTCCGATCCCATTTCTGATGTCCGAAATTCCAAATACCAATGGTCCAATTAAATAGGGTCCTATTGAAGAAGTTGCAAATTCCTATGGGATCCATTTGAAGTTTCCCAAATTACAATAGGATTCCTTTGGGTCACATTGAATATGTCCCAATGCGACCCAATCGGCTTTATTCACGAGTCGGCCATATTAAATTGAAAGCGAGGTAAAATCTTCATTTTGTGGAAATTGTGAAAGCAATGACATAAATTTAATCACAAATTAATAACAGTCTGCTCTGCATCTGATGAATAGCTTAAACCTTTTGATTAAATATACAGTAATGTTTCAGCCACATTAAAAAAAAAATGAAAATGAGGCTTGGAACGCTAAATAGTCTGGCACCAACCATTCAACACATTTGTTTTTGTATTGCATTGTTCCTGTTTGTGAGTGATTAAAAATCCAATAACATCCTTAGAATAGTCCCAACATCTATACACAATGCGACGGCGCGAGACTTGATATGAGGGATTCGAAACATCAAAATATTAAACCAATCGTGTCCTTCGCCAACCTTTTAAACTATACGACATGAAACCCGTTCATGATTATCTATGCCTCAAATTCATGGCTATACTAAACACATGATTCTTTGCTTATAACATGCTTGCGATGCGAACCCTCCTCTACCTACTATGGGTGCACCCCACTATAACAATTCCGATGGACACCGGTGATAATCTCCATACTTCAAAACTCTTTTAAAAAATACTCAGAATTCCCACAGGTGTTCAGGCTGCACAGACAAATAATGATCGACATGTCATCTTTCATTTTCTTTTCAATTTTTAGTGGGTTGACCATTGACTTTTTGGACAAACTCTCACCCAAAGAAGACCACTAAGAATCTGCCGTTCAGCCCGTGTTCTTTTATAGAGGGGTCACACACAGAATCATTAATAACAGGATGTTCACATTTGCAGTTTGCGCATAAGCTAAACTACCAAGCTGAGCTGCGATATTCCCAATCGTTTGTGCAGATATTCCTGAAATTTGACATGGCCAAACTTCAAAAAGACGCGCGCTTGTAAGGCGGTCACTGTAGATAGGCATTTGATTTTAATACATTAATTGTTGGTAAATTACACAACAAAGAACACCCTCTGAGATGCAACGCATAAAGTAATAGCATCAAAGCCGAGGCTCTCCACACTTGTCATTTTTGGTCATTTGTGGCCTTATCTCCTCCAGTCCTCGCCCCATTATTAAGGGCCTCGCTTTCAATGCTAATTTCAAATTCGGCTTGTGTCCACTCCATACCTAAAACATTGTGTGCTTAAAGGGTTACCACAGACTTTCTGTGCTAGCACTGCATGCACAGAATGCTGATTGTGGGCCAAAGCACAAAATTCCGTAGTTAGCAGAGCCATGAAAGTGAGGCCCCGTTTACGAGAGTCTAGGTGTTGTGGTGTTTGCAGTAGGAGTGCCGGTCGCCGCCAGGGCAAGTGAATTTGTGCGTGATCCAGTCCACGTTCTGGCATTCCCGGCTGCAGTAGACCACGTCCTGACACCTGCCACAGCTGAACAGAGGCTGGCCGTTCGGCTGCTTGCTGTCCCCGCACGCGTTGCAGAAACGGACAAGGAGCTTAGTCGGGGTCCTCAAAGCCTGGAACGGAACACAATACATGTGCCCAAAAACGGGGGTGAAGTTAGATTTTTTCTCCTGTAAAATTAACATTTCTTCGTTGTCTTATCCCTCTCATGTTTTCTTTCGGTGTCTCTGCTTAGAGTGCCTGTGCTATTTTCAGGAAGTTTAATTAGTTTCACAAAGAAACCCGGAATATGATTTGATACCATGACCATTGACAACAAAAGCAGAGAAAGTAAATGGTATTTTTAAGATGAAATTTTGCGTAGGGGTGATATAAATCAAATTAGGTTTTACCCTTCACCGACGTTCAAACACTGTATAGACCGCTTGCAGATGCGTTCGATAATCGACGCGCGAAGGCGCGCGACGCCATGTTGTGGGACAAGCGCATATCTATCCATGCACATTTTGTCCCACAACATGGCGTCGCGCACCTTCGCGCGTCAATTATCGAACGCGTCTGCAAGCGGTCTATACTCAGTGTGTTACCTCCCGAGTGAAAGTTGGAAAAAAATCACTCGGGTGGGACTCGAACCCACGACCTCCTGCTTTCTAGTGCAGATGTCTTACCACTCGACCACCGAGCTAACGGGATCGGTTGGCTGGTTTGAATCTGATGTACATAGCAGCGGGTACCGCATAAACTATTTTTAAGTTGGAATTTTGCGTCGGGGTGATTAGGTTTTGCCCTTCACCGACGTTCAAACACTGTATACTAAGGTATTTGCATGGGGTAAAACGTTTTTCATTGTAAAAACTATGATTTAATATTCACTTGCGTTCTTGAATTTGTACAGCCTGAAACCCCTACCTTTGCTGTTGTCAATTTCCTTTTGATTTTAATATAACGTCTAGGTCGCAGTTCTCCATGTTCCGCTTGCCCTCTCCTGTTTTGCGTTGGTCTCAGTGAAGCCTTCCTGGGTGGCTCAGCTACGGTCTTCTTTTCCCGAAGAACATGCCTGATGATTCCCACCAGAGGCTGGATGACCGGCTGCATGTTGCACTGGTTCGACCCCGGCGGGTGATTGCAAGGTGGTAGCACGTCGGTGACTTCCTTCCCCTCGAAGAACTTGAGCAGGCAGTCTCGGAAGGTCATCAGGAGCGTCTGGTCCTCCTTTATCCGCTTCAATCCCCGCTTGGCCTCCAGGGCGTCTAAGACAAGCCGCTGGACAAGCTCCGGCTCAAAGGGGCAGTCTGGGAGGGTGAACCTCCGAGAGTGTACGGTACCCACCTGAATTGGGAGTAGGCACAACGCCTTCTCCACTACGTCGTCGGCGATCTCCCATGTCTCCATGCAGCTTGGCGGCTGCGGGTCAGATGATTCATCAGACTCAGCCGAGGAGGATCCCTCTTCGTCGTCTGAGCTGGACGATTGACTCTTTGTATCTGATCGCGTCTGGTCGGCGTCGATGTCAACCGGAGCCTCCATTTCATGAATTGAAGAGGCTGAGTCAATCTTTAGAGCCTGCATGTCAGCCGACAACTCTTCGAGGCTCGACGATATCTCCTTTGCCTTTTGGTGCTTTATAGTAGTCGATTCAGCCTTGGGCTTTCTGCCAAATATCCTCGAGAAAAACCCCTGTCCCTCGCGTCGTTCTTTTTTACCCGTCCCATCGGCAGACGGTTTGTTCAGAAAGTCCTGATCTGGCATCCTATCGCAAACAACGGCCCAGGAGGCGACGCTTTGTTGCATTTGAGCTCCCGAGCTGTTGGTATTGGTCTGCGGCGCAGCGGTAGAGTCCTGGGCCTGTAAAGTTTTGAAAATCTCCATGGTGGCGTCTCCAGTCACTGACTTGTGTTTCCGCGCGGTGTGGGTTGGCTGGGTCGGATGGAGGGCAAGTTGAGCCTGAAGCGCTGCTGCACTTGCCGCAAACGCCGGAGGATGGGGTTGCAGTTTGTGGACGGCTTTTAGTTTTTCCCGTCCAGGACTTGTGGACTCTACAGCCAACTGTTGCTGCTGTTGTTCTTCTTCCTGCTGTCGCCGTTGTTGAAGCTGTTTTTTAAGATGTTGTTGCTTCTTATGAGGGTTTTGTTTCAGCTTTTGCAGTTTCTGTTTCTGTTGCTGCTGCTCTTGCTGCAGTTGCTGTTGTAATTCGTCTGGCTCCTTCTGATCTTGAATTTTTATTTGTTCTTTCTCCAAATGATCGGGAATCTGCTGAGATTCCAACTGACTGGGAATATGCCGACAGTTCAATTTGGTAGCTGTTCTGGATGTTTTCTTTAGAGGTACAAAGGTGGTCTGCTTGCAATTGGTTATCTCCTGAGATACCTCATTGAGAGCAGATAATTGGTTACCTTGAACGTTGAGCTGTGATGAAATAGTAGACCGTGGTGCCTGTATCGAGGGATGGGTGGACAGAAGAGTTTGCGGTCGGGCATCTGCATTAGATGAAGTTGCACAGAGAGACCTTTTCTGACTTTTCTGTTTGCTTAGATCGGCCGTTGTTGCGAGCTCTCTTGGTGGTTGTAGAGGGTGGTTGGGATTCAGTGGTCCCGGATTAGAGAAATCGATAGTCATTAAAGGAACCGGTTTCCCATGTTGTGTTTTAACATGCAACACACAATCATTTTGCACAGTTAATTTCCGACCTGGCTTTGCTTTGTATGTCGAAGCTAGGTCAAGCTTTACAGCTTCTTCTTTGGAGGGTTTGCCTTGCCCGTTATTAGCCGCAAAGTCACCCTTTTGTTTTGTCTGTCCGTGTTGGTCATGTTTCTTGGTCGTTTCTTCTGTCAGGGTCTGCTGGAGCTGATGTTGGTCTTGATGAACCTGCTTTTGCTGTGTTGGCTGTTGTTGTTTTGTTTGCTGCTCCATTAGCATTTGTTTTTGATTTTCTGGTTGCACTTTGACTTTGAGAGTCTCCTGATCTTTGAGTTCCTTGGACTGCAGTTTTATCTGCTGGTTCAGTTGAGGTTGTGGCCGTGGTGCTTGATTTGAAAGATGCTCCGTTTGCTCTTGGTCCTGTTGCTGTTGTGTTTGCTTTTTTTCATGGTGCTGTGTTGTGTTCTTGCCAAACTGCTGCTCCTGTAACATACGCAGCCTCTGCTCTCTCTTTAATTGCTTCTTCGTTTTCTTTGATTGATGGTTTTGCACTTGGTTGTGTTGTTGCTGCTGTTGCTTTTGCTGTTGCTCCTGTACCACTTGTGACAATTGCTGGTGCTTCTTAGGTTGAGATTGTGTTTCCATCTGGGACTGATTATTAATTTCTTTTTGTTGTTGCTGCATGTGTTGCTGTTGAATTGGCTGGTTCTCTTGCTGTCTCTCTTGAATTGGCTGGTTCTCTTGCTGTCTCTCTTGAATTGGCTGGTTCTCTTGCTGTCTCTGTTGAATTGGCTGGTTCTCTTGCTGTCTCTGTTGCACTTTATGGTTCTGTTGCTGATTCTGTGGTGTATCCAGATGGTCTGAAATGGGTTCTTGTTGTTCCATTATATCTCTGTTCTCTTTTGAGCACTGTTCCTGGACTTCATTCTCCTTCTGATGCTGTTGCGGCTCCTTTGGTTGCGATTCGTTTTTATTTTGCGGTATATGTGCCTTTTTTTGCTGGTTTAAACGTTGTTTTGATGACTGCGTCGATAGCTTCTGCAGTTCTTTGTCCTGTTGTGAACGTGGCTGATTTTGCTGAGACTCCTTTTGATGCTCACTTTCTGGTAACTGTTCTTTGTTATCTTGTGTACTACTATCTTGCTGGAGATCTTGCCGCTGAATTTGTTGCAACTGCTGTTGCTTTGACTGTTGTTTTGCCGCTTGCACGGGTTGCTGTTTCTGGAACTGCTGTTGAAAGTGCTGCTGCTGATGATGTTGTAACCTCTTTTGGGAGGTTTGTTTTTGAAACTGTTGTAACTGAGGCGGCTGTACAGGCTGCTGTTTTTCTTGCTTTTGCAGATTCGGCTTTCGTTGGAACTGCTTTTGATACATCAGTTCCAACTGCTGTTGCGGCTGCTCTTGTTTTGCAGACTTTTCCTCTTTTAGCCGATTTTGTTGCGATGGTTGCTTTTGGCTCTGCTCTTCCTGATACTGCTGCAACTGCTGCTGTTGCTGAAGCTGTTCGAACTGATGCTGTTGTGCAGACTTTCGGTTTTGTGCAGGCTGTTGCTGCTTTTGTTGCAACTTCTGGGATTGCTGTTGAGGTTGTTGCAGCTGCTGTTGTTGCTGAAACCGCTGCAACTGCGGTTGTACGGAATGATGTTGCTGTTGCTTTTGTTGTGGGGTATGTTGGGTCGGTAGTTGGAGCTGACAGACATTTTGCTGTTGCTGCTGTACATACTGATGTTGCTGTTGCTTTTGTTGTAGTGGCCGATTTTGGGACTGCTGATGTTGACGCAGTAGTAACTTTTGCTGCTGTTGCTGATGTTCATACAGTTGTTGCTGCTGCTTTTGTTGCAGCCTGTTTTGAGGCAGTTGTTGAAGCTGTTGAAACTTTTGCTGTTGCTGTTGCTGTGCAAACTGCTTATGCTCCTGCTTTTGCGTTGGCTCCAGACACTTTTGTTGTTGCTTTCCCTGTCGAAGTTGCTGGGCTTTTGAGGTTGAAACCTCATTTGAGTTGCACAAGGAACGTTCATGTTGGAGTTGGTTTAAACGCTTTTCGAGCTCAGTCGCATTTGCGAACGAAATCTGATAAGAAAAAAAAAATCATCTTTAAAGCCAAAATAAATCGGATTTGGTGTGCAACGAATTCCCCATAGATACTACTTGTTTTCTAATTAGAAATTGTTCGTGCTTGATCGAAGATAAGTGTCTAGGACAATCTTCAGATCGACTCACATTATCTAAACTTTAGTACATGCTTTTAGTTCAAGACTTCGAAAAGAGGAGTTATGAAGAAGAATACTCATTATTTGAGAGACATTTGCTACATGCGGACTTGACCAACCTTTTGATTGACTGTAGTAGATTGTGTGTCAACCGAAGTCTCTTTGAAACCCAAGGGTTTTGTTTTAGTGGCGCGTTGGGTTCCGTCGACCGGGGCGAAGCTGTGGAAGCCCGGGATGGGAGACGTGGGAGGTGAGACGAAACGCTCCGATTTGATGGATTGCTCGGAACTCTGTCTGGAAGCACGCACCTGGGGACATTGAAAAGAGTGGTTGTCTCTTAGACTCCAGTCATCGCGAGTCTTCCAGTCTTAAGTCAGGGATAGTTTAGTAAAATAAACTAAATCCACCGCAAGGTAATGTTACTTAAATTTGTTACGTCGAACAAGGCCTATAGCACTGACACATACTACTATAGTTTTAAATGATACTGCCCGAACAAAAATATATAGTTGGGGCACGTTCCAAACTATGGTTTGGACGATGGTCCGAAGTAAAGTTATATTTCGGACTCGTACGATCTAGGCCTATAGTTGGTGGGTAACAAAGTTAAAAGTCAAATGTGATTAATTTGTGTCTGACTCACGATTGATTGACTTGTGATTAGCCCTAGGCTAGCCCGTCAGTCGTATAATGCAATGAAGACGTCGTCCAACCTGGGCTAGCCCTTGGCAGTATGGTTTACTCTCTGCCGTCTCGATCCCCAGGCCTACAAGATAATTATCTAACTTAAAAGAGCCGAGGAGACCGTGTTGACTATATTGGATTCCATACCCTTCTGAATCTCAAAACTGCAATGACAGACTTTAAAAAAAAATTGTTTACAGGCATTTTGTTATTACTTTAGGCCTATGTACGGTCAACGAAAAACGTTATACCCATCCAACAATACTCTCACGCAAACTAAGGCACAATTGTTACTGTGGAATAGCCCAAGTTGTCATTGATAAATTGAGATTTGGAATGTAGGCCTATGCCTACCTGGAGCTCGGGGAACAAAATCAAAGAGCGGGAAAATGACTGCGAACCGAGCCAGTAAAACAATGTGACTACTACGCAGAAAGGAAAACTTACCGTTTTGAAATCCGAGTGGCTTTCAAGACTTGCTTTTTTCGACTGTCCTAAACCCATCGCTGTATTAATTTTCTAAATTGGATCCAAAACTTAAATGAAAGGCTTTCATCAGCATGATCAGAAGAAACCTCTTTGCTTCTACATGGTAGGTTGCCGCCGCGGAATCAGAGATTTGAAACGAATGCGTGTTATTATTTTGCTGCGCCCGCGTACTGTTCACGCGCATCGCGCGCAGTACATCCAGTCCATGCATCCAGTCGAAACGTTTCGCACCGTACCTCAATGGACCGATATGAAGCAGCTCTCGTTATGCTTCTCCTAATAACACTCAGCTATATTTCATTATTTTCATAAGTTCTCAGTTTCAAGGTAATAGACACCATTCGGCAAAAAGGGAGTTTTTGCCGATTCAAGGATTAATACAATAACCTGTCGAAATTTCAGCTCCGTAGGTAACACTTTTTTGGAGAAAACTGCGCAAACGCATCATTTTCTCGACGCAAAGCATAGGTTTCTGTTACGCAGGAATGGTTTGGTCCTGACCATCGCCAGGAAATAATCATTTCGTTTTTCTCGAAAAAGACAGCACACTAGGCGCATTGATTTCACAGGATGCTTGATGCAATTATTTACTTACAGTCAAGTAGGATATTTCATGATATTTTGACAGTTTCATTTTTCAGTGTTTGCAAAAGGTGCCCATTACCATTAACCAAGCATTCACTTCTAAGCAGTTTCCTTTTTTTGTAGCCAAATAAATAAAAGAAAAAGAATACGGGATTTTTTTTTTATTAAATTAAATATATAAAAACCAAAATTCAGTAGCGGAGGGGATGGGGGAGGTTGCAAACTCTCTCCCCCCCCCCCCGTTCAGCCGCTGTGACTAATGTTATGACATTAGTAAAATGAGGCCCAAAATAAAAATTTCCTAAATTGTTTCTTGAATTGCCTTGGAAAGCGGGAGAAATCATCGCAGATTTCAATTGGGGGAGTCACCGGACCCCTCAAGCTGAATTGGACTCAAACACCCCCCCCCCATATCAATATTTCCCGTTTCCTAAAAGCTAGATCCGTGTGTGAATGGCACAGAGATGTATAGCAGTGATTATAGCATTACTAAGGTTATGAGCTTCAAATAAGACATCACAAGAAAGAAAATCGGCACACGATCAGATACGGAATACTACTTTTTTTCTCGTTTTATTTTTGAAAATATGGCTCGTTAATAAATGACATCATTTTTTGGAAGGCCGTATACATGTATATACTTTTTTTTCTGTTCAAAGCTGTGTCTGTGTGTCTGTGTGTCTGTTTTCCTGCGGGGATAATAGGGTCTTTTCCATAGAATGGGACAGCAAATACACGTACATCATATACATGTGCATCGTTTTATGTTACCCCAATAACTTGACATTGGGACGAGAAGGAATTATATTCCTGCGAGAATAAAAAAAATAAGAAAGGAAACGGGTTCTAAAGATTTTGTGGGAAATGCCTTTCATTAGAATTTATACAATTTTCACACATTTGTACAATTTTCACACACTGAACAAAAACATACGCTGCTGATTCTCTGTCATTACAGATATATTTATTAAAGACAGATTTAGACAAAATATATTGATATTTGTGACCACATATTTTAGACACGATTATAATACTGTAAATATTGCGGCTTCATAAGCCGTTCAAAAATGCAAACAAGAACTAACCTCTTAACAAATATTTGATCCCGCAGACAAAAAAACGAGCCAGACACTAGATTTTTGTTTTCGAAATACATTTGTACAAGAATAGGAATATTATTTCACAACTCCGTGAAAAAAAATGTTATAGGTTTACAATCATCAGTCATCAGTACAACGTGGAATTCACGATTTCGTCAATTAAGAAAATAAATTACACTTTCATTAACCTCTTTCCAACTGGAGGTGCCCGTTAACAAACGAGGCTTTATGATTGCATATTTTTAAGAAAAGGAAACAAATTCATTAAGAATAAAAATGAAACCCAACCATTTTTTAATCGATGTCTTTAGTTCACATTATTCAAAGATAAATTTAGTTTAACAAAGAAACCATCTTCCTGCTTCCATATTTTTTTTCAAGTTTCTCTCCACGTACTTTTTTTCGAATTTCAAACCGAAAATAGATTTTGTTTTTAAAATGCTATACAAAATTTAGGTGGAGGGGACTATTCAATTTTGAATGCGACATCGAAAATGAATTCGCCTGTGAACATTTAGATATGGAGTATTTGCCGTACCGTACATATATTAGTTGGAATTAATTGCGGCCTATCTTTTTGTGCGTTATGGGCGAAAAAGAAACACAAAATACAAGTGTTATTTTCAGAGGATTGAAACTTCCAACATAGCAAACAAGAAATTCGTGAAGAGCACTGGTTGAATAACTTTGACACAAAATTGCTTATTAGCTGTGCATAAAAAAAATAATCTTCGGAAAATCCAAATTCGTGTTTCATGACCCATTTTTTTGAATTGGATTGAGGTTTAAGGGACAGACTTTTTCATCGGGGGCAAAGTATCAACCATGCATGTCAGCGCCCATACCTCAATCAGTTGGGACTTCGGAGTTAATTTCTCTCCATTAAATCTCCCAAATATAGTACCAAAGATAAATTTCATTTCTTGGTACTTAATCGGTTGGTTCTTCTCCTAAAGACTCCGCAGGGGAGTTTCAACAGGAGTCCAGAAACATCGGGGCAAACCCCTTCTCTTCAATTCGCTCCTGGTAAGATTCTTTTAAGCATAAGGTACAAACTTGTGCTTGGAATTGGAAATATAAGTACCAAAGAGTTGCGGAGAAGCTGCGTGTTAAACACCTCCTCAACGAAGTTACAATTGGGGTTTTGTTGAATAAACGCTTTTATGTCATAGATGCTATGGTTACTTATACATGATTAATATCTTTATACATAAAGTTCAATCTCATAAAGTTCACAGATTTTAAATTCGTAGATATTATCTTTCCACAGTTACTGAGTTACTTGCTCACTGAATAACATGCTTGTATTTAACATGATTTCAGTACAAGACCAAAGCACACGCATTATTTCACAGGCAATTCATGAAAAGCCCGAAAATATAGACCAATGTTGACCTTTTAAAAGGCAGAAACATACAAAAAAAAAACACGTTGTTCCTGATTTCAAATGTGCTATCTTTTAAAGATAATTTATACAAAATAAATCTTAAGGCTTGCATTGCTCTTTCCAAACACAAAAGTAAAAAATCTTTGCTACTTAAAAAATTATAAAATTTCAACGTAATAGAAGCCCTCCATGAATTTTTACCATGGCTATCTAGATTTAATATATACTCCCCCCCAGGATTTTCATAAATTCACATGTTTAGTAGTTCAAAAAAGTTGGACCCATTCATGAAGGTCCCAAGCGAAACTATACTGCTAAGCACATTAATGGATACGCTATAGCGATATTCAGCTGGGAACCAGTCATTTTGGCTGGTTACCTTTTTTTGCTGAGCAATAGTTTCCCCTGTGCTAAGCAAGGTATACAAACAATATGTGATAAGGGAAATTTAACATTTTACGAGCTAATGTTGGAAAGTTTGCCAAAATATTTGCATATGTATCTAATACGTAAATGTATCAATATAGATGTACTAAATATTTAAATCATTCCTTGAGGCAATTTCTAAAACCTTTGGAAAATATTTCTTTGAAAATTGCATGGTCATTCTTGGAATGCAACAATATAACAAATGGCAATCTTGCAGTCCATGCACGCTTCTGCTACAATTTTTTTTCTGATATGATTTACAATTAGTGAAAATACTAAAAACATTGAGTTATATTCATAGGATCATTAAGTGAAGGTAATCCTCTTTTGCAGAATTGGTAAATTTCCCGCAAAGTTGAGTGACATATCCTGTTTTTCCCCATTTCTGCCCGTCACCATTCCGCGAATTTAACAAACATTTTGTGCTATCATCTCCTTGTTCAAGAGTTGTTCTGGTTTCATTCTCCATACGTTTACAGGCAAAATTGACAATTATATACCAACTGTTTTTCCGACAATCCAAAAAACTTTTGCCGGAGAGCCAACTAGTTTCCCTCCAAATAAACAAAACTGTCTTTGTTATATTTTTTCAAAAAGAAACAAAAACAAAACATATGCTCATTTTTAATGAAATGTTTCAACAGTAAACAGTAATACTCACTTTTTTTGTGCCATTTTTGACGTCATTCTGCTGTCCTCATAAAAAGTACTTTCACACAGTGTACAATGCAACAAAGTTTGAACCTTCTTTTTCTTCAAACTTTCAAATTTTGTACAAAACATCACACTTACAAAAGTATCTTTTTTGTCAAGTCTCTCTAACCTGCACCAAGTGGTCAGATTTAAAAATCTTGTAACTTTCCACTTCGCTCATACTCATTGCTCTATCCGAGGGTGATACGTTTTTGAATTGGATATGTTTTATATAGCTAGCTACCCGAGTCAATACTTTGAATTGGGTAAGACCTGTGCATGCATTTATCATTGCAGTTACCTACCCGTAATGCTTTGGGATGCCCATGTTTCACTCACAAAATTGAGAAAAGATAAGTTTTTACAGTTCCAATGCACAGGAGCTGGGCAAAAGCCCAACTATTCATGTTTGATGCAACTACAGTCATTTGGAAATGCTTACTGTCCGCAGTCACTGTGAGCATTCCAGTTCCGGTCATTTCAGGCCAGAATGATGACTAAAGGGTTAGGTGGGGCCTACAGGTAGGTAGAAGGGGCTACGATGACTCCAGTCTGGACCAGGATGATGAGAAGGAATGCTGTCAGTAGGAGGATACCATAGACGTTGGATGTATTGGCAGGGATGAAGAGCAGTCGCACCTGTCACATTGCAACAAGAAGGGTATTGGCTAAGGGGGTTTGCTCCAACAAATCTGACTGGTTAATCACAGAATGTCTGAATTTACAGCTTTTATGGTGAAAAAGAATGACTTTCCATTAAATTGAGGGTGCAACAGTGCTACTTTACTTATATGGGTTGTTTTATTTTTAGTAAGAGTCTAAGTATGATCTCCAAAGTCCATACAGCCACCCCTGAATATTATTAACAAGCTGATTTACCCGATCATAGATCGGGTAGGGCGTATTGTGTTGGGGATGAAAATGTGGGGAGTTAAATGTAAATGGGGGAGATAGTTGAGGAGACATGCAGTTGTATAAAAGCAATTTCTGTGGTGTGATCTGAGGCATTTTCTGACCACTAAAACCAATTTCAGGAAAAGATCATCTTTAAAAGTTTTGAGTTTTGAGTAATTGAATCAGGTGCGTGTATTCTGAGCAATAGAATCATTATAGTAGGCTACAATTGTTATTCGGGGAAGAAAAAGTGTGGGGGGGACCAAACAATGTCCCCTGCTTTAAAATGGAGGGGGGGGGGGGCCCTGTCCCCCGTCGACTTACGCACATGATAATTGTGCACCATGGCAACTGTCTGTAAATGTTCCCGTTTGTGTGTTAAAATGGCATTTTGTGAGGCAGTTGCATTTGTGGGAAAACGTAATGAAAATGTTACCGTAGTACACAGGCGAAGGCTGATTGTACAGTTTTGACAATAAATCATAATGCAATAAAACGTAAAGGTGTCATTCGAAATGGAAATGTTGAGTGTTACCATACAATTACAAACGGTCTGAATCATGGAGGAAGGTCATAATTAAGTTTCAGTTTTGGACTCTTCAACAAACGTAAACTTGAACTTCTTACAATTTGCTAGACCGTTTGCAAGGAAAAAGTCGATTCAACTTTTATTCAAGTTGGTTCAATCATCTATATAACAGCAAAATGTTGTATTAAATGTAAATGAGGGATGTAGTTGAGGAGACATGCAGTAATAAAAGCAATTTCTGTGGTGGGATCTGAGGCAATTTCTGACCACTAACACCAATTTGAGCAAAAGATCATCTTTTAAAGTTTTGAGTTTGGAGTAATTTAATCAGCTACATGTATTCTGAGCAATTGAATCATTATTGTAGGCTACAATTTTTATTCGGGGAAGAAAAAGTGGGCCACTTTTTCTTCCCCGAATAATGCAATAAAACGTGGTGTCGTTTGAAATGAAAATGTTGAGTGTTATCATAAAATTACAAACGGTCTGAATCATGGAGGAATTATAAGGTCATAATTAAGTTTCAGTATTGGACTCTTCAACAAACGGAAACTTGAACTTCTTACAATTTGCGAGACTGTCTGCAAGGAAAAAGTCGATACAACTTTTATTGAACTTGGTTCAACCATCTATGTAACAGCAAGTTTTACTCGGCCTCCGAGAAGTGTTTGCTCCTGAAAGGATCCGAGACCGCGGTCTCCCGCGACGCCAAAATGGCTCCAAGTCCGTGGGAAAATGTGGAGGGTGTCTTCCGCCGGGTTGGACACTTTTTCGTCGATTGTTTTTCGTGACTGCGTTTAAGATCGCGACATTTGAAGCAATGCATCGATCCTTCGATGATCCCAAACAGGCCCCCCAAATTATAACGCGACACTGAATATTATACGTGGCGGGCAGCGAACTCACAACGCCTCAGCCTTGGTGGTGGAAGCATGGAGCTGTAAACACATTATGGAAGCAACAGCACTCTATCATGCGAACTTCTTACAATTTGCTAGACCGTTTGCAAGGAAAAAGTCGATTCAACTTTTATTCAAGTTGGTTCAATCATCTATATAACAGCAAAATGTTGTATTAAATGTAAATGAGGGATGTAGTTGAGGAGACATGCAGTAATAAAAGCAATTTCTGTGGTGGGATCTGAGGCAATTTCTGACCACTAACACCAATTTGAGCAAAAGATCATCTTTTAAAGTTTTGAGTTTGGAGTAATTTAATCAGCTACATGTATTCTGAGCAATTGAATCATTATTGTAGGCTACAATTTTTATTCGGGGAAGAAAAAGTGGGCCACTTTTTCTTCCCCGAATAATGCAATAAAACGTGGTGTCGTTTGAAATGAAAATGTTGAGTGTTATCATAAAATTACAAACGGTCTGAATCATGGAGGAATTATAAGGTCATAATTAAGTTTCAGTATTGGACTCTTCAACAAACGGAAACTTGAACTTCTTACAATTTGCGAGACTGTCTGCAAGGAAAAAGTCGATACAACTTTTATTGAACTTGGTTCAACCATCTATGTAACAGCAAGTTTTACTCGGCCTCCGAGAAGTGTTTGCTCCTGAAAGGATCCGAGACCGCGGTCTCCCGCGACGCCAAAATGGCTCCAAGTCCGTGGGAAAATGTGGAGGGTGTCTTCCGCCGGGTTGGACACTTTTTCGTCGATTGTTTTTCGTGACTGCGTTTAAGATCGCGACATTTGAAGCAATGCATCGATCCTTCGATGATCCCAAACAGGCCCCCCAAATTATAACGCGACACTGAATATTATACGTGGCGGGCAGCGAACTCACAACGCCTCAGCCTTGGTGGTGGAAGCATGGAGCTGTAAACACATTATGGAAGCAACAGCACTCTATCATGCGACGTCACATGTTTGTGCAATACCGAGAACCGTAGACTCAACCTCGTTTCCAGGGTGTGGAGCAGGCTTTAGTACGCGTTGCCATCGACGGTTTTACGCATAGCCGGGAAGTACCACGCAGTGTAGACTTTCGATTGGTCAGACCGCGCAAGGCATACTAATGTGTAGTCCTTCTGAGTATTCGTTGCACTCGGCGCAGGGGCGGCAAGCAAAGCACAGGAAAGATTGGAACACTTGGTGGCCACGCACCATGGAGAAAAAATATTTTGCCAAGGTCACCCCATACTAACGTTTGGTGATCGCTTTTGCAGTACGGCCGAGTAGAACACGTAAACGAAACCCCTACGTTGACCTCGCTGACCTCGCACAGTCTAGACACGCAGAAAAGCCAGCACAGGGGGCGGCCAGGCAGTCAACGTGAAAGCGCACACGACGGCAAATTCCTGCGAAAAAAATCCTCACGAAAAATTGACGAAACGGATCGCCGGTCCGTACGGGAAAATCAGGACGACCCGAAGCGTCCGACCCGGCGGAAGACACCCTCCGCATTTTTCCACGGACGTGGAGCGATTTTGGCGCCGCGGGAGCCCGCGGTCTCGGATCCTTTCATGAGCAAACATCGTCTCGGAGGCCGAGTTAAACTCTCTCTTATATATATAGATAATGAATAAATATACCTTACTTGCAGCAGAAGCTAAATTGCGACGGATGCAGCTACGAGAGGGAATCAACAAACAATTCTACTCACATATGACCCAAGCCAGGAATCAAACCGGGGCCACAGCAGTAAGAGGCGAGCGCTTTACGCACTGCACCACCCATGTCATCCAACTGTCATTATCTTAATGAAATCAACACAGCTCAACATCATTGCATTCAGGGCTTAGTTTTGCCAGTTGTCCAAATTGACCAATCCATTGAGCCTCAGTTTGGGCAACAACACGTTCATCTGCTCAATGCCAACTTGCACGTTCAAGATACAAATCATACATTGTATGTACATAACAGCGTGCATTTCAGACTTTTGTTGGACATTTGGTTGTGCAATGATCATGGCTGTGATTGGCCGAATCATGGGACAGGGCTTTCTGGATCCATCTATTGGTAGATAGATAACTTAATAACAGAATAAGTATGTGCTTGGCCGGTTTTAAACACTATGTTTAAGACCGGTTTGGAGTCTGGACGCCGATCAGCTGCCAGACTCCAAACCGGTCTTAAACATAATGCTTAATACCGGCCAAGCACATACTTATTCCCATTCATAAATACCTTTTCGGTCAAACAGTCAAAACAAGTTTACTTAAATTTTATTTAAGCCCCTCTTGCTATGTTATGGTATGTGCCTCTCACGAGTAAGCATAAACCTTATATGGAGATTGTCGCGCACGCGCAATGTGACGCAGAACGCAGCTGTGCTGGTATAGTGTGAATTTAGGACTGTGAAATACGGACTCATTGTTAGTATTGCGCATGACCAACCTAGGATTGTGAGTGTTCAACCAGTAAAAGGGACTGGATTTCATATCAGTCCAAATTTCATGTGACACTGCAAAAGTGTTTAACACCAGTCAGCCAGTGTTTCATCAACCGTTTAAGACCGGCCACGTGATGGGCTCTCAACCAATAGGAATGGGTAAACTGTCTTAGGTATTATGAATTTTTTCTAATAGCATGGCCATCATGCCATTGCTAGAAGTTTGTGGTCCAAAATTCTGGGAAGAAATTACAGCAAACTTATACAATTTAAGTATGACTTGAATACCTTGCACTTGGCCTGAGTGACAAATTGCAGGAAGGAGTCTAGATCCCTCGGTGTGCTGGTCAGGTAGCCAAAGACTCGCATCTCCAATGCTGCCTGCTCAAACTTGTTGTAGATGGAACTCAATCTTGCTGCCTGATCATTCAACATAGAAAATCATGACAGTATGCAGGAAAGTGGATTGCTGTTGCTCCAATCATGTTTATCTTTATCTACCCGACCAAGCCTCACTCAGCCCAACTCAGCTTTACTTTTCAATGCCCAGCCCAAACCCAACCCAACCCTATTCTACCCTACATAATCAAGCCAAGCCTAGCCCAACTCAATCAGACCCTGGCCATCCCAACCAAACTACTCCCAACCAAATCTTACTTGGGTCCACCCAACTAAACTTAACCCAACCCAACCCAATCCAGGCCATCCCAAATCAACCCAACCAAAAACTTGTAACGAACCCTATCCTACCCTACCTTTCCAAGCCCAGCCCAGCCCAACTCAACCCATCCCAACCCAAACCAACTTGCAACCCAGGGCATCCCTACCCAACTACTCCCAACCAAATTTTACTTAGGCCATCCCAACTAAAGCTAAACCCAACCCAATCCAATCCAGGCCATCCAAAACCAGCTAAACCCAACCTTTGGAAAACCAAGTCCAACCCAACTCAACCCAGTATAGAATGGGCCTTATTCACGAATCGGCCATATTGGATTGAGAGTGAGGTAAAATCTTCATTTTTGGAACTTATGTAGAGAAATGAAAGCAAGTTAATTACTAATTAATTCCAGTCTGCTTAAATGAATAATTTAAAATTTGTGATTAAACGTTCTAATGTTTAAAGCCAGATTTAAAAAAAATGACAGTAAAAAAGGCTGCATTATGCCTGCAAGAATAGTCTGGCGCCATCCCATTCAACAGTTGAGAATTAATGCTATATGTTCAGGGAACTCAACAAAAATGGCCAACTCGTGAATACGGCCCATAACTTAGCCTAACCAAACCCATTCTAGGCCAAACAAGCCCAGCCCGGCCTAGCTCAACCCAATTCAACCCAGCCAAGCCTAACTCAACCCAACCCAACTGACAAATCGTTCACCTGTACATGTAAACACCCCCCCCCCCCGTATCAACTGACCGACAAACAAGCCATCAAAACATTTGTCAATGACAGTTATTTCTTTTGTCAATTACCTGCACATAAGGAAAGACAAGGATGGCCAACCACAGCAGAAAGAAACACACACGATATATTGTAACTAAAGCAGATATCTCATCACCCCTGGGTTGATGAAACAGTAGTAGGCTTATACCTGAAAAACAATCAGACAATGATGATAGTAACAATCATCTATGAGGTGCAACATCATTATGACCCCTGCTTCCTGGGTGAATGAAACATTCCAAAGACCATCTCAGCTCCTTGGCTAAACAGTTGTATGCTGCCATTTCAGAATAAAGCAGCAAAAATCAAACACAGACCCATACAGATACCAATTTTCTCCTGGGTGGGGTGAAGTGATTAGTGACAAAGTGTGTTGCGAAAGTACAAATACACACTGCAACTCCAGGCTGGTCTGGAAACCCCAACCTGCAGAACTACCCGCAGATCTTGAGTTTGATGCTCTAGAGCATGAGGGCCCTCCGGTACACCAGTAACCAAATACAGAGTGAATAAAAAATCAAAAAAAACCCAAAATGTCAGGACCATTTCTTTAAAATGAAGTTCTGCATGTAGCACTTTTAAAATCTAGGATATGAAACCCCAATTAATAAGGTTTCTTTTAGTACAAGAATCATTCAAATCACTCATGTACTCTTCAAGTTACGGGTTTTTAAACACAAACACTGTTTTAAAGTTCTGTCCGCAGATCACAAAAAAGGTAAGTGTTCTTTCAGCAAAACGAAAACAATTCACATAGAGATGTCCTAGATTATGAAAGTGCTACATGCAGAACTTCATTAAAAAAAAATGGTCCTGATATTTAGGTTTCCCTTTTGTTTCACTCACCCTGTATACCCCCAATAGCATAAAATACCTTTCCTGTATATGAATCCCTTGTTTTATCATCACCAAAGCCTATTCTAAAAACATTACATTTATTAACTCTTTCTTATGCTTTTTCACTTACTATTGTGGAGGGGAACAACATGAATATCAACAGTACGATTTTTGCAGCATTACGAAGATATTGAATTTTATTTGTGTGTTTGCCTTACCTGCTACAACCATAGCAGCAAAGTTGAAGACCAACAGTGACATCATTTTGGCCATGGGTCCATTCAGCTGCTGAGTGGCCTGCCAAACTTTCAAGATGTCCTGAAAGAAAGAAGGAAACAATCCACTTTCAACTCAGTGAACTCAAAAAAGGTCCAAAAGTCTGGGTTTATTTTTTTGGGGGGGGAGAGGAAATATGTGGAGGGAATATGTGGAAGAAAGTCCAAAATGCTTGGAAGGTGGTGTTTTTAAGACCCAATGGGGAGTCTGTGAATGGTTAAATAACTTACAGAGTAAGACATGGAGTTTTGGGCACGCACTTGCCCACCTCATGACAACAATCAGAAGTAAGCATAGCACTCAGCATGCTAAATTGGAAAGAGAAAGCCCATTTTTTTAAAACAGTTCTCTAGATATTAGTCCCCTGAGAAGTTGAAGTTGTCTTGTCAACACCTCTTTAATAGTTTTGCATATATTTCTTGTCTCACACTTATTTTATTCTTGTGGCAATTTTAACCTGTATGTTTTATTTTAACAAAAAAACCCTGTTTTTCAATTTTGGGCATCCAAAAATCTGAAAAAGGCTTTTATTTAGGGGTGCTTTTGCCGACAATCAGATCCGCCCTGTGAGTAGACTGGTACCCAGTACCTATTTGTCAGTTCAGGAAGGGGGCAGGAACCAGTCTACCCTTTGAAACCTGAATTATGTGGATCCGCAAATAGTTACAAATTTGTAAACTAATTATTCCATAAACTAAACGTGGGCCGTTTGATATCTCATACAAAAGTAATATATATCTTTTGCATTCCTAGAAAAATAGCAATTTCAAACTATATATAAATTTAAATAAAACTACTTTTTTGGAGGAGTGAACCTCAAAAATGGCACAGACAGTACAACAGTACATAGACTGATTTATGTGGCTGGTCGGGGGGGGGGGGGGGCTGGATTGGTGGTTGATAATTAGACCTCACATGCATGATCATTCGCAAGTCTCCTGTCTTCTCTAGCAACTGTTCCTGGATGCTGCGCACAAAGCAAATGATGGTTTCACACTGCACCGAGTAGTTGACAACAACAGCCGCTATGATGGAGTTATAGATGAGACAGCCAAACGCGTGGACGCACAGCAAGACAATGTTCCAAGCTTGCCTGTGCAAATTGGAATGCAACAGAAATAGTTCCTTCATACACACTTCTAAAGAAATAGACCAAATAATCCATTGGGTTCCTGCAAAGTCAAGGGTTCTTGAAGCAAATAGTAAATCAAGCTGGCAACACAGCATCTTTTTCAGAAGCACTGCTCCTTTCAGAAGGTTCGATCCTTTTCAAATTTGTCCACTAAGTTCAGTGACTGCTCATTCCTAATCACAGCAAAACTGCTGGGATGAACATTTGGACTCACCAATGTCCAAAGAATTGTTTAACCTTATTTCAATCATTCCCCAGTTTGTTTATAAATGTTGTGTTGTTCTAGGCTTTTTAGAACACTTTCCACCTTTTCAAGAGATCCTGGCAACAGTTTTGGCATCAGCTGAGTAAAAGCAGCAGACACAATTTTCCAACAGGATATATTTGACATGCTGTCTTGATTTATGAATTGGTTTGGAAATAATCTAAAATAGAAAGACTTACACGGTGAAGAACTTGTAGATGGTGTTTTGCAGCCCAAAAGCTGTCAGGAACAGTGCCAGAACCCCCATCATGGCTAGTACCCACAATGCACCAACAATCAGGATCCATCTTGGATTTGGGCATTGGGGAAAAAATACATACGACCGAATATTAGAAGAGTGTGCAGGTATTTACCAATTAAAAAAGTAAAGAATTACAAAGATTCTTTAATAATCTGCCAAAACTTAATGACTGGTTTTGACTGATTTTGACAAATTTGGGAATGTAGAGCTTATGGCACCATTCAGAAAAAATGGGAAATTGGTGTCACAATTTGCCATTGACTTACTGCAATGGTTAAAAACTAAATGTCAAAGGGGCAAGGGGTTGCAGGGAAATTCTAGGGGAAAGTACCAACAGAAGCAAGTAAATTTTGAATCCAACATTCAAATTTTTCTTTCACAGGTCAGAAAGAAAAACAAGATCAATGGAACATGTTGCCTTTTGGGATCTTATTTGATCTAACAGAGTACGTGAGATAATGATGTTAATAATACCCATCTATCTGTCAGTTTTGTATTATAAAAATGACCAAAGTACACAGCTGATTTTACATGAAAACATCTCAATTATTAGAAAATAGTTTTTAAAGCTACAGTCCACCGTTTGCAGCTATCCAAAAAGTAACTGACGTAATTAGTGTGGAAAATATACTTGGTTGAAAGATGGTAAGGGAACTAAACTCCCTGTATTGTTCTTTCTGGCATACTGTCATTTTGAAGAAATCAACTAAAGAAGGCCTTTCCAACTGTGCGTCTAAAGACGGAAATTTCCATTAGTAGTTGTTTTTTTAATTTGGCGAAGCGTGTGCAAGCGTTAACACGAAGCACACGCGCGCCCGGTTGCTATAATTCGTCGGTTCAGTGCGCGACATCGCGTAGCTGCATTCGGCTCAATGAGAACGTGTCTCGGACGCTGAATTCAGGCCCAATTCAAAACATGCTTCAGCAACTTTTGATTTGAAATCAAGATCCTAGAATGTTGTTTTTCTCAAAATATACAGCTGAAGCTAAGCTGAAACTTCATCAGGTTAGTTGTTCAGCATTCTTCTTTAGATTTTGAGCACGTTTGTTGCTTCAAATGAACAAAATGCACAAAGTACAAATGATGGACTGTACCTTTAAGTTACATGTAATACACATATGTTGGTGAGGAACAAGTAGCACAATGAAAAGTTCAGAGAAGGAATGAAATAAACACTAGAGTTTATTCTTACTTCATTGCCCTGATCATGGTAGACTGTGTGTTAGAGCCATGCGTTGTGGGTGTTGCATGCAGAAAGGCCTGAAAGATACAAAATATGCAAGTTGCATCATCAAATCATATAACCACTGGTTTCTAACATTTAAGCATGTCAAAAACTATAGCACAAATGTATTTTTTAAACTCTTAACAGCGCAATAAAACAACTGAGGACTGCTTACGATGTGTCTATTTGAAAGTGAGTATCAATATTTTGAATACTCCAATTTCAGTTTGAAAAGCCACATTAGAAACATAGGTTGAGTTCCCAGCTGAACATTGTGGTTGAGTGGTATTTGTCAGCACTAGTAAGCAGGAGGTCGTGGGTTCGAGCCCCACCCAGGTAAGCTTGTGAAATTTTTCTCGCAAGCCCCGAGTTATAAATAGTGAGTTTACAGTGTTTATACAGGGTGAGTCAAAAAAGTGGAACACAGACCCAAAAAAATATTTTTAAAAATATGTAGTACCATGATAATGACTGGAAGCCAATTTCATATTAAAGCTACTTTAGATGAAAAAAATACTGAAATTGCTCAATCCCTTTAAAGAATATCACCATTTAAACACAATGAACCTAAAACCTCTTTCGTCCAAAAATACAATTTCAAGAATTGTCATCACGCTTGTCTTCAAACATCACCAGTGAAACATTTCTCAGTTTAAAAGTAAAAAATATTCAACAGAGTCCTTTTGAAGGCCTGTCTTTTAAAAAAGTGGATTTTATAAATCATATTGTTTGTCTAACCAGGGTTGTTTATAAAGATATTGTGTACTACAGTTGTTGACAGTTGTTGAAACAAGTATTCTGTGTCATTTTCTTTGTTGTTCCAAGAAGTCAGAATACCATAGCTGCCAACTTTTCGAAATCCCAATTAGTAATCAACCCGCGCAGTCATTTTCAACTGCTCGTTTTAACAAAAGCTTTACCAACATCAAGTACAGGTACATGGTTTACATGGACACATACATCTGCATACCCTTCTTGTTGTGAATAATAATGTACTGTAGGCCAAAAGATAATATAAAAAAATATATATATATAAAAAGAAAAATTAATATTTTTTTTTTTAAATTGATTTTGTTTTAATGTCCGTATTTGTTTGTTGAAGTCAAATAAATAATAACAATAATAACATGTACGCATATTTTTTTGAGATGCATGCTATCAATGTGGAGTTTCGAGTTCGTATATATGTTTTTACACACAATGATTTAGGTACTCCTAGAACTATGAGGCTCCACGTAGTGGAGCCTCATAGGCAGATTACCCCGCTAAACTGTTCGCTATACAAAACACCAACTAAGTACAAAAACGTCCATCCCAACCAAGCTTTTTCCCACAGAACCGCTGCACAGTTTGCCCCTAAACTCCCTACAATACCTCATGACATACTCACGTTATGTGCACCAAACAAACATCGGTGGATTCTGTCGGTTTTTCGGCAAAAATGATGAAAAATATGCCCTTTCCGCATTGAGCCAACCTGACACTTGAAACGTGCACGCGCACATGCATGAAAATAGTACCATTAGAAAGAGCGAGAGCCCCCCTCTTGATAACATGTCACTCTACCTCGTACATGTACGAGGTTGGCGCTCTTGGACTAACAAAAATAGCTCGTACATGTACGAGTTTGGCACTGAAAGAGTTACCAATTATTCCAACCATACTCTTATTAAATTCCATGATTAAAATCTCGCACTGATGGGTCTCATCCCGGCAATAAGCGACCGAATGTGCTCACGATCGTCACTGAAAAGTAATCACATACAGTACACACAACCACACATCCACGAGATGCACACAAATGACACACCATTGAAAAATAGTTTTAGTCTGGTCCTCAAGTACTCCACTGCGCACATTGCATTGATGTCTTTCAGGTGCTTGACTGCATTCTTATTAGACTTGTCACCAGTCCATCCATTATCGCAACATTTCGCCAGAAGTTTTCGGTCAAAAATGATACTTTAGGCCAAAAAAAAATAAGTCGGTCTCTGGTCAGCGTGCGCGTCGAATTTAATCATGCGCGTCCATCTTTTTTTTCCCAAAATGTTCCGCTGTAGCTCCAAAAGCGCCCTCTTTTTTTTTGACGAAACAGGTTTTAGGGCCATTGCATTTAAATGGTGATATTCTTCGAACAGATTGAGCAATTTCATTAATTTTTTCATCTAAAAAATTGGCTTTCCAGTCAAAATTATGTTTGGTGCTGCTTATTTTTTTTTTTAAATATTAAATATATTTTTGGGGGGTTTGGGTTCCGCTTTTTTTTTACTCACCCTGTAAATATATCGGTGAAGATAAAAAAAAACCAATATAAAATTTACATCATCCCGACGCAATTTCCATCTAATGAAAGACTTGCCAGCCGGAATAGTATCCCTGAATGCATTGGCAAATGTTCAATTCACTATCCTAACAACTGCAACTACAAGCCACTACATACTAAGCTGGAACCACAAGCAGGAGCCCCTGCATATTGGGTTGTAGACAGCCTGCAGGCCAGAGTGGTACCACCTCTGTAATTCTTTTTGTTGCTGATTAGAACTGAAATTATTCCTGTTCCCAGAATGTTCTCAGCGACCTACATGTATGTTCTAAATTCAGGTGTTCCCTACCTATCACACCTAGAAGTGATATGATGTCCTCAAATCAAACCAAGTCAATCACAAGCATATCACAAGCCAATCCCTTTCCTTCCTTCTTCAACTTATTACAAGCTATTATAAATGTGAAAATAGGCATTCTTTTGTCACTATTCACCCCCTGTTACTTGTGATCAACATGTGAGTTGGCTTGTGAATGACATGAAATGAACTACACAAGGGTTTACGCAATTAAAACTCTGCAGCCGATTTCATGTAACAGTGCATAACTTACACTATGAGTAGGACTCATTTGTTGCATAGCTGCACAATAAACTTACGATCAATTTCACGAAACTTGGCGTAGCTGAATAACGTCCAACGACGAGGAGATAAACAGCATTTACGAAGGCTTTTATAAAAATTTACTGTTCAGTCACAAAACAGTTACTGAATCACCCCACACACCATTTTAAAAGTAGTTTTGTTCCGACTTTCTTTGGAATCGTGTGGCAACTGTAAAAAAATCTGTCACAAGAAAAATAGCAATTCATTTACTTCAACCACAAAGGTGTGAGTGTCTTGTATCAATGCTGATAAGTTGAGCAATGACAGGCTCCATGACAATCACGATTTGCCAGTAAAATAGTTGATTTTCAGCCGCTACGCATTACTTACGCCACCTAAAGTGATTGCGTGAGTTAAACCATAATTGGCTGCATAACGCATGGGCTTACGCACAATGAACTTTCATGAAATTGTCATTTAAACTGAAATGTTGCATAGCGTGAAATGTTGCGCAACTTATGCAATAAATTGTGGGTGCAAGTGGAGTGATGCCACTGCATAAAGTTTTGTGAAATCGGCTGCTGATTTAGCATGATGTAAGCCCGATTGGGGGAAGTGTTTGACTGCAGCCATGTGAGTCACCTGTTGAATCAGTGCATCCATCTGCTCGTTGTCTTGGATGCGGAAGTACCAGAAGCCCAGCAGGAAGGCTACAAAGTGGAGGACATCAGGCAGGATGTAGGAGGAGATGAGATGGGTGCAGGCGTGGTAGCTGTCTATGGCTGGTTCTATGGGGACGTAGCCGCTGGGTGTGGTAGGGGTAGGTGTGGGATCAGCTGGCAACCTAAAGTTTGGTGACATCTCTGTCTGTGATTTAAATCAAGAAAATACGCCCAAACTTGTATGCTGGTACCTTTGGGCTGGCCGTCACCACGTCATGGGTAAGATTTTTTACTGTTAGGCAAATTAGGACCAAGTTATGGGGACTAAGCGTCTTCCAGGCCCATAGTGTCTTCGGTCCCCATAGTACCATGGAACGACTCGTTTGTAGTCCCAACAACTACAGAACAGAACAAGAATGAGCTCAGGCCTGTGAACAAAAGAGGTCCACAGGATGCAGGAAGCGTGAATGCTTTGTGGACTTGCACACGTCCACACTAGGTTTCCCCCTCTCTGGAAAACACATTTACAGGCATTTTTGAGTTAGGTTTATCCGTCGCAAAATGAGGAGGAACACTCAAGGAAATCAGGATAAAAAATTGGGTTGAGAGAGTGTTCACAGTGACAGTAAAATGAATTTTTCTCCATTTTTTACTACACTACGTGATCTGTGGATCACACGTGTAGCCTTTTTCGCAGCCCCCAACCGAAGTTAACATCAACATCCATCAAATTATGTACACGAAGAAACATTTAAAGCATATTTAAACAATGACCTCTAGTGACCCCTACATGACTTTTGACCTCAATGCTTAACATCAAACCTCAAGACTTCCATGGTATTCATTCTAAGCAACATTGGTATGAGTAACCATGCATTTCTTTGAAACAATAGCATATCTACTTTTTTATGACCTCAACTGACCCCTGGATGACCTTTGACATAACACCTTTGACATCCCTGTATGGTGCCAATACACTAGGTACAAAATGACTGTGCAGTCCACAACAAATGTAGGATTGTCAGGGTTACAGTATGCACCGGCAAATTGGTGAAAATTCAAATGACAAAGGTATCTTACCGGCTGGATAACAAACGGAACATCGTACTTCCCTTGGCAAGACAATATTCGGTATGCGTAGACGTAGAACATCAAGGCAACCAGCAGGATTGGATAGACTATGTTCAGTGCCTTCCAGCCACAGTGGTAGTTGATGCGGTCCCGCCCAAATGGCCGCCATCCAATCTGAAAGAAAGAAAACATAGGAAGTTCCAAATTCCCATTAACCCTCCTGCTATTAAAACCACCACAGAAAGTCAAAATTCACTTCCCCTGCTATACTTATAGCAAAGGCTAGTCACCAGCAGTCAGATCATATGTCAAGCAAGTACTGTGGTTAGTCAAACTTGGTCAACAGACAAAGCAGGCAAGTTGGTGTCGTTGCTGGTTTATCGATCACCTGGAGTCAAAGCATAGTTGTATCAAGTTACTTAAACAGTCCCAGCCAGTCAATCCTGCTTTTTTTTATAAAGGTTGGGAATTTTTAACTAGTGAAAACAGTCACTTGTTTGATTTTTACTGAAAGGACTACTTGGCACGGAATGTATGTTTGCATAGGAGGGTTAATATTCCTTCAAATAGGATGTGCACTAGCTGTTCTGCCTTAACCCTAACTCCCTAGGGGGTATGCAAAATCGTATTGAAATTGGAGGATTCAGGACTGTTAGGGCTACTTTGTTCCTCAGTAGAACTGGCAATATTGAATCAAAAGTGTGCGTGCATTTGTTTAATGTGCTTGCACTATTTTTGAATTTGTCCGCTGAAGTTTATTTACCATAAACCTTATAAAGCGAGTACTAAATCTCCTCGGCCTTTTAAGGCAAGAATTCATTTATCCTTCTAAACCGATCAATAGAAACGTGACCTGGCAGAATATGTTTCTGTAGGCATTTTGAAAAAAAGACTTAAAAATTCAGTCAATATTAAACTTACAGACAGCTCTTCCATTATCTCCATCGACAAAATTATCTTGCGGTATTGAAATAAAAAGTGCCTTCAATCTTCAGACTCAAACATCGAACTCTTACCTTCAGAGCCATTCAATGTCTCTCCTCCAAAATCAATCAATATAGAATCACACTGCATTATCAATCTTTCCAAATCGACCTCAATGTCAATGCGCATACAGTCTCACAAAACTGCAACGTGAATTTTGGAGGATTGAGAAGTATTAGGGGTTTAACAGATTGACATGGATTCATCGTTCCTGGGGGGGAGCACTTACCACAAAGAGCAGTTTCCAATAGGGCTTCAGCACTTGCTGTCTGCACACTCTCAGAATAGTGGTAGTGTGGTATAGGTTAGTGCCGTCACGACTCTCGCAATCTGTGATCTGAAAAGTTACAGCAAACAGAAGCTGTATTACCATGAGTGCATTTTCAGTCTGTTTTGTGTGTAATTTGCACATTTAGGGCCACATATGAAATATATGCTTCATTATGCAACACACACAAACCTGAAATTTAATGCACTAGTGGAAGCAGTATTACTTTTTGGGATGTGCCGCCCTGGGTAATCCAAAGTTAAAATCTGTGAAGAGGAAACTTGTTGGCTACTGGCATACAAACCTGGTCACCTTTGGCAAGGTACGACATCTGTTGGAGTGATTATATTCACTTTATCTGAAAACTACATGCATGCTTTTGATGGAAATTCTGACTTATTTAACATCTTCATGTATTAAGAGCCCTCGGCTTCACCTTGGGTGCTATGCGCCCCTTGGGTGTTCAAAACATCATATCCCACATCACAACAGTCAACATTTGTTAAATAGCCCATTCCTAGCATACCTCACAAAGTGACGAGGAGTATGAATCCCTGTCCCTTTCATCGTTAGTGTTCAATGCTTCTGTAGTGTTGGCATGGTTGGAGTGAAACATTCTGTCATCCATCGGTCGTCCAACACTTAAAGCATTCATGAGGGAGTTTCAAACCTGTAATAATAAGGGGACTGCGGCATGACCAGGGAACGTTATGGACACATCGCTGACTTCAAAGTATTCACAACTTTTACAAATGTTTGTACAACATGGATGTAGGGCCAAAGATACACCTACATACATGTAGTTAGCCTGTCTTACATGTAGATTAAGTAGC
The DNA here is from genome assembly GCA_029964075.1 of Patiria pectinifera. Taxonomy (NCBI): domain Eukaryota; kingdom Metazoa; phylum Echinodermata; class Asteroidea; order Valvatida; family Asterinidae; genus Patiria; species Patiria pectinifera. The sequence goes on from CM057144.1 coordinate 9,748,603, forward strand.
CTTTCCTAGGTAGCCTGTCCCAGATTCAGGTCAAGGGTACAATATGGCAAAACATTTGAGATGACCAGTTTCAGCAGTAGCGTACATTTCCAGGTCCCACGCCTATGAGAGAATTAAAGTCCAATTTCATATATTATGATATCATGTGGAATAGCAATAAAATTGATTTTTCAAAACACAATTCTGGCTTTCCTAAGGAACATTTATAATACGAAACCTCAGGCCAGTTGGTGACAAGAAATATACAATATGTACAATATGCAAAATTTAGCATGTAAAATGCAAAAAGGCAAGGAGGTCAGCTGCATAAGGTTTGATTTTTGCAAATGTCTATGTATTTTAAACGTAATTCAGCTCTAAGGCTGTGAGATTTCAATTTAGACAGTTCTACATGTAGGTCCACTGATGTTCCTATTATACCATCAATGACATATTGGTATTCAGATTAAGGCAACTCGGTTCCAAGTCAACTCGGTCTTCATGGAAAAATTTACTTAAATAAAGGTACATGTAGGTAGTTTTAAGGTCTCATGTAACATGACTTTGATTATGTCCTCGGGTGAGGCCGGGTCTTGAGTGACTGGGATACTGGGATGCAGTGGGAGGGGGAGGTTGCAGGCTGGCTTTCGTGTGATGGGGCATGCAACCCATTTTTTTCTCTTCTTAAGAAGCTTTGCAAACTGTAAAAACAATTCCTTCTCTAATTTGTGTTTGTGAAGAGGTTTTGGGGAAGGAAAGTAAAGTCCGAAAGCCTATCTTGCAGCTCCCCTACCAAAGTTGTTTTAAAAAATATGCATGTGGTGAGCCGGGGTAAGCCGGCCGAACCGAGCCGGGATAAGTTAAGTAGGGATATATGGTACAAACAGCACATTGCACGGTCGGTAGACGAGGTAATTTTGGGCACTAGAACTCCTTTTTCGAAAAAAGGAGTTCCATCTCCCCATACAGTTACTGGGACTACATGGCCGGCAGCATGTGGCACCGCCACAGTGCCTGCACTGCCTGCAGTGGGCACGCAATAAGGTGCACAGCCGCGGCGTACCATGCCAAGTGCATTGAGATTGGAAGTGTTTAAGTGAATACATGTACATTGTACATTGTAGTTAATGTCAGACAATTATTAATTGTCCATATCACCATCAAATTTTCTCTTAACTTTTTTTCCCAGGTATTTTTGGTAAATTTTCCTAATATTAATTCAAGCCGTAACGGTTTGTCTTTAATTCATTAAACTTAAATTATTACGGGGCAACCACCCCTCGGCTTCCTCAACCCCTGGCAGATTGCTGTAATTCCCTGGCCACGGGGTGGGAAATTCATGCAAAAGAAAACAATGAATGCGCATGCACTCTTTCTACATGTAGCAACTTATTGGACCGTCAGACGGCAACCACTCCACCCGGGCCAACAATGCCATGGCGCACGGTACGGTCCCACCACTCAATCACCTAAATACATGTACTCAAGGTCATGTTATTAGGGTAAGAGTCCTAAACATGCTAAAAAGTGCTGACCATATCTTTACGTACAATTTCCCATATACATGGAGACCGAGTTGAGTTGTGACCGAGTTGTCTTAGGAACCGAATTGACTCGGACCAAGTTGGTTTGGTCGTAAATGGCTATCGTTATGGCAGCTGTAACGTGATTTCCATCTGCTGTCGTTACAGCATTGCGAAAACACCATCGCGAAATATACATGTAACTGTCCTACCAACAATAGTGTTTTGGTAGCGCGATTGGTTAAATACTTCACTACCTTCACACTTTTAAAAAAGGTAGTGTATATTTTGCCGGAGGTAACGCCGGCAAACTAACGTTTACTAAAGGTTTGTCGGCGGCAATCCATATCAACAGAGGGCGCTGTACTCTTTAAGATAGGGCTGAATTATAACATGTATTAAATTCCCACCAAAGTTGTGTGGCACAGTCAGTGCAATGGTTAAGCAATGGCTGTAGTGAATGGGATGTCCCGAGTTCGAATCCTGATCCTCGCCACAATTTTAAAGTTTTTTTTTCTCATCCCCAAATAAATAAGAATATTCTTCTTTTATAATTTTAATATGTCTCAAACATTTTATTGCAGAGTATTACTTTTTCTTTTTCAGATTTGTGGCTCTGGAGGATTTTTTTAAAGGGAAAAAAAGTCCGACTTTATAAAATGGTCTGATTCCCATCTTGTAAATATAAAAATACAACGATAATATTGGCATGGAGCCAGACTAAAATTTGTCACCGGAAAATGTTTTAAGTAAAAAAAAACAGTAACTGCGCATGTTCAGTGCATATCCGGCAAACTAACGTTTACTGAAGGTTTGCCGTCTCCGGCAAAATATACACTGTAACACTGCCTTTAAAAAAAGGGAACGTCCGAGAACCATTCGGTTGATAGTCTTGAAGAGCCAAATATCCTGCTGATTATTACTATTACTAGTATTAGGTCAGGGAACCAGACAGTCGACTGCTGCCGTAAAAATAGCCTGATTATTGTTGAGCTTCACACAAACCATGGAGGAAGGAATACAAACAGTGAAACACGACAAACCACTGGCACCATCAGACACTGTCAGACCATGGGCACTGCAAACAATGACAAAACATTTCTTTTTCCGTAGGCCTAGTTCACCAAACATGGAAATACAGTACAAAACCTCGACTGATTTCTTGAAATGTTCGGTAACATTTTGTGATAAATACTCACTGTTGAGAACAAAGGCGGACGACGAAGGACAACTTTGACTTTCACGGTCAATTTTTTCATTCAATCTTCATGGAGGCGGCCATCTTGGTTGTTTACAAAATTATTGCTGGCGTGTGCAGTTTCCCAAATTACGGCTTCGTTTTAACTTCGGCTTCATGCCGGCCCAAACGCCAAGGTCCAACTGAACAAAAATGTAATACAATTTGACGTTTATAAAGTTAAAAAACAAATTACCTATATTGAGCTGAAGGTCTCAACGTGTTGGGGTAATTAATAAATCTCTTGAAACCAATGTTTCACCTAAATTGGGTTCACCACGCGGCCAAGGAGCTAACAAAAATCCATATAAGGGCTTTTAAGGCAAAAAATAAATAAAATAAGTCGGTCTCTGGTCAGCGCGCGCGTCGATTTTAATCATGCGCGTCGATCTTTTTTTTTCCAAAATGTTCCGCGGTAGCTCCAACAGCGCCCTCTATTTCCGCACCTCCTCAAATTTTTTTACCAAAGAGCACCAAGGAATGGGAAATTGCACCAAGGCAAATGATCGAAAGCACCAAGGCAAATTATTGAGGACACCAATGTACACGAGGACACCAAAAAAACAAAATAGTACCCACCTTGTCTGTACAACCCAAGCTTGAAGAAGAAGAAAAAAAGCAAAAAAGAAAAGAAAAGAAAAGCCGCGTGGCCGCGTCAATTCCGGAACTTTGGTCTGACCAGAGACCGAATATTTTTTTTTGGCCTATTAACATTGTCATTCACACCCTAGTGACGAAATAAGAAGTTTAAGAACATGAGATAAAACAAATAATTCAAGACACACAATTTCATCAAAAAAAATAATTAAATTTAATAATAAACATTTTAATAAAAACAACAAAACTAAACGGGGCCAATTAAGTCGTACCATTGAGGCCTGAGCTATTTAAAAACAGGCGAAACCCTGAAGAGGCCTTATATCAGGGTCATCAACAAAATAATACAATTTGATGAAAAACATTTCTTGAGATAAAAGTCACTTGATTTTAAAATAAAATAAAACATTATTTATTTCATGTCGTCTTCATTGTCATTTTCACAAGACTTAATAAGTAGCAACCTCGTCCCTAGGGTCTTCTTTATTTCCAACCTCATGTAGTGTTGGAAGCCTACTGTACGACATCCTGGTAACGAGGTTGATATAAGTATGGTTTGGGTATTCAAATTGGATGCGCAACAGTGCATTCTGATTGGTCATTATGCGTATCTGAGAACCAATCAGAAGACGAGTACAAGGGCGTCGGTGTCCAAACAGCTGCTGGCCCCCGAACGTGTACAACGCTGGCGTCCAATTCAAAATGCCTTGTGGTACACGACGACCGTACTTAAATATCCATGCAGAATTTCTCCATACGATTGTGCACAACAAAAGAACACAGAACACGGACAGTGACAGGAAGAAGGCAGTGTTGATACTTGCCCAATAACTCTAGCTTTTTTCTCAGTGTTTGAGACCGAAAGTGGACAGATTTTGTGTGTAAGTAAACCCATCATATACATGAGATACAGTAACTGGTATGGAAACACACATATAGTCAGATTTTTTTGCTTGATTTTGAATCAAAATTTGGTAGAATACTGCACTCGTACGCGTGCCAACTAGTCGTACGCGAGCCACCTCGGAGTCATACTCATAGGCCTACACGAACTATCTCATACGCTACGCGGGCCAACTCGTACAATAACCAACTCGTATACGGGGTATAACTTACACGAATCAACTCGTACGCAAGCCAACTCGTAACATACGCAGGCCATTCTAAGGCCGTATGTGTGCCATCTCAGCTATACAGTCACTTCGCCTCGTTTCCTCTTTGCCCCATGTCACTTCAATTTTGGGTCAACTCGTACCCAAGTCAACTCGTACCCGAGTCAACTCGTACCCGCGACCCGAGTCAACTCGTACCCGAGTCAACTCGTACCCGAGTCAACTCGAACCCAAGTCAACTCGTACCCAAGTTCACTCGTACATGAGTCAACTCGTACCCAGGTCAACTCGTAACTCCCCTCCATTTTGGGGAGTACGAATGGATGGTTCCAACAAAAAGTTCCGATTTTCCTCAAGTCAAAACGGCAACAGAAATTACTAGTAATAGTACTAGTAGTAGTTTGCGCACTGCATAGATTTTCTAAATCTCAATGTTTCTTTACAGTAGTATAGTTACGCCACCACAGATACAAATACTTTGAGGTTTAGGGTGGTGGTATAAACATGATACTTGATAGATGTTAACTCACATTCTGGATGAAAAGGGAAATTTATCCTTTATCTGACATGTCTGATAAACAGTAAATTTCACTTTTCATCCAGATCTTTTTGCATCACTGAGATTGGGTGACTTTGTGAACTGCTACGTCTTTTTTTTGGTGGGCTAAAAAATATTTAAGGGCATGGTTTTGTTTTTAGTTTACAAATTTATTATTTTTTTTAAAAAGAAAACTGCTTCATTGTTTTGCATCATTTACATGTAGGCCCCTATTGAATACTAACTGCACATGGCACAGATCTCTTTTTGGGAAGATGGGTTGGCCATATAAAGGGCTGTCTGCTGGGTTATGTGATGGCGGCCATGGACAATGCTGGCGCGGTCAGATGCTTGCAGGCTACAAGCAAGTATAAGCAAGCCAGATGTCTTCAGCTCCCCTGCCAGGTAGCGCTGCCACAACTTGAAGAGCCGCCCTTGGATCCGAAGACAAACTTATGTAATTGAAGTACATCATATCTGAACAAAATGGTGGCTTTATTCCATTCAGAGATGCTCTTTCATAGCTATCCCTAACAGTCCTCCTGAATCCTCCAATTTTAATTTGATTTTGCACACCCCTAGGGAGTTAGGGCTAATTCGACAAGAATATTATAAGTTTTGGGAGACCAATAGGCCTATAGTGGATTAATCCTTGCGTTTGAAGGATTGTTTGGACATTAAGAAATTATTATGGGGAGTGCGCGCACAGGCCCGGCAAAAACGATGTCGCCCTGCGCTGCACGGACAACCACGTGGACCGGCAAAATCCCTCATCTCAAGTTCCGTTTCACATATTTTTTTTCTTGAAAATAGGCAAATATTTGGAGCTGCGGGTACGAGTTGACTCGGGTACAACTTGACTCCGGTACGACTTGACTCCGGTACGACTTGACTTGGGTGTAAATTTTGGGGTACGAGTTGACTCGGGTGCGATAAAATATGTCAAAAACAAGAAGCCTCTTCCGCCCCCCCCCCTTCCCATATTATGCCAACCATTAATCACATCATCCAATGAAAAGTTGGAACTTGAATCTGTAAAATGGAAAGACAAGGGTTTTTTACCGGGCCCATGTGCACACTGGCCGGTCAACGTGGCCGTGACACTGTTTTTGCCACCGTGCAGTTAGTTCGGAACCTTTGTCGTTTAGAGAAAAGCTGTGGAAAAATGGAAACATTTAAAAAAGTGTGAGTTTTTAGCAGTACCTCAAATATATTTCCATTAAAGGTGACTCGGCATTAGGCTTGCTTGTGCGGGAACTATTTTTTCAAACTTTAAATATTATTTTCGACCCGAACTATGCATGCTTTTATCACTTTATTTTATTTTTGTATTTTAAAGATATCCGGTGGTTTTCCGATGAACATCAATTTGTGCTGATTTGAACGATGGTCTGCTGGCCATAATAAATCAGTGTTATTTCAAGTCTACTACGAAACTTTTCTCGCAAAACTAATGATAAGCTTTCTTTAATATATTGTAATTTAGTTGTGTATAGATTGCTCTAAGCATGAAGATCACAGAGATGATAGAAAGAGAGAAGTCTACATACAGTTTATAGTCACTTTGTTTTGGGGCGAAATGGAAATAGGGTGAAGTGACGGCAGGGCGAAGTGACATGGGGCGAAGTGACCGACAACCCCATCTCAGATCGTACGTGGACCATAAAATGATTGACTACTTGTTGGGACATTATTTCAAATACTATACGCAGTATGTCACTTCGTGGCTATTGTTACGGCGGCAGCCGTAATGCGATTTTTTAACTGCTATCGTTAAGAAACAGTTTTGGGGTATGGGCTCCGTGCGCTAACAAAAGAGGGCGCGTTTTCATCTCTTTGAGAGCTTCGTGTACAGTAATGAATCGTGTTATTTCAAGTCTATGACGCAAGACTTCCTGAATGTACACAAGCTATAGCCACCACGTCTTCGCGTGAGCATCAGGTGTCGTCGGCGCGCGAATACATTTTAATTCCACTTGCGATGGTCTCCGAGACTAATCCTCGCCTCCAATAACTTTTGATACATTCAAAGAACGCAGTGGATGGATCTGGAACCAGTCTAGGTCACCCCCAACTCTCCTTTTCTGGCCGTTGTTGGGATACTTGTGCACGGAGCCCATGGGCTTATTATATTCATATGTGTGCGACTACGAGTTGGCTCGCTTACAAGTTCACATTTGCACACAAAACGTACTTGTATAAAGTTGATCAAGCTATCCACAAATTACAACTTGCACAGAGTTTCTAATTCCCAAGAAACAAGAAGAGTTGTCCTCAAAAAGACTGAGACTGAGACTGAGGCCTTTTTTCCAATCGATGGCTCCATAGCTAGCTCCATCTCCATTGAGAAACTACATGTCTTTGATGCCAGTCTTTAAGACTTGGAAGTAAATCCATCCAGCAAACACCCAAACACTGAAGTTGACTTTCAATCAAATTTTTTTTAATTCCTTTTTTAGTTTGTTGTAGATTCTGCTCAAAGGACTGACAGTAATATACTCCGACTCCAAGATGCCCCTTGCAATGAGACGAAAGCCCAAGATGGCTAACATCCAGCAGGTGAGGTGAAATGACAACCAGCAGAAACTTCATTATAAAAAACATGAACAACATAAGCATTGTTGCGGAAAGGACATTTATTTATTGTTACACCTGCAAGTGCCAATTGAGGGCGCTCTTGTTGAGGACCATTATGTTATTGGCTGAATTAGGAGCACGAAGTTAACAGGTTAAGAGCATTTTGAGGTGGTGTTTGCGAAAACATACGATGTCCGTCTAAGATTTCTAAGATGTTTGAGGATACAAATATGCTGACAGGGCCTCTACACATTGCAGATAACAGACACTTGGCTTAGTTGTGAGAGCTCTGTTGGTACGTCACTTATATTATCTAATTGATCTCCACATAACGTTAAATTTGTACACATGAACAATTCATTGAGTATAGTTCTTCAAGTCATCGGTTATTGACCATTCAATTGGAGTGTCCATCATAGTATATTGAAAACTGTGTGTACAAACTTGGCCCTCTGTAAAGTGTCTTTAGGACTAGTACAACAAAGTTAAGGGAGAAGTGAACCCTTCCAGTCTCTAACTTTGGAGGGCTGTTTATTGTGAGCATTATTTTAAACCAGACATTTATGAACAGCGAGACTGGTATTGCCACTGCCCTGGTGTCTTTAGATTACTCGCATTAATGTTGATGAACCAGAAAATACGTGTTTAACTACAGCTAAGTGACAAACAGCAGACAGTGGGAGTTCTACACAGCCAAAATCAATCACAATCATATGGAGCATTGTTGGTCTAACCAGTTTGGACTGGCTAACCAGTTTGGACTGGCTAACCAGTTTGGACTGGCTAAACACTTCGAACTGGGTAACCAGTTTGGACTGCCTAACCACTTTGAACTGGCTAACCGGTTTGGACTGGCTAACCACTTTGGACTGGCTAACCACTTTGGACTGGCTAACCACTTTGAACTGGCTAACCGGTTTGAACTGGCTAACCGGTTTGGACTGGCTAACCAGTTTGGAATGGCTAACCAGTTTGGAATGGCTAACCAGTTTGGACTACTGAGTCTTAATCTGGGGAGGAGGTGGACAGCAGTGCAGGCATAAAAATAAAATAAAAATCCATAACTTTTTCTTTTTGAACTGCAGAGCAGGGCCCTTGAATTTCAAGCTTAAAGCATGGCGTCACATACAGTTCAGGGGGTTGGAAAGATGCGAAATTGCCTGGGCAAAATAGATCACGTGCAGTTAAACTTCAGTTGTACATGTGCTTGTAAACATAATGTGTGTGGGCATACATGGTCAGTGGTTGATGTATGTTTAGTGGTTGATGTATGTTTAGTGGTTGATGTATGTTTAGTGGTTGATGTATGTTCAGTGGTTGATGTATGTTCAGTGGTTGATGTATGTTTAGTGGTTGATGTATGTTCAATGGTTGATGTTTGTTCAGTGGTTGATGTATGTTCAATGGTTGATGTATTTCACCTGTGTATGGAGCCATTGAGGAGGTACTTTGAAAGGCAAGTCAGTTGGGCATGCAAAAGAAGGTAGAAATTGCTCGTTTTGTTGGAATAACAAAGTGTACAGTGTTTGCTTTTGGTTGGGTTCAGGGTGAAAGTCCTCTCTAGCATGCTAAGAGGTTGAGAGTTGTCACCATTTCAACCCTTTGCACATTGTGATTCGTTGCTCAGATTCACCACGATGAGCCGAAGGGACCAGCTCTGCGTCAGAGCAAGCGACGGTCCAGTGGATCACCAAAGGGACAGCAACCAACAAAGAGGGCAGCCTTTGGTGACATCACCAATGTGAGTACATCCCATTAAAACCCAACAAATGTCAAATTGTGTTGTAATGTAGCAAGGGACGCAGAGAGAAATAAAAGCACATGAACCCCGAATTGACTTCAACAACTATATTCTCGTGCTTATGCCTTACATACAAATTGTTTACAAAAACTTCACCAATCAACGTGTCAAATTTTTTGTCTAGATACAAAAGAAAAAACATCTGAGCATAGGCACTGTGTCACTGAAGTGTCCACCAATATTTAATGCTGATGTTTTGAGTTATGAATTGTGTTATGATGTATACATATTGACTGGCAATGAGGTTAATACTACTGCATGTCTATATACCCTGAGGGACTGTGAGTGACCACAAGAGGGTCTGTGAGTGACCACAAGAGGGTCCAGTCCTATTTCTCTCGGCCTTCGGCCTCTGGAAGTAGGACCGGACAGTCTTGTCTTCACTCACAGGGTATATAGAACAGGATGAATGTTGAGAAGTCGGTGTTGAATTTGAATTCATCTACTCAAACCGTCATCCTTTTCTTTTAAACTACAAATAAATTATTATTTCTTTTTCCAATGTAGGCAAAACTCATCAGAAAAGAAGGCACGAAGAAAGTGAATATTGTGTCTTCAAAGAAATCCACCACGGCACAGCAGGTACCCAAAATGAAGGAGCCGCTGCTGTTGGTCAAACCCAAGACAGACACGGTGACACACCCGGTGACAGACACCCAGCCTGAAGCCCAGGATGAGAGCCTTGAGATCATCTTGTCACAGGGATCCTCACAGGATTCCTCACAGGATTCACTGCCAAGTTCACAGGAATCCAGCTCATCTTCACATCAAATGCAGTCATCCTCAAGGTAGACTATGTTTACCTGTAATGTCATACCAACTGGCAACTGGCAGGCAGCCCAAACATGCAAGCATCTTTTGCATGTTATTTTGCTCACTTTAACCCTCCCTCTCAGTGGCAAAATGGAGAGGTACCCTATCTGTTTTGTTTAACCAAGGAATGAAATCAGTGAGTCAAGCAATTTTTCATATGTTTATTTTCACAGCTCATCTCCAGAGAGTGTGGATTTGGTGGAGTTAATGAATCAACGTAATGATGAGAAGACGACGGAGGCAGATATCAAAGACGCGGTGAGTAGATTTCAGACAAACAAAGCGCTGTCTGGTTTTTAAAGTGGACCATGATCAATGTCTCTCAGTTTTACAATAAAGCCATGTGGGATCACTGGCAATTACGTGTGCCCAGAAAAGTATTTCATGACACAAACCATGTTCAAATTGAAGATAGGAGTGGTATCAAGGTGAAGGTGGTTAAAAAAAAGTGCCTGAAATTGTGAAAATGTATCTTCATTTTTCTCTATGCAAAGCTTCCTTTGAAAACCCTCTCTCCCAAAATGTTCATTAATTAATACTTTTTGAATTTCACCCTCTTGTGGTATGATCCCAGTTTGTCACTCGGGAAAATAATTCTCATTCATGTAACTGATTGCAAACTAAATTTAAATTTGGTCAGTTGGAGCAGTATTTAAAAACAGCCAGTTGTTTCAGCTAATGGTTTGTTCCTAACCATCTTGAATGCAGAATACAGAATGCTTGATCCTATCATTAAGTAACAATTAAGAAGGATATTTCATAATGTTTTGGCAGTTTTGATTTTGAATGTTTGCAAATGTTTTCCATACCTTTAACCACTTATTAGATGTTTTTCCCTGTGAATGCTTTGACGGTGTTACTATGTATTTGTGTTGGTTTGGAGCAGGTTGCAGCAATCACTTTACAAGAATCACCCGACTACAATGACATTGACGAAGAGAACAAAGGTGATCCCAACCAGTCACCGATCTATGCGCAGGATATCTTCAACTACCTCAAAGAACGAGAGGTGAGGGCATGGTGTAACTGTTAGCTGGTACCAATACTACTCAGTACTAAGCCTTCGGTTATCAGGAAATTCACTACTACATGACAAATGCATATAGTTCAAGAAATCTACCAGGCCGTTTAAAATCATTCGTATGCAGCAATTAAAGCAAAAAATAAGAAAAACTGTATGACTGTTTTCCTTGAAAAAGGGCCCTAAGGTACAGAACTGCAAGCAAACAACAGTTGTGTTTTTTTTCCTGATTAATTAATGGAAACTGAATTGCTATTGGTAAGTGTACACACTGCAACACCTATGACTGTAGATGCTCTGCTTCGGTGCTTTGTTGATATTAACATGCCAACTTTCATTAGACAAGACAAATCACTTAACGATAGGACTTGTTAAACACTTTTCCCTAGACCAGTATCTAAAGCACTGACATGATCCAGTGCATATACTTCAAACCCCGTTTATACAACATACGTCCATTTGCTGCACTATCCCAATCCTCTACTCTTCTTTTTCCTCAGTATATTCAAATTTTCATTTTGTATCTTACAGCTAAGAACCCCCATAGAGTCCTACTTTGACCAGCAGCCAGAGGTGAACCGTCACATGAGGGCGGTGTTGGTGGATTGGCTGGTGGAGGTCCAGGAGAACTTTGAGCTGAACCATGAGACATTGTACCTGGCTGTCAAGCTGGTAGATCGCTACCTGATGAAGAAGAAAGTGACAAGAGATATCCTTCAGTTGCTGGGGGCAACGTCACTCTTTATTGCCTGTAAATACGACGTGAGTTGCCATTTGCAAGCTATTCCCCCCCACCCCCCCCAATAATTGTCGGTCATATTGCTTCTGTATAAATCCTCCGGATGTGATAATGATCTTTTGCTTTAAAACTACAATATATTGGACATACGCTGTCTAACAGACTGTTACATTGTCAGATCATGCCAAATTTTCTAGGAAATTTTCAAATTGATACTGACTATCAGACACTGGAAATTTTTACTTGGAAATTTTCAGTGCAGATTTGCCATTTTTCTGAGATTGTGAAATATTAAATGAAACAATAAGATTTTGGGGAATAATTTATACCTCTAGAGTTAAAATATTTCTTCATTACGTAGTTAAAGTAATCAAATACATAGTAGTGAAACTGAGAAAAAAATATACCAAGTGGGTATGGTACTGGGCTGTTGACCCCCCCCCCCCCACCCAACTTGGGTTCTATTTGTGGTGAATTAACCAGATGTTGATATTTTGTGGATCTGATTTCAGGAGCGTTGCCCACCTGCCCTGGATGACTTCAAGTACATCTGTGATGATGCCTATGAGAGGCAGCAGTTTATTGATACAGAGATGGTCATCCTGTCTTTGCTGGACTTTGATCTAGGCATTCCGCTATCCTACCGATTCCTCAGAAGATATGCAAAGGTAAACCTGCAAGTTCTTATGTTCTTGAAAACAGGGCTTGTAGGGCCAAATATTTGAAAGCCAGTGCCAAAATTAGAAAAGCAAAAATTTGCAGTTACAATTCGAAAAGCTGGTTTTTTTTTAAAGCTTGAGTTAAGTAATGTTTATCATTTTACATGTTTGTGGTTAAAAATAATTGGTAGAAATAGTTTCCATTAACCCAAATGGGCATGAGTATCCTATGTGTGCAGCCATTCTTGGCATACTTTCATGGCTCTGCTTACCAGAATTGAAATATTTCTGCTTACTGTAGCAGAAAATTCACGCTTGCGGTTTGTATATTCGTAGGTAAGTATGGATTCTGAGCTGCCAAGGTATTCACAGATTGTCTGCGTTATAGCTCTGTAAGCACAGAATAGCGATTGGAAGTGCAGTCTTTTGATGTTAGCTAAGCCCTGAATATTGGGACTGGCTTACTGGTGTTTATAACTTACGAAGTCTTTGCACCATTGACTTGATAAAAATGTTGGCTGTTAAATTTGAAAATCAATTATTAAAATCCGATTTGACTTTTTCTAATGGGACGTCAACTAGAAGTCCTGATTACCAGTTCGCCTGTCGCACCACAAAGTGACGTATGGTGTGCACAAAACCCATAGACGATTCGTCACTTCGTGGTACATCCAACGAATTCTTACCCAACATTTGGTCTTGATCAATGTTCTCGTTGGGTTTGTTTGTTCATGACAGTGTGCTCATGCCTCCATGGAGACCCTGACTCTAGCTCGCTTCATCTTGGAGCAATCGTTGATGGACGCTCAGTTCCTTGAGACGAGGGACTCAATGATAGCAGCGGCTGCACTCTTACTGGCATTCAAGATGACCAAGACAGGAGAATGGGTATGTCAAACATCCATAGGTGTTGCCTTGTAGAGATTACCACATCTGAGTCTGATTACTTCTGTCTGATTTCCAGTCTATTCAAAAGTGGACTTGATTCAGACTTGATTACTAGTCTAAACTTAGTCCCACAATACCTGCAGTAAATATGAAAAATGTCCCCAAAAGAGGTGTCACAATGAAATACCAGCCCTTTTGGCTAGAAACCACCCTCAATCCATGTTTAAATTGGATTCAGCCTCAATCCTCCAAAATCATCCGTTATTTCTTGAATTTGTTCGGTCAAGGGGAGACCACTGCCTCAATCCTTCAAAATCCTCCAACATTCATTGTAAATATATTAAGGGCGGTGTCAATGATATCCAGAAACAGTGGAGATGGTATCCAATATATAACATGGGCCTCTATGCTGGGTACAGCCTACGACCTCGACACAATGTACCATCCAAAATCACCTTTTTTTGGTCCTTCAGCCTCAATCATTAAAAATCATCCAAAACCACTTGGAGGATTAAGGAGGGCTACTGAAAGTCACACATGAATTTTGAACAGCCTTTACTGGTATGTCTAAGACATAATGTATGCATCCATTTACATACCTGTATACATCTAGCATGTGTATACACACAGTCTAAATTGTTGGTTCCTAGTATTTCATGCTGTGTATGGATTACATTTGATGCTTTCATTTGCTATTATCCATCAGGATGCCACCCTTCAGCACTACTCAGGCTACAAGGAATCTGAACTGATGGACCTGACTCGTCAGCTGAACTCCATGCTGGCCGCTACACCCAACAAGCAGCTCATGACCATCAGAAACAAATACTCACACAAGTAAGTGTCTCATTAGGTAGATAAATCATTGCTTTAAATCACCCTGTACAATACAACTAGGACTTCCAAGATTGTTTTTGTGAATTGTTTAACACTTTGTTTAAGTTTATTTGGGTATACAATAATTCTTCAAGGCAATCAGGGTTTGGGAGAAAACAATTTCCATTTCCACGTTTTCTGTTTAATTGGGACTGGTTTCACAGCTTGTGCTCAGTTATCAGTATTTTGTTAGCATTATTACTGCATAGCAGCTCGGCTCGGGACTAAAAATGATTTGATGAAATGAATTTCACTGTTTCTATGCCATTTGTACTATATTTGTTCTGCAGAGTTTTCTATGAAGTTGCCAAGCTCCCAGCCCTAGATGTGCTCCAGTTATAATGAAGACTTCAAGACTGCAATCCCTTGAATTCACCTTGTTTACGTTTGATGATTACATGCGAGGAAACACAAGTCGGACAGGCGGAGCGTAAAGGAACAAACGCAGAGCTGTGGTGCTTTTTACAAGCTTTGCAAAGGGGTTTTGTCAGTGATTTTGTAAAGGAGGAAGCGTCTTCAATTGTGCTATCCTTTCAGTGATGAATTGGACATTTGAAAGAGGTGATCATTGACAATTGTGTTTGTATTTACGTCTTTAAAATGCAGTTTGAAATTGAATCTCACAACAGAAAACAATTTTTTTTTAGCAAGCACGTTGAAAACTTTGGTTAAAATCATGCCATATGTTCACTGAGGATGAGCTAAGGGAACAATGCTTCAAAGAAATGGATGGGCAACCTCTAATACCACAGCAACAGTCAGTTGTCATTGATGTACAGCTCAGTGCAAATGAACCTCTGTAACCCAACACACTTGATATTAACTTTAAAAAAAATGAATGTCACAGACCAATGTGTTGAAGAATATTTGAAACAGTTTTTAAAAATGCAGATACATGTACGTGAACATGTTTTTTCTAAAACATGTCTGTTTTTGCCATGTCATTTTTTACCAATTCTTTTAAATTCACTTTTATCATGACTGCAGTTATCCGCGCTCTCGTGCAATTATTTCTTAATCAGTTTTACACAAAGAGCCTGTCGACTTTTTAAACCTTTTTTGACTTGGTAAAATTAATGATAACACTTTTTTTATATGATGCCAATTATGTTCATCCACTAAAAACATACACTGTCTCCTTTTTTTGTATTTTAAAATCTTATCATTGGCAAGAGCAACTCTTTATTGATGAACTGGAATGTTTTACCATCGGGCTGACGATTGGTCGTTTTAAGTTCCCTCTAAATCATGATTTTGAACTGCATATATTCTCTGTGTGTGGTTTTTGTTGTACAGTTTGTAAATATGTATTTTCAGTAGTAACGGAAAATTGGCTTTGATGACCTTTGCCAAGTCAGGGAGCAAAAAAGACCAATGCAGTTGTAAAAAAATGTTCCTTCTAAAAAAAACCATGTCAAGTATTTTGGTGGTGTGAAATTTTTATTTCTTAGTTTTCTCTTTTTACATTTTCGTGTACATAAACCAGGCACATTTTTATACAGGAAAAGTGCATTTGTTGGGTGTTTCATCTCTTGTGAAACACCAATCTCATTTGTCAACACAGACATATTGTCAGTACAACATAAAATTATTTGGAATGGTAGGATCCCCAAACTGTCTCGTAATGCAGACCTGCATTGCTACCTTATGGCTTTCAGATTTTCGCATTCTAATGATCAAAATGTGTCCATTATTTTAAGGGTGCTAAGGTAATATCCTCGTCATTATAAATGAGACTAGTTTGGACTCAAGAGACTAGTTTCTGCAGAAAGAATGTGTCATTTGAATCATGTAAACTTTCATTCAGCATCACATCAGTGTCTTCCAAATATCTTTGGTTTTTTTTCTTTCTCAAATGAAGTGTTTGCAAATTCATTCTCATTAATCGCAGTCCAACATTACAAAATTAACATTTAGAAACTGTTGGATTTAATCAAAATACATGTATATAAACGTTCAAGACAGTCCCTACCTAAAAAAAATACCAATTTGTGAAGAAAAAGGTGAATCAATCAACAATGTCGGTAACAATTCTCACAAACTTTCCAGTTTCTTGAACCCAGGGATTAAAAAAACCCAGAAAATTAAATCACTTTGGTATTGGAGAACTTGCTGGATTTTTTTTTGTCTCAATGTTTCACATGGATTTCTGTTGATATTTATGATTCAGTTATTTCCAAATTTTAGGCCTTACGGTATTACCATTAAATAACGGGTTTCAAACTTTTGTAAATAGAATTTTAGAGTTTCAAATGATTTGAGCACCACTCACTGTCAGTGTGTGGACAAGTCATTTGAAGCATTAAATGGTGCATTGTCTTATAAAACTGAAGAGAAATAAAATATGAATGGTATAATGTAAATCTTTAACTTCGTTATTTTCAAAGACGTAATTCTGTTGAGTAAAGCTTGATATTGTGAAGGACCAAACACAATCTGCGTCCCCAGCAGTGTGTTGTGCTCATCTTGACATTAGTACCGAGCGTTCTGTTCAAAAACAAGTATTCTGACACCTAAAAAATGAGAGATAACGCATTTGCGTTGGCTTCTGGCTGCCTCAAATGGCATCCTCTTATTTTGGAATTTTGAGACTCGGCTCAGCTGGAAAATTGAAATAGTTTTGTGATGGATAAAAATACACAAGTCTTAAATATGAAGGCCTCGATAGGAAGGATGCTGTTTAGTTCAATTTGAACGGTGAATACAAGAGTTTATCCAATCGAGAAAGTGCTATCCCCTAATTTCTGCTATACCTAAAAAAGACACTTGCAATTTACAACATGAAGCAATTTACAACATAGAGCAGCATCTGTTCTATTTGCACAAACAAAAGAGGGTGCTGTGTGGCCGAAAGAGAAAGACACTTCACATTGCGTTAGTCCATAGGGGAGTAATTGCAGAATACCTCAGAAATACACCCCTAAAATGAACACACGGCAGGTAAGGTTTGCCTTAACAAGGGAGGAATGAGTTGGTTCTCACTGCACCCTTCTAAAGGAAGATGTGGCAATCAGCCACTGCACGCAAATTTTGTTTCCATTGGAAGGTGAAACAATGAATAATTCAGTACTTTTTATAGGAAAATTATGTTTACTCATGAAAAGAGAATGACTTGAACAACATTGTTATCATTTAGTCAGGTTACATTACAGCATTGGAAAAAAAAATGGCTGTGGTCAAGTTGCCACAATAGCCTAGTGGATATTGAGATGAGCTATGGATCGAAAGATCTCTGGTTCGTATCCACCGATGCCCCTATTTAATTGACTGTTTTTCTTCTCCAAAATTTAACAGCTATTTTTTTTCTGCATGATTTCCCATTTTTAGCATTTTTACCAAAGCGGGGATACTTGTGGATGGACTCCATGGCTTGTGTGCTACCTTGTAAATTGGTCCCAAATACAGAGTACATTGTATGCCAAGTCTCTGATATTTCACCGCCTTATGAAGCAGTTTTTTATTGTTAGGCAAATTAGGACCGGGTTATGGGGACTTTCTGCTGTCCTCACAGCGTCTTCAGTCCCCATAATACCGTGGGACAACTTGTGTACATGTACAGGGTTCCTTAAGGGGTAGAAAACACAATAGAACAGTAAACCCCATAAGGAAGTCTTTAGAAATCTATCTACCCCATAAGGGGAATGCTATGGAGTTTGAGATTTCAGTAGGAACAAAGGAGAACAAAAGAAGGGAAACAAAGGTCTTCCCCAAAAAGTATATGCGTGTCATGCACACATGGCAGTGTCGACTGCCCACTCACTGGTAAGGGAAAATCTGTTCATTGACAGCTCATGAAATTAGAGGTCACTGTAGCATCCTTGGATAGGGCGGTGGATAATATTAGTTATCTTGCGAGCGCGAGTGAAACACGGAATAATGTAGTGCGTCTGTGTCCCACATACCACGAGGCCGAAGGCCGAGTGGTATGTGGGACACAGACGCACTACATTTTCCGTGTTTCCACGAGCGCGAGCGCGATAACGAATTTATCTTCAAGCAAACTTGACGCACAGTAAAGTTGGAACACGCATGCTGTGTAACCTACGCGCAACTGTTGAATTCACAGTGAATTGTGCAGCACTAATCGCGTCACGTAGGCTTAGAATAGCGCAATACGCGGAGTGCGGTATAGACCGTAGCCGTGCGGTATGGTTATATGTAGCACGGCTTGTTGCCATGGATCGACCAATCAGGATCGAGGATTCAAGTTTGCTTGAAGATAAAAGAGAATATCACATCTCCCTGAACACATAACCATTTGTGCCAACTCAAAAAAGATTATACTGCACTCGATGCCAGCTTTACAAAGTCCAATTCTTTTAACCTTTATTTACAAAAAGTGTGACATTCCGAACAAAATTTAGTCTTTATCATTTTGATACAGATCAATATCCTGTCCAACACCCAATGCAACAGATAGTCATCTTGATCTTACTTATACATACATGTCACTCAAATACCTGAGTGCCGTTCCATTTAGCCACTCTTCCACACAAATTCACTTGGCCAATAGCTATGCATCCCCACATTAAAAAACAAAATTGAAGAAATTTTCCAAAACTTCCTTAAATGTTGTTAAAGAAACTGAGCTGTTTCCAGCATACAGGTTCTCCACAGCCCATAGGATCATTTGTGATTTTTGCTCAGACACTTTCCAACAAATATTTAAAACCCAACTTCAAGTCATAATGAGACTGATAGGATACACCCTATGGAATTAATCTTACCCAAATTTAGGAGGAAAGAAATCAGTGTAGGTTATTTTACTAAATGATAAATTGTCAAACTCGGGTCCTTTGTACAAATGCGAACCTGAAGTGTTATTCTGGGCCCTATTTCATAGGTCTCATTCTGCTAACCACAAACGTTGGCTGACAGCGGCAAACATTTGCTTACCAGAAACAGCTTACCAGACACGAAGTCATGCAATGTATATATCACAAATGTAGTTAAGTCATAGAGCTATATTACATTACTAGAGTGCTTACTCCTCATTCTTACGCGCGAAGATACTTTGAAGCCGTCCTGCGCGCAAACATTTTGAATTCACGTGCGTGTTTGTAGAACATAATGAAAAGATGGATTTTGAAAGTGTTCTCTAAATGTACTGCGCAAGAACAACTTACGCAAACAACTTAAGCTCGTCATGACAGTTATAAAACATCATGGCAAAAATCATCTGCAGTGGATACGCGCACGCGTTTGCGTTGTTTGTGCAAGGCAAAATGCAACGTTCATTTACTCATTGTGCGTTTCAGTTTTGGGCATACATGCATAGGTTCCAATAACGCACCTGTATAGAATACAAATGCAGATATGCAAATAGCTGTACACAAGTTTTGAGTTTTCCCATAGGTTTGTGCACAAACATGGATGCGCCCAGCAGGCATCACTTTGTACAACCAGTCAGCACTCTAGTAATTTAATATACATGTAGCTCTATGAGTAAAGTCTATCACAAGTCTAGTCCAAGAAAAACACAATCCTAAAAGTGTCGGTGTTTGGCAAGCAGATGTAGAAAACGGAAAATTTTAGCCCCGACAGAAGCATTGCATTCATTGTGTGTCGGCCATTTTGGAAAACACAGTAAACAACTCAGGAAGACTGTTGGCCTTTGTTGCCAACGTGCGCCAACAGTCGTTCCCACGGACCCCTGAAGGCAAACGGATATCCAACGATTTGTTATTATTAAAGAAGTACTGTTTCCATCCACTTGCAACCTTTTCGTTTTTTCAATACACTGTATCCAAATGTACATGATTCCTCTGAAATAAGAGGGATTGATAAGACCACATGATTCTGCGAAAAGATTGTGACATTTATATTACCCAATCTTCCATCCAACATTTCAGGTATTTCTGCCTTTTAAAAAAAAAACAAATCGTTCAATTCACTCTCATTACCCAAGGTTAAAAATGTTGCTTTAAACCTAGATTAGGGTCATGTCAGCAAAGAGATAATAAACAAAACAAAACAAAACTTGTAATTTCTAAAAACCAATACTTTAGATAAAAGCTTTTCAGCAATTTCCCCCATTCTCCCCCCCCCCCTAAAAAAATCTCTTGGGAGTTAAATTCCTGGATCTTTCCCTGATCTTGAGAAAAGGGGTGGGAGTTAGGTTGGAGATGGGGAAAGAACAGTATAAATCGATCCGCACAGACTCATGGCAGTCCCAAATAATGTCAAGAAGCACTGTGACAACGTGTGTGCAAATCAACTGTTCAACGACGTTTACTGAAACCAATAGCTGACAAAATACTTCCACTATTACTGGGGGCCTCCATGAGAGCACAGTGATACTGTTTGTAGTTTATACCATTTCCTTCCCCCAACTCCACCCATCCCAACCCCCTTTTTTCCAATAGCACCCTTGTGGTTTCACCCTTTTAGAGGGCCACTTTACGCCCCTCAATACTGATGGAGATAGCACGTGGGTTCTTGTTCTTGCTCCGCGATTTGGCGTCTTTGAAGCGTTTCAGATGCTTGTCTAGTTTGGTGGGTTCTTTCTTGCCACTCTGTAAAGAAAAAAAATGCAGACAAGTTTTTATCCTCCGAAAAGACTTGTCAAGTATATGGAAGAAAATCTACAAGCATATTTGTTTCAGGTTCTGGATGCAGACTGGCAGCTTGGTCTCCAAACTTGATACATGGGAATGGTTGATTATATGTATACATGCTAACTCAAGAATTTGATTGGGTATTTAATGTTTGATGTGGGATTTAATGACCACTGAAAAATATTTCAAGGTTGTAATGGTGAAAATATGAGTAGGAACTCTCTGATTAGTCAAATGGGCAGGCTATTCATGAACCAAAGAGACTGCTAGTGAGTGAATGTAGTCACAATCAGAGACCATGGAGCAAATTTGGAGATGTTTTAGATGTTTTCTTTAGCTTGTGTAACAAAAAATGAAAGGCTAAAAAAAAAATTACGGTTAGTTTCGAATATCCGGTTTCTAAAATCAAAATCGAATAGTTGAATTCCAACCAAATTTCAAAAATTCTGGATTTTAATCCCACCTCTACTACATTCCAAATGATTTGTTCATGAATGTTTGAAGAAAATCACAGTTGCTGTGAATTTGGACTTTTTCTATGCATATGGTAGTTAGAGGCCTAATGGGGTGTGGATTGGACTCTTCAAGGAAGACACACAAGGAAGCCCTTTGGTCAGTAATAATGAGCAGGGTCTCACTCAAATTGGCCCAAGTAGTGGAGTTGGGTCCTTCTTGTTCTTAGTGTATGTATCCCTTTTTTCCAGTTGGGTGAATGCCATCAAAATGGTGCATCCCGTGTTTGTACAATAATGCGTAGAACAAGTTTTCAGACAGATAACCATGTTAATAGAGTAAACATACATATCACATCACCCCACGTATCATTTCTAAGGCAAGAATCTTGGCACTACATTTTAGCACAGTTTGTAGCAAGTCATGTGTTATATTGTGGTATCGTATTGCCACTATACGGAACAATTTAGTCCTCTCTTACCTTGGAGAATTCTTTCTCTACGTTCCACTTTGGTCGTACCACATAGTCCTTGGTAGATGGTAGGGGTACCCTGGCTCTACCAACCCAACCCTTGTCTCCAGGTCTCAAGGCCCTGCAACACAAAGGAAAACACTGTTAACCCTAAGCGCTGAGATATATTTACCTAAATCTTCCTAAATCTTTACCAAAATCATCCACTTTTCAGAGAGCTGACAGCACATTCTTTACACTCAAACTTTAACGATGTACTGTCCATGCTACTTTCTGAATTTCTTCCTAAAAAAAAACAGATCTTTTTTTTTTACATTGCTTTTTTGCTAGCTCTACCGTAATTATTCATTTTGTCAGCAGGTTGCAGATGCCAAAAGTAGCACAAGAGTAGCTTTTTGTGAAAATTTAACATACAACACAAAAATTTGTTAGAAGAAAAAAATGGAATTTGTTGAAGACCACAGACAGTGTATCTTTAACACAGGCCTCACACAATATAAGTATTATCATCAGGGATGTAGCCAAGTCTATCACAAAGTCCCTGCAAGTCCATCACAAGTCCTCCAGTCCCAATTCAACTCACAAGCTATTCAAAGGAGCTTTGACAAAGGCATTCCTTTGTTACTGTTCATCCACTGTTACTTGTGACTGGACTTGTGATTGACTTGTGACAGACTTGACTACATCCCTGAATATTATACATCCAGTGAACTTGTGTGGAGCCAAAATGTGTTCAAAACCAGTCACAAGGAATATATCGTTATGTCTTAAAGCTATGGTCCATTGTTTGCAGCCATCCAAAAAAGTGTATCCAAAACAGGTGTATTATTGTTGAAAAACATACTTGGTTGAAAGATAGTAAGTGGACCAAACTGCCTGTGAAATTAATCTTTCTGGCAAGCTATCATTTTGAAGTAATCAACGAAAGAAGGCCTTTCCAACGGTGCGTCTTAAGACGCACCGTAGGAAAATTTAAATTAGTAGTTCGTTTTGTTATTCGGCGCAGCGCGCACAAAGCATTGGCACGACGCACAGGCGCGCACGGTTGCTATAATTCATCAATCAGTGCGCGACATCGCGTATAGCTGCAACTCAAAACAATTCAAAACATGATTCAGCAACTTTTGATTTGAAATTGAGATCCTAGAATGCTGTTTTTCTCGGAATATACAGCTGAAGCTGAGCTGAAACTTCATCAGGTTAGTTGTTCAGTATCCTTCATTAGATTTTGAACACTTCTGTTGCTTCAAATGAACAAAATGCACAAATTACAAATGATGGACTACATCTTTAACAGGCGTCCAGAGCTATGACTGTGTTTATTGTCAACATATGCCCACACAGTGTTAGCTGTCATTGACTCTGACATTAGCTCTTGACAAGATATGCATTTGCCCTTCTGCCAAGCACACGGACGATTTATTCTGGAGAATTGAAAACTGAATGTGTATTGTAATGTAAAACTATGGACACTGGACGTTATTTAAATAGAACTTTGCACATGACAAGTACCTACCTTTCTTCCCCTGTGAGTGCTGTCTCCATGCTATTGGGCTTGTGTGTAACGCCATCTGTCGAACTGTATGTGAGAAAAGGACAAACAGGGGAAATAGGACATTCACTTTTCAATTTTGTTTGTTCTTGTAGACCACAATAGACCGTTTGCACTGCAGCCATGTTTGAGGCGTGTACTTTTGTTCAACAGGGATACGCATGAGTAGACCTCTTGTGCATTCATTGTTAATGAATTGACATATCAAAACACACCTCCAAGATGGCTGCTGAATGCAATCACTCTATTTGAAGCAATGGCTGCGGTGGCAACATATGTGCATGCATGTGAAATAGGTCCTTCAAATTGAGGTGCCTTGCAGTTTTAGAAAACTGTGTGCAGGGCCAAAAATGGACCCTGTTTGTCGGAGAGTGCTCCAAGCATTGCAAGGACACTCTGAAACTGAGCAGACCAAACAAGATTGTCTGTGTCAACATGTGCAACATTGATCTACCTACCTTAACCGTCTCTTTTTGACTGCTGATAGCTGGGCTAGATCTCTCTCCTGGCGCTCCTCCTTGCTCATGGAATGAAAATTGGCCTCAACTCCAAAGATTGGTCGCGACCAATCATCTGTGTTGACAAAATAATTAACAGGTGGTAACTTTCAGGTGGTAAAATAATCCTGTGTGCATTTTGGTACCGGATATGTGCAAGATCTCTGTGGGTACGGAGCAGCAGTCAATCACCGATTGCAGTACCTGCTGCTAGAATTATTAGATTCAAGTTGGCCAGGCAACCAAAGTAAGTTCCATGGTTGAGTGGTGTAGACATCATCCGAGTCCCACTCAACAAAACTGATTAATTATTTTCTCCTTGTTTATTCTCTGCATTCTATATACTCAGTGTTGCGCTGTCTCACATCACTGAGTAAACAGTGCTAATCAAGTTGCGTCGGTGTGGTTCAAACACATATGTAAGTTTAGTAGCTAATCAGAATGACCCTTTTCAACTTAACAGCCAATCATAGATCAGGGTGAATACACTCTGCTTACTGATTAGTCGTCCTGCTAAATCCCTACAGTGTCGCAGTTCCTTGGGATGTCTGTACAGGCACATGACTGCCTTGCCGATGCCGCTGGTTTTCAACATGTGCTGGTCAATTGGTGGAAACTGTGAAATTAAAAACAAGGTGTGATTTAACAGCGCTGCTGACCAAACAAATTGCAAAAAAAAATGTGCTGAGAATAAGTGACAAATCTGAAAAATGCTGCGAAGTCCTCCCAAATCTCCTGGAGGATTTGGGAGGATTTGGAACAGTTTAGGAGGATTTGGGAGGATTTGGAAGGGTTTAGGAGGATTTGGGAGGATTTGGAAGGGTTAAGGTTTATGACAGGAGTCATTTTTTGTGTTTTGAGGCATGAACCCAATTAGGAGAGGGGGATATGACTTACCTCCTTGAGTACTCTTAGAAGGCTCTCCCTGACATGAAGGTTGGGTAGACTGTGATCTGGAAGTGGCATGAGCCATTCCTTCATGACTCTCAAGATGCCACAGTCTAGGAACGCTATCTGCAAGTCTTGCCTGTTTTCAACATCATAGAAACAGAAAATGAGTTCACTATTTTTACCCCAAAGCCATCGTTACCTCATTAGCCTTCCTGTATCCTTGTAACTCACCCACTAAACACAATTTTAATTGCACATTGTTTGTTAATAAACTTTTGAGTGACATCAAGCCCCATGTAACACATTTGTGTCTGGGCTTTTCATTCCTCCCCAAACCTCCTGCAGCCGATTTCAAGAAACTATAGGTAATGGCGTAAATCCACCTGCGCCACAATTTATTGGGTTAGTTGCAATACATTTCACACTACGCAACATTTCAGTTATGACACGTTTCACAAACGTTTGATCATGCGTAAGTCCGTGACTTGTCCAACAACATATGGCATAACTTGCCAAATCATTTTAGGTGGCGTAAGTTGTGGCGCAGCGACTATAAATGAACTATTTTACTAGCAAAATGTGATCATCGTGGAACCAGTCATTGCACAACTTATCAAGGTCGATACAAGAGATTACAACCCGCGAAGCCACGGCGTGGGTTCGGGGCCCGCTCAAGGGCCCCGAAAATTTTTGGTAGTATTGTTGGAAAAAATTATTTCACCATTTCTATATTTGTAGTAAAGCAAGGAATCGTTTATATTTCATGTATTTTGTGCCTGGATTATTCTCATTTGCGCCACAAAAATTATCAAAACTAGCCATCAAAAGTGATTAACACTTGCCTCACCTACTTAAAAATATATTTGAGGTGGGTCATGCCACAATTATGCTTAACGTACATCATGGCCGTTAGCGCCGGAAACATTCAGTCTGGCCGGCCGTACATAGCGCCGTACACCCGGCCGGCCCGGCGCGGTATCAGTGTGGATTGCTGCACTGTGAACGGCCCATCCCGTGTGGCCAAAAATTCTGCCGGACTGCAGAAACACGCTACAATGTTTCTCCACAGGTTCGAGTTTTGCAATCTCGTCATTTCAATGGAAAATACATACACAGAAAATGAAGATCACGTTCTGTGAATTAATTTTTAGAAATCCTCTTTTTCCATCGATGGTTGTTTTACTACTTTTACGATCCAACTTCGGCCGATTACGCACGGAAAACGAACCTGTGAGTACTTGCAGTAGTCACTGGTTCCGATCCTTCATCATAGCATTGATTCTGTTAGCACGCGAAGGGTACCAGTGTACCATGCTGCACTCGTCTGCACACCTGACCAGCGCAACACGTGCATCTCAAGTACCGACACAGGAACTAGACCTACATAACCACAACCTCGGCCCCGAGCGAAAAATCACATAATCGCACTAATGGCAATCGCATGGTCTTCAACTTCGTTCTCACATTGGGTGTTCAATATGTGCGTGCGGCATACATATCGATCAACGAAGTTTATGTCCGTAAGTAAATTTCGGATATTTCGGCTAGCAAAACTCATTATGAATAAATAATTAGCACATTCTACCCCCCTTTTTTCTCAACGGATTCACACGATTCACGTTGGTGAACTTTTAAGGCCCAAAAAACCGGATTTCCGGATAAAACCGGAGAAATCACATCCCTGTCATTTGCTTTTGCTGTAATTTTCAGAAATGGATGGAATTGGGGGGTTGGAAATATATAGCAAATATAGTTACACTGACCTTTTGAGGTTTTGGGTTCGAAAATGCTATAAAAACCAAGAAAAACAATCATTTTCCTGTAGTCTGGTTCCCTGACTCCATATAAGAAGAAACAGAGCAGTTTACATACATTGGGGAATTGTAAGGTCAGGGAACCAGTCTAGCTGGCTCGTACCCGTTCATAGGTTTGTAATCGATTGCAAACAAGTGCGATGGTCAATTGGGGCCAGTATTTGAAAAAAGCCAGTATTTTCCAACGCTGATCGGCCGATCAGCGTTGGAAATTGATACAAATATACCACTTTTCTTGAAAATGACAGTATACCAGGTGCCATGATTTTACAGGATGCTTTACACTGTCATTCACTAACAGTCCAGCAAGGTATTTCAAAATGATTTGGTAGTTTTATTTTTTGATTTCTGCAAATGTTGTATTGTCCCTTTAAGTACCTGAGAGTTCCTTGTCAAAAATTATTTCATGTCAAAAATATAAGCAACTTGTTGCAAAAGCTAGCCAAGTCTTGTTGGAACTCACTTTCTAAGTTGAGACATCACAGAAGGCAACATCATTAACTTCTTGGTGGCTGCTTTCCTCATCTGATTTAATGAACGGTCTTCCTGCCATTGTAGAAGAGAAACTAAATTTACCCAGTGGTTAAATTACCAATGCCATTATATGCAGGCAAGCAGTTAGCATTTTAAGAGTGTATGTTTTCATGTTATACACCATGAAACATAACCAAGAGCTTAGATTTGTTTCAACAGTTGTGCATGGTGATGATGGACAAACAACTGAAATATTCCTGGACTTTGAAAAGTTAAATGCGAGGGTGGGGCTGGAGTGGGGGGATGTTGGACATCACTTGACAACAGCTGGCACTGTTCTTGACACAAACATGGTTACGCATATGTATACATATTATGAAAATGAACATATCTACTCTTTATGTTCATTTCCTGTTACATTGAACTCTCTTAGCTGCAATTTGCTTCTTTACTTCCACTTTGCAACACTACTGTTACTTTTTTGCACAGTCATATCAAAAGAAAGACACTGTTATCAGTGCAAAAGTCTTGGGGTATGATCCTGTGGCCCATCCCCTCCGTCAACAAATTGGGGGGGGGGATTTCCCCATTCCTGATGAGATTTACCTACATGAAGGCACCAAAAATCTCTGGGTTCAAACATGAGCGTCACCATCATCAGTATTAAGTAGGGATGTTAGGGCGTTATAGGGGCTGTTTGGTTCAGATTCTTCCAAAAGCACCAAATTCAGGTTCAGATTGCTCGACCCCGAAAATACCTGAAAAGTGGTATTATTTATGATTCTAGCTCATTTAGTTCAATTGACCTCTGACCCGGTTGGTGGCAATATTGGATTTTGCTAATATGGCGGCCCCGTGGGGCGCCCGACTTGGCGCCCATCAAAAATCGAAATAGTATGGCATGGTCGACATCTGTGCCAAATTTGGTGCTTTTGGAAGAATCTGAAACAAAATATCGCTAAGACCCCGACTATATAAAATTGTCAGTAAGCCTCATTTCATTGGATTCCCTCACAGATTTTAATTTTATTATGTTTGAGCCCCTCCACCATTGACTTACTTTAGAAGCCTCCTCCATCTGTTTAATCATAGCGACGATGATGTCATCGTTGTCGTTGATGATGTCACCGCCCCGCCGACGTTTCCGATGCATTTTGTTCTCAGCTTTTTTCTTCTCCATCATCAGGTCAAAATCAGACACGAAATCCCTGTAGATTCAACATTCAGATATTTCTTCATGAGGAAACAAGAAGTTGAGTTTGTTTGTCGAAGTCGATTTTGTTGTCATCCTGTATGCTACGAATTGAAACATCTCACGTTGAAATATCTTCTTGACAAATGTTGATCCTAACTCACTTGTGTCTTTTAGTAAGTACTAGATCCACCAAAATCCATCACTGAACCTGCTTCACATAATGCATTAGGACCAAATCCGCTGAAATCCACCACAAGACCACCACTACTATAGGTGGATTTTGATGGACTTGGTACTCATGGCTTGCCTACAAAAATCCCTGAACTGGGGAAAAAGATTTGATGGATTTGGGGTGGTTTAGGTTTAAGGAAGTGTACCTGCCTGTAGTGGTGCTTGAATATTTCTGCAATTTCTGACAAAATCTCAATGAGTATTTCAGCTAAAACCTCCTGAATTCCCCCCAAAATCCACCAGGAACAAAATGGCATATCAAGGCAAATTCTTTTAGGGGTGTGCATCCAAACCGGGTACCCGAGTACCCAAAAACTGATGTCAGGAACCGGTTCCAGATTATGGGATCGGGTGCCCATAACCAACGTAACAAATTAATTAGTAACTTCTTAGAAGATGAAAATGAAAGGTTTTGAATGCCATTTGTGGGATTTTTCAAAATGAAAACCAGGCTACAAGGAAAACCAAAACAGATGTCACATTTATGTGCATTTTAACGCACGACAGATGACGCTCACGACAGTTGCAATTTACACCGTAAAGCTTTAAAGCTCTTCAGACAACTTCCAGGATTTGCATTTTAGGGTCAGGTTTCTTAATACGGGTACCTGTGTTTTACTTCAATAGGGAACCTGGTTCCTGTAGTACCCGTAAATGCACACCACTAAATACATTGTGCTTAAACTTTCAAGGGGCATGAAGCGGTAACTATTAAGATCTGGGAATGTTAGTGTGTGTGCATTCATGAGGAATCAGTGTCTCACTAAGGTAGGTTGCCCAATGGAGCACAGGATTCATGATCGAGCCATCATGGCCATGCGTGTTGTACCCATTATTCAATGCTGGGAAGGTATTTTTTTTTTTTTTTTTAGGTTGCCCAACCATGGACCTGAGATGTTTTACTTGCAAGCGGCAATTTTTACCTGGTTCTGTGCCCCGTGTTTTTAGGTCATCAGTCCCAAAAGATTGATCATTGCATGTCTTTTAAAGGAGGTCACTGAGTTTCATTTGCATGAAACTTATTTCGTGTGCATTTATACTTGAACGTCACTAAATCCATTAGTCCATGTACTGCCCAAAACCCCTGCCTATTACTCCTTATATTTCCCCAAACAGCCCAAGCACTAGGTTTTTTTAAATCAAATTGGAATAAATACAATGGCAAATGCATTGTAGTTTATGTGCTAATTATTGTAAAATTGCAAGTAGAAATTTAAAAGTTATGACTGATTTTTTATTGAGGAAACCACTCACGCTTTGGACTTTTCACCATCTTCAACACCTTCGTCCGAATCCGAGTCCTCTGCTGCCAGTGCTTGTTGGCCCTGCTCTGGCTCGGCCTGTTCTCCCTCTGGGAGTTCCTCCCCCTCCATCTCCTCAGGCACCCCCTCCTGCTCAATGGTATCTTCCATTCCGACATTGGCATCATCATCATCGTCATCTTCGTCACTGGAGACAATAGCTGTGGACCAAAAAACAAGGGCATTCCCAAATTCTGAGCCCAATTTCATGGTGATGCTGATCAAGGAAAATCTGTACGTATAATCACAATTCTATGTTTGCAGCACCAGCTGAGAAATTTGCGATAAACGTAAGGGATACGTGCCCAAATGACAGTAAGAAAAGGAAGGTTGGGGGAGACACCTGACATGAAGATGTTATGGCACATTCAGAAATAAGTGGGGCTTAAATTATTAGCGTGTGAAGCAGTAAGCACGTGCCGTGCGTCCAGTTTACTCGGCTCTCAGAAGTGGTACAAAAGCGCCCTCTCTGTTCATGCACGGAACCCACGAGCACAGAATCTTTAAATTATTCTCTCCATGCACTTCAACGAATTCAATTTTTTTTCCAAACAAGTTTAGATGTATGTGTATTTAAGAAATAAATATTTCTCTCAATTTTGTCTGCAACCCTCTACACAAAGGCTTTTATTTTGGGTTGCTAATGTACAAAGGAGCCACCTGAAATATAATCGGGCTGCAAGTAATTCAAACTATGCAAGGTAATTATTCCAGAACTAAATGTGTTGTCCAATTGTTCATTCAAAACGCCTTGAATAACTTTTGAACTGCTAGAAAAACTGGGGGTCGAACTTGCATTGGGGGCGGCGATTTTAGTTATGGGCCGTATGCCTGCTCACAAGCCACAATTGCTCACTATCCCGTGACATATACCATTAAGCACGTAATTGTCTGCAATTCATCACTTCAAACAATAATTAGAGCTTATAAACGGGGCCCTATTTTAAAGTGTACTTGTAATGTCATTTTTGGAAGCAGCCAATGCAAAATACTGTTGTTTTAATGGAATTCTGAATATGAGCCATTGTTTGCTATTTCTCTTGGGTGTTGCTGAGGCTTTGTGATTTTGATGCCTTAACCCTAACGATCCCCAACCAGCCAAACTCCAACATCAGGGTTTGTTGGAATCTGTTAGGATGAGTACTGCACTAGTAAACTGACTGTGGTTTACGTGGGTTTAGGCATACCACAAGGATTAGGAAGGTTCCTAGTAAATCACCCTAGGGGTTAGGGTTAAAAGAACAGCCAGGTGACAAGACAGATATTACAAATGGGAAAAAATCAATTCAGTTAATTCACAGAATGATATATCAAACTAAAACAAAACAGTTGTCCCAGGAATATATAGATAAAATAAACAAAATATTTTTATTGACTTTGACCTTACCGTTTTGAGGGTAAATCAAAATGGGGTTTGGTACTGGGATCAGGAGACATATACAACATAAAATCTCCACACAAAAAAAGTTGAAAAAGGATCATTCGTTTACCTGCTCGCTTCTTTTTCACTGGCTGTTCCAGTTCTGCTTCTCCAAAACCCTGTACAAAGAAAGGAAAAACTACATTTAGTAACGGGCAGAATCCTTCAAGATGGAAGGGTGGATTCACTGAAACAATCTTACCAACCAACTAGTCTACAGAGAAGAATGGTTAACTAGAGGGCGAACTTAGAAAAAAAGAATTAGCATGATCAAATGAGGCCAAAAAAAAAATTAAGTCGGTCTCTGGTCAGCGGGAGCGTCGATTTTAATCATGCGCGTCAATCTTTGTTTTTTCCAAAATGTTCCGTGGTAGCTCCAACAGCGCCCTCTATTGCCGCACCTCCTCATTTTTTTTTACCAAATAGCACCAAGGAATGGGAAATTGCACCAAGGCAAATGATCGAAAGCACCAAGGATAATTATGGAGGACACCAATGTACATGAGGACACCAAAAAAAGCAAAATAGTGCCCCACCTTGTCTGTACAATCCAAGCTTGAAGAAGAAAAAAAAAGCAAAAAAAAAAGCCGCGTCGCCGCTTCAATTCCGGAACTTTGGTCTGACCAAATATATATATATTTTTTTTGGCCTAAGACCTGTTACATGCAAAGTGTTACACTCCTTCACAAAACTTGAAATGTACTAACAGTACAAAATTTGATTTCGCATATCTCGTTTTGTTTGTTTTACAAATATAAACAAGTCGGTTCTCGAACCGCGCATCTCCCCTGCTTTCGTGATTATCTGTAAAGAGTGACTTTTGACCTTGGTGTGTGACCTTTGACATCATTATCATATGAAGGTTGCAATGTTGCATCTAATGACCCAAGTTTGGCTCCAATTGGACTTCAACTTTGCAAACGAGACAAATTTTACATTTTCAGCCTATTTTACAACTTGACCTCAGATGACCTTTGACATTGGTATGTGACCTTCGACATCATAATCATTACCATATGAAGGTACCTATGTTGCATCTATGATTCAAGTTTAGTTCCAATTGGACTTAAACTTTTGAAATGAGACCAATTCCCCGAAACTGTAACCAAACTACCACGGACATACATACTACATACACTGTACGTACAGACATAGTGATTGCATAGTCTCTTTCCTGAACAACGTCCAGGTTAGACAAAAATGGTTACAAAAATTAATGTCTAACCATAATTTCTTCCACTCTAATCTATATTGGACCAGACCCGCAAGGATGAACATCAAACAAATAAGACAAGCAATATACAATCTGGTAAGTCTTTCTTTTTATACCTCAAATTCTTCATCATCTTCTTCGTCACTTGAGCCAAAAATATCTGCAATGAGTTCTCCCACTCCAGCTCTGCAAAAGAACACAAAACAGGAATAAATCAATACAAATGATTAGCCTTCCTTCTTCAAATTTACCTTGTAACTGCACAGGCTTACCAGAAGACAGTCTGGCCATGCAGTTTGTATAGACATGGTAATGCCCTGCACAGAAAGTCAGTTGACCTTCCGAAGCCATGAGCATGGTACTGTTCATTGGGGGGAAAGCGAAATTAAAAAGGCGTAAATTTGAGGTTTAATAGGGTTTAAGAGGAAACCTTGGGGTTCACCCCTGCTACAACTTATATAGCCAGTCTGCCTTATACTATGTTGCACACACATACCTATTCATTCGACTTGTAAGGGACGCTCAAAACTTATTAAGTGACACATTTTTGAAGAAGATATCATTGCATATGACAAGCAACCAGATGTCAAAAATGTTTCACCAACAAAATTATGGTAAAATGTACAAATGCCCCCGTTTTTGTGCTTATGAAGTACTGGTGTGCTATACTCACTCCTCTTCATTGCTCTCATCCCCACTGTCCAGGGTTTCGGCATGGGGTTCGGCCGGACTCTGGGGCTGCTGGGCCTCTCCAGCCCCATCCTCCTCCTCCTCATCAACCCTTTCTGCAAACTCTTCGCCCTCTTCTGCCAACTCTTCACCCATTTCTGCCAACTCTTCGCCCTCTTCTGCCAACTCTTCGGCCCCTTCTGTCAACTGTTCACCCCCTTCTGCAAACTCTTCGCCCCCTTCTACCAATTCTTCGCCCCTTTCTGACAAGTCTTCGCCCCTTTCTGCCAAGTCTTCGTCTCTTTCTGCCAAGTCTTCATCCCCTTCTTCCAACTCTTCTCCCCTTTCTGCCGGCTCTTCCACCTCGTTATAGCCCGCTTCTGTCCCTTCCTGTAGTCCTTCGTCAACACTGCGGTCATACGGTTCTGCATCTATGTCATAAGGCTCTGAAAACAAAGAAAGTTTGCCTTGACACGTTATAGTTTTGCTCATCGTTCCTTAAACCCTTTAGTCACTGCAGCGTTCCAAACCGCACTGCCTATTACTCACTTTAGTGCCCAAAACCACCCAAGCACTTCTATGTCTGATTGATTCTTCAGTGAATAAACACAATGCAATACAATGTAGTACAGGTGCTAATGGGTTAAAATATCAATTTCTTCCCAGTGCCTTATGGTTTGTTTATTTGCAGCTATTAGCTTGTACATTTAGATAAGATATAGTTTCACTCATGCTAAATACATGCTGATTTCAAAATGTGTTTTGAGTGTTCTAGTAAATGGACACAAATTATAACTGTTGATAACACTGCCAACATGATTGGAACTTACCACCCAATTTTACTGGGTTTTGCACCCCACTGGATGCATGTGTGTTATGTTTTATTGCTGGACTTTGTGAATACAATTTTTCAACACTCCCTAACAGTTTTTATAATCAGCAAGTGTTGTATCACATGCATGACATGGGTACACATATTTACGAAAAGATAACTGGATAAATATGGTGAAATTTTCTGTAAGCAAAGCTTAGTGCAGTAAGAGTCAAGAGTCTGATGTAAAGCTTACCATCTTCATCAGAGGCTGCTTGACGCTCTGGATCAGGGCTTTCTGGTCCCATCATATCTGGGTCTGGTTCATAGGCTTCATGCCTGACAGGACGCTGGTCTTGAGCTGTTTCATCCTCTGCGTACCTCATTCCATCTTCTGCAACCTCAGTGTCTGATTGCACCTCCCTGTACTGTTCCTCTTCATGGAAGGCCTCTGTCTCTGAGTCCACACCATCCTCTTGGTGCGCCGTGTCCTGGTATTCCTCCTCCTGTGTCTGGTATTGCTCAGTCTGCTGCTCTTCCCTTCCCCTGTCATCGCCGAACTCCTCTGGTTCAGCATCGCTATCTACATAGTGTCTGGCTGCCTGTCCTGATTCAACATCTTCATTGTAATCCTCATCAGAATCCGCTCGCTGTCTCTCTTCATCCCCTTCTAGTCCTTCCTCTGAGCCATAGGCCGGTTCTTCTTGGTAGTCCTCAGCAGGTTCATACTCTCCTTCCTCAACCTCCTCTCCTTCTTCCAGCTCCTGGGGCTCTGCATCGCTCTGTTCGCCATGCTCCCTGTCGCTCTCATCGTTTCTCTCGCCTCCATCTCTGTCTTCGTTTTCATCGTCTGAGCCATGCCTGTAAGCCAGATTGTCATCGTCACTATGTCTCGCCTCGGTTGGCTCCTCCTCAAACTCATCCTCTGACACTTGCTGGTAATCATTGTCGACTTCGCCTTCCTCAACCGCTTCCCCATCCTGCTCTTCCTCTGATCTCCCATCTTGATCATCATTGTCATCGATTCTGTCCTCCATGCCACTTTCTCTGTCCTCATCCTCCTCCTCGGCCTCATGGTAACCCCCTTCCTCCTCCTCTGGCTCCGCCTCTTGCTCACTGTCTCTTTGTTGTTCTTCCTCATTTTCGTCACTTTGTTGCTCCGCATCTTCCACTTCTGGTTCACTTTCCACCTCCCCTGCAGAGCTAGCATTTTCCTCATCATCATGACCCCCTTCTCCATCTGATATGTATTCACCTTCCTTCATAAAAATGAAACAAACTGTCAAGAATAAGGACTTTTATGGCATTATTCGGTGTAGTATAAAAAGGTAGGTGCAAGTGAGTACTAAAATCATCACACGATGAACAAAAGCGTGATTGAAGTCTTGGACCCACAATGACATCATGCAGCAATGTGTCCCATAACTATGATGGTGCTAGATGGGCAAGGTGCTCATTGGACAATGTGTTTCTAGGTTTGGATTCAGTTCAAAGTGAAGAAACTATAGAAAAGAAAAGGCTTTGGTGTTCAGCTTACTGGGGGTGCAATAATATTGTCATAATGATAATTACAATGCACGAATACCTCAACACGATAACAAAATCATGACACATGGGTATGAAAAGACTATTTCAAGCATCAGAAGTCTGACTTTGTGGACAATTTTTTTTGGGGGGGGGTTAAATACAAAAAATACCCAAAAGGGAACCTGAGCACACTTCAGCAGCTGTACTGCAATTTCACAGATTTTCAAATATTGAGAAATAAACCCAGTTGGAGATACGCAGCGTGTGGGCAACTTTGTTATGAATGGGTACAACCAAGGCATAAACGTCAAACAGTCCAAAACTGCCTCTGCTGAAGTCCAAGATACCGGTACGTGCCACGTATGTTTCAGCCGCTCATTTAGTTTGCGCGCTTGCGCACTCAAAATATGAAATATTGATAATCAGCAAACATGGACACCTGCAGTCGCAGTTTGACCCAATGAAGTATCGGTCAACATCACGCTCGAAGTACTTTGATAAATTTTTCTTTCCACATGGACAGGAATTTAAGGCAATCAAAGTAACTTTTGCAAACCTTAGCGCCAAAAAACAGAGAGTATTTGATGCATTTTTTTTGTTTTTCCTTGTCGTGTAGTACGAAAGTATTGGGTCACAAATTCAAAACAGGCGACAGTTTAGAAGATAATTTTCAATTTTGCCGAGTAATTGTAAACTTGTCTTCACTGAAAAATGGTAAAGGATGCCACGGAAAGTGCAATGTATAAATATCATTTAAGTCGGAAATCGTTTCAATGAGAAAAGTAAGGTCTCACGTTATACTTTTTTTCGTTAAATGTAACGTTATTGTGCACGTTATTGTACACAGACCCTGGAATCTGGCCTGTAAACATGGCTAGCCACGCGCCACCCCCTCCGTTTGTAATCTTTCGACGCGTTAGAAATGTATACATTTAACTGAAACGATTTACAACTGACTGGTTCCCGGCCCTGAAATGCAGTTAAGTACGATCATAGAGGGCACTGGGACCAGTTAATTGTGCACGAAGCTTTCAAAATGGGTTTACTCGAAAAATGACGATTTTTATAAGCTACAGGTTTCCTTCTTACATCAAATCACCTGTAAAATGAAAATAATCTATCATCCTTTCCGATGGTACTACGGCTGATCTAAGGTAAACCCAGCAAATTGTCCAAATGTACCAAACTCAAAAGCGAACGATGTTTTTCCTTTTCATTTTGTATGTTTTTGTCCATAATTATTGGGTTTTTAAAAATATATTTGGAAAGGTTTTTAGCACCGTTACCACACTGTAGAGACAATTTATATCTTTGTTCACTTGGTCTACTGATAATTTTTGGTTCGAATCATCTTTTAAGTACGTTTGAGAAGGATACATTTTAAGACATGAAAACCAGACAATCGTTCAGTGCATCGTCTGCTGGTACCGCTGTTTGCAAGCCGACAACGCGGAGGAAACCACTGCGCATGCGTGAGAAGACGAACTAAATGCACGCACGGTCTATGGGGCTGAAACATACGTGGTGCAGAGTGCATGTATTGTGATGCATGTCACATCATCACTAGTCACTGTTATCTGGATATTATGGTGAAAATGTGGTATCATAACACCACATGCAGAATTTAGGGTCAGATGGCTTAGGGGAAAGGTTTTGTGTTGGGGGGGGGGGAGGACTCGGGGAGGAAGGGGTTTACCTCTAGATCCTCTGCTGGGGTTTCCCCAATGCTTGCTGCTCCTTCACTGTTTTCTGCATCGCTAGCTGGCTGCAAGTCACCTTGTTCCTCATCACTGTGTTCATCTTGGACCGGCGTGCTACCTCCATCACTCCCTGCACATTGAGCAAGTATTACATTACTATTTTCACTGTGGCCCAATTGAAAACATTACCATTGTAAATTATGTCCAGATTATACATTCCTGATCCTGCTGGGCATGACTGTGCAAGTTATATCAAAAACACATAAAGTGATCACCTATTTGACAGAAATTCGCCAAAAAAGAATGCTGAGAAAATGGCGATTACTTTAATACGGACCCCTCTTTAGTTTTGTTCAAGTAAAAGTCTGATGTTTTTATCCTTCCAATATGACCTTTTCAACCTGAAGCAGACTTCTCTTAATTCTGATGACATCATTTTTGGTTAATTTTGAACAGGTTCTTGCTGCAGAAAATGCAATATTCTGCAATTTTGCATGTTAATGGTGCATTGCGGTGATCGGCATTTTTATTTTCGTGTTGCGTTTTGTCGTCTTCATCATCGTTTATCTAAACATTTCCCTCAAAGATTCAAAACCTTGCCCTCTATCTACGACATACAAGTTGGTTTTTAATGACACTTATTACATGTAGTTTGGTAAAATTGGTAACTTCAATAATCGAAAAGTGGATTTTTGTTCTCTTATACTAGGAACAGGGCCTGTAACTACACAATCACTAGAAAAACAATTGTTGAATTTGATATTGATAATATCTCAAACGTTTTGCACAAATATTTCATTGATTTTCATACTGATTTCATGCTAAAAACGTGACGCGAAGCCTGAGGCACTCCATTTGTGGTGCATACATGTATACCTCTGTGTGCGAATCCACGGACAATTGGGTCATCGCACTTCGGCCTGATTTCGTGGACTTTTCTCGACTCAGACAAAGTACCACTACTTTTAGATCTGCCATTGATCCATCAAGTTATGAGTAATAACAGTCAAGATCTCACTCTCTCAGTTACACTAACTTGTTGATTTATCTGGTCAAATTCTCCCCCTATCCCATCTGTTTACCAGTATAAAGTGGGGGTGTATTCGGAGGCAGAGTCTGACAGATCGTTACTAAGCAAAAAACCTTCAGTCTGACTAGGGTTGATGCTATGCTGCAAACATAGTAAGAACATGATCATGTGATTATGGTTCAGATCTCACTCTCTCATTTACACTACGTAGGCAGTGCCACTTCTCCATCAGACTGGGACCTGGAGTGCTCTGAAACGTGTCAAACAAAATCAGGCCCACTTTACTCACTCTTTAGCCAGCAAATTTCTCCAAAAAATCCATTGGGCAAAGAAAAGATCCTCAGTATTTCACCAACCAAGTTTGCAGACTCAACTCAATTTTTAAAGGAGGTATTTCTTCAATATTTTGCACATGAGAGGAGAGTCAAGCGATTTCAAACTGAGGCTAAAGACTAAACTGGTACATGTCCAACCATGGTCCAACTATTTGAAAAGACTGACCTCTTCATTCAGTGTCAATAGTCTGGTGGCTTGACTATGGAGAAATGTGTAGTAACTTGAGACTAGTTCCCGGTTCATGCCACATGTTTCTTAAATTCTTTTGGCATGGTTGATTGATGCAGTACTGAAGCAGTGATAGACTGGTTGTTTTAGGTGCCAGTCTATTTTCTTGAATTGCTTGTTTTCAATGCCTTAAGTTTTGGGACCCACATACATAGTATTGAGAGATCCAATTTTTGGGACTAGTTCTCCATATCCGATCAAATACTCCCCCTTTTTACCATATCCAATAATGGGATGTCGGTAAAAAGCAAAATCAGACATTTCAGCTTCATTTCTGAAAGTTTCTTGACATTCTGATGTCTGTCAGCCCACCACGTATCTTCATTCCTTCCACTTAGTTTGTGCGCATGCACCAAAATCTCGGCTAATGTCAGTGACTGTTGAAATGGCAGCATTGCGGAGAGGAAAGACACACCAATTTTCATCTATAAACATCCTATTCATTTTGCTAGATGAAGTGAAATACATGCGTCTGGATGAAATTAAATTTGTTTAATATTATCTTATTCACCATATTTTTTGTCAAATTTTCAAGAAAATGTGGTTTTAGATCGTTGTTTGCTTTCCATTTCCATACAATCATCAGCAAAAGGGCCAACTTAAGTTGGGATTTTTGTAATGTTCTCCAGTTTTCCCAAACATGCCACTTATCGCAGCATTTGAATGAGATATTAAAAAATATTATCACAGGATTTTCGAGTTATTGCGAACAGGTTTTCATTGCTTAGGTGGGTACGTTTCCGACTGTACATTTACATGTATGAACCATTCACTGTCAAAAACGATGTCACAGTGCACGGACGGCCATGTTGAGCGATCCACTGGAGCACGGGCCCGGCTTGCGTAATGCGGAAAATCACGCTGCGCTATATGGGTCAGCGGAAAAAAAACGAATACACGTCGGCAGATACTTTGATTGGTCAGGTGACCAATCAAAGTGCCCTGTGATTGGTCTGTCTGATGCTTGCCAGGAAACAGTCTAGCCAGAGCCATGCACAAGTCTACTTTTCCTGAATTCAAAATGGCAGCCTCAAACAAGGCGTTTGTGACAATGTTTCCCGAATTGAATGTGAAATTCCTCTTTTATTCCCAAAGGTATGTAAACCTTACCACCACCATTTGTCAGAGCTTGAATTGCACGACGGCCACGACGGCCAGTGCCGCCGTTGCCTTCTTACTTGCCGAGGTGCCCCACAAAAAATCTCCGTCTTCACGGCCAATTGTGCCTTGCCCCATATTTACCTTGGCCGTCTTGCCCTTTTTGCAAAAACATCCATCAGCCTATAATAAAACCACTACAATCCTTGATTTCAGTTGTTTTTCCAATATTATTGACAATGTATTTTCGATGTCAAAATGGTAAAAAGACATTATTAGTAACGCAATACGGCTATGTCCGAGTAACTTATCGCCTTTTTACGGGGACTATCGAATGAACGCTGGGCATGAAGACACAACGCAATTCAAACACGAGTCGGAAATTTAACATGTTCACGATCGCGAGAAAATGTGTTGCTCGCCATATAACCATTAGCTTGGACCCCACTATTGCCAGACCATGTCCGAATGTTAAGAAGGCGATAAGTTGGGTCCTTGTTGATGCTGCAAAGAGTATCACGTGTAAAAGTGCTGATGCTTTGTTGGGTTAGCAGACGGAGTAATTGCAGAATACCCCGCCACGCGGAAATTACCCCCCAAAATAAATGGCTACGCAGTCGGAAAATGTTGCAGAAATGTCCAAAGTACATGTAGATGTCGGGAATTGATACGCGAATACAATATTGAATGGGGGGCAGGGGTTAAATAAATCTAACTAGTCCAAAGTAGGTGCCAGGAAGTGGATACGCGGATATGGGGATATGGGGTGGACTTTATTTTTAGCGGAGGAAAATATTTTTGAGAACGAGGCATCCATATCCATGTTGGAAAATATCGAAGGCAGAGACAACGTGAGTTGAATGGGGAGCAGGGAAAAGTGTCTAAGACTAAGTCCAAAGTAGGTGCTGCAGAGATGCCACCAATACATCAATAAAAAGCCTGAAGCACTACTAAAAAACCTGAAACTACCCTTACCCCCTTCCAAAAATGTCTTTTCTGGATGCAGCTTTTATGGCGGATACCAGTTCAAGCTGGGATCACGTTTGTAAACACATGTGCATTTCGAACGATAATAGGGAGTCGGGAACTAGCGCAACTTTTATGGCGGATACCAGTTCAAGCTGGTTCCCGATTCCCTTTTACAGTTCGAAATGCACTTGTGTTTACAAATGTGACTCATTATCATAATCGATGCATCGCCCGCATTCGGTAACGGAATCGCACTCGGGACACGGGGACCATCGAATGTACGCTGGGCATGAAGAAGAAATTGCGTCGTTTAAACATTAACACGAGTCGGAAATTTAACGTGTTCAAGATCGCGAGGGGAGCTCTCAGAATTGAACGGGAAATTTCACTTTTCTTCCGGATCGTAAGTAAACTTCAGTACAACCATCTTAATCATCGATGTCTACTTGTTCCCTTAGGTGGCATATCTAGTAATTTGGAGGCCGTTTTGAGGGTGAAATCTGATGTTTTTTTGTTGGAAAATGTTGGTTTTTGGGACAGTGACAGGATATGTTGTCCAGCTTGCACCATTAGCTTGGACCTTACTATCGCCAGACCATGTCTGAATGTTAAAAAGGTGATAAGTTTGGTCCAAGTTACTCGGACTAGATACGCGGATACGAGGTGGACCAAGCGTGACTCCGTATCCGCGTATCCAGATACGAGGTGGGATAGGTGAGTGGCGGGGTATTCTGCAATTGTGCCCAGCAGACTTTATAATTTATTATTCTGTTCATTGCTTTTCTGTCATGTCTGACTCTGAGACTCTTGTCCGGCATAGCTCTACTGAGTGGAGCGTTGAATTACGGGTACTCCTCCATACAAACGCTCCACCGATTTGCCATACTTTGGTGACACCGTCACAGTAGCATAGTCACAAACCCATGCGAGGACAAAAAGACCCCCAAAAAACGGTAAAGAGAATACAAATGAGAGAGACAGTTATCCTGGATTGATCTATACATTCTTGACATTCTATGAGACCCCTTATATTGTTCCCAAACAGCGAAAAATTTGAAAAAAAAACAGTAAAATAGTCTGAAAACTTACAGCTCAATGTGTTTGCAGGGAGGCTCAGTTCTTGAATCGACTTGTCGAATGAGGGCGTCTGACGTGACGTCACCGTCGTTGCTCGATCGCGAAGAAAAACAAGTCACACTTTATCAACGAATGTTTCGTGTAATAATACGTGCTCCGATCTGTGCCGCACCGTACCACAGTATGGGCTTTGAACACACCCAAGGAGCACGTATCATTACACGAAACAGTCGTAGATAAAGCGCGACTTGTTTTTCTTCAATCGAGCAACAACGGTGACGTCACGTCAGACGCCCTCATTCGACAAGTCGATTCAAGAACTGAGCCTCCCTGCAAACACATTGAGCTGTAAGTTTTCAGACTATTTTGCTGTTTTTTTTCAAATTTTTCGCTGTTTGGGAACAATATAAGGGGTCTCATGGAATGTCAAGAATGTATAGATCAATCCAGGATAACTGTCTCTCTCATTTGTATTCTCTTTACTGTTTTTTGGGGGGGTCTTTTTGTCCTCGCGTGGGTTTGTGACTATGCTACTGTGACGGTGTCACCAAAGTATGGCAAATCGGTGGAGCGTTTGTATGGAGGGGTACCCGTAATTCAACGCTCCACTCAGTAGATCTAGTCCGGCATATCATGCATTAGCCCCACTAGTGTGGCCGCGGTATGCTGCGCTGAACCTAATGCCACACACCGTGGTCCGCGCACTACTGAGGACGTTTTCATAAAAAACTGCGGTCCGTTTCTTACATATGGTTGTATTCTATGATGTCTCATCTATCACTTCTTGGATGCTTAATAGAGATCAGTGCACGTGGCCCCCAGACGATAAATGCATGGTACAGGAAACAGCCGCGCATTTGCAACTCGCGCCCTCGCTCGACAAGCAATTTGCATAAACGCGACGTCACAGCTTGAAGTCATCTCTTGTCACATTCAAAATGGCTGCCATCACCAGACGTTTCACGAGTGCATATGGGCTCCAGAAAGATTCAAGAATATCTCGGAAAATGGAACATCATTACACCTAAGCATCCCAGAAGTGATAGATGAGACATCATAGAATACAACCATATGTAAGAAACGGACCGCAGTTTTTATGAAAACGTCCTCAGTAGTGCGCGGACCACGGTGTGTGGCCTTAGGTTCAGCGCAGCATACCGACGGCCACACTAGTGGGGCTAGCCCGACTGCGTCTGGCCGTACAGTACTATCGCAAGCTCTGTAGTACGGCCAGACGCCCGATGCTTCCACAGAGACTGAATTTTGTTGGCCGCCGATGTAGCGATTTTGCTACATCTTTCGATCGCGATTATCTTTTCATCCAGGACACAAATTTCCAAAGTTAAGGTTCGTAGTCATAGAGCAACTCATACCTTTTCGAAAAAACGTTGTTTGGTCTCAATATTTTCATCCATCTGGCCACAAGACGAATTTCAGTCATCAGATTCCACAAATATCGTCCCCCATGCGATCCCCCATGCGATTTCAAAATGGCGGCCACGCTGTAGTGTATGCAATATGCAGGCGCGCCCGCGCAAACTTATGAATATGCATAAACAGTCTGTGACGTATGACCTCATGTTTTTGGACGTGCGTGCGGCGGGGCCGTACGTCCAAAAACACGAGGTCATACGTCACAGACTGTTTATGCATATTCATGAGTTTGCGCGGGCACGCCTGCATATTGCATACACCATGTACACTACAGCGCGGCCGCCATTTTGAAATCGCATGCGGGATCGCATGGGGGACGATATTTGTCGAATCTGATGACTGAAATTCGTCTTGTGGCCAGATGGATGAAAATATTGAGACCAAACAACGTTTTTTCGAAAAGGTATGAGTTGCTCTACGACTACAAACCTTAACTTTGGAAATTTGTGTCCTGGATGAAAAGATAATCGCGATCGAAAGATGTAGCAAAATCGCTACATCGACGGCCAACAAAATTCAGTCTCTGTGGAAGCATCGGGCGTCTGGCCGTACTACAGAGCTAGCTCTACTGAGTGGAGCGCTGAATTACGGGTACCCCTCCATACTAGCGCTCCACCGATTCACCATACTTTGGTAGCACCATCACAGTAGCATAGTCACAAACCCACGCGAGGACAAAAAGACCCCAAAAAAACGGTAAAGAGATTACAAATGAGAGAGACAGTTATCCTGGATTGATCTATACATTCTTGACATCCCATGAGACCCCTTATATTGTTCCCAAACAGCGAACATTTTGGAAAAAAACAGGAAAATAGTCTGAAAACTTACAGTTCAATGTGTTTGCATGGAGGTTCAGTTCTTGAATTAGCTTGTCGCTGAGGGCGTCTGACGTGACATCACCGTCTTTGCTCGATCGCGAAGAAAAACAAGTCGCGCTTTATCAACGACTGTTTCGTGTAATTATACGTGCTCCGATCTGCGCCGCGCCGTACGACAGTATGGGCTTTGAACACACCCAAGGAGCACGTATTATTACACAAAACAGTCGCAGATAAAGCGCGACTT
Source organism: Patiria pectinifera (assembly GCA_029964075.1). Classification (NCBI taxonomy): domain Eukaryota; kingdom Metazoa; phylum Echinodermata; class Asteroidea; order Valvatida; family Asterinidae; genus Patiria; species Patiria pectinifera. The sequence goes on from CM057144.1 coordinate 9,792,980, forward strand.
GTTTTTCTTCGCGATCGAGCAACGACGGTGACGTCACGTAAGCTGAGGGCGTCTTACGTGACGTCACCGTCGTTGCTCGATCGCGAAGAAAAACAAGTCGCGCTTTATCTGCGACTGTTTTGTGTAATAATACGTGCTCCTTGGGTGTGTTCAAAGCCCATACTGTCGTACGGCGCGGCGCAGATCGGAGCACGTATAATTACACGAAACAGTCGTTGATAAAGCGCGACTTGTTTTTCTTCGCGATCGAGCAAAGACGGTGATGTCACGTCAGACGCCCTCAGCGACAAGCTAATTCAAGAACTGAACCTCCATGCAAACACATTGAACTGTAAGTTTTCAGACTATTTTCCTGTTTTTTTCCAAAATGTTCGCTGTTTGGGAACAATATAAGGGGTCTCATGGGATGTCAAGAATGTATAGATCAATCCAGGATAACTGTCTCTCTCATTTGTAATCTCTTTACCGGTTTTTGGGGTCTTTTTGTCCTCGCGTGGGTTTTTGACTATGCTACTGTGATGGTGCTACCAAAGTATGGTGAATCGGTGGAGCGCTAGTATGGAGGGGTACCCGTAATTCAGCGCTCCACTCAGTAGAGCTACTACAGAGCTTGCGATAGTACTGTACGGCCAGACGCAGTCGGGCTATAGTGGGGCTAGCCCCACTAGTGTGGCCGTCGGTATGCTGCGCTGAACCTCTAGAGGTTCAGCGCAGCATACCGACGGCCACACTAGTCAGCTAGTGGGGCTATAGTGGGGGTAATCCTTACTTTTAGGACACCTCTACTTTTTAGGAGTTCTGTTCAAAACTGACTTTTGCAGATGTGGAAAAAGTTCCATACTCGGATGTCAATTTATCTGCTGCCAAACATATTAATTGTCACCTCACCTTGTCATTTGAACCAAGAGAAATCCAGGAAGCTGTGTAAAGGTGAAAATTTTTTACTCAAAATGTGTTTTTAGAGCACATTTTGGATGCATACGTCGTGCAGAACTAACTTCAAGCAGCCGGTCAAAACTGATTGTAGTGGTTGAAAAGACAGCGGTACGTTATACACGTGACATCAACAACCATGACGTCGCATGAGCCTGCCAATGATAGTGCAATACGTCATTATGAATATTTATTTTCTCATGAATATTTAGTTTATTTCAATGGATACTTCAAATACGTCCAAAGATTGATTATTGCAACAGCGATCGTGCGCGGCCTAGCGGTTAAGAGTCTCATGTATCAACCAAGCGTCAGAGGTTCGAATCCCGATGAAGTAACTGACTGATTAATAAATAGAAATTAAGGAAAGGAGAGGGTGAGAGTAGAGGAGGGAAAGTGGAGGAATAACCATAAAAGATGTAACTTTTTGCGCTAAAAATTTAATTGAAAAAAGTGACGTCCGAGTACGGAAATTTTTCCGCAGATGTCTGTCCAGTACCAAAGTGACTTTTGCAGGCTAAAGCAGTCTTTAGAAGTCAAGAAGGTGGCATTGCCAATTGTTCAGATGTGCCAAGAAGTATCAGAATGCCAATTTTGAGTGTCATTTAGTCAACTGTTTTGGTGAGTCTTTCCCTTCCTATATAGGAACGGGGTCCTAAAAGTAAGGATTACCATAGTGGGGCTAATCTAGTCCGAGTAACTTGGACCCAACTTATCGCCTTTTTTAATATTTGGACATGGTCTGGCGATAGTAAGGTCCAAGCTAATACCGCGACCTGGACAACATCATCCTGTCACTGTCCCAAAAACCAACATTTTCCAACAAAAAACATCAGATTTCACCTTCAAAACGGCCTCCAAATGACTAGATATGCCACCTGAGGTACAAGTAGACATCGATAATTAAGATGGTTGTACTGAAGTTTACTTACGATCCGGAAAAAAGTGAAATTTTCCGTTCATTTCGGAGAGCTCCCCTCGCGATCTTGAACACGTTAAATTTCCGATCGTGTTTAATGTTTGAACGACGCGATTTCTTCTACATGCCCAGCGTACATTCGATGGTCCCCGTATCCAGAGTGCGATTTATGATAATGAGTCACGTTTGTAAACACATACATGTGTATTTCGAACTGTAAAAGGGAATCGGGAACCAGCTTGAACTGGTACCCGCCATAAAAGCTGCGCTAGTTCCCGACTCCCTATTATCGTTTGAAATGCACATGTGTTTACAAACGTGATCCAGTCTACTCATTATCATAATCGATGCATCGCGCGCGCTCGGTAACGGAATCGCAGTCTGGATACGGGGACCATCGAATGTACGCTGGGCATGTAGAAGAAATCGCGTCGTTCAAACAAATTTTACGTGTTCTAGATCGCGAGGGGAGCTCTCCGAAATGAACGGAAAATTTCACTTTTTTCCGGATCGTAAGTAAACTTCAGTACAACCATCTTAATTATCGATGTCTACTTGTACCTCAGGTGGCATACAGTCAATTGACCGGTTCCGCAATTTGACCGGTTCCGCAATTTCGGAAAACTAGCTCTCGTTTTCAGGAAGACAAAAACGCCAAGGACTTAAACTTTGGTACCGATGGAAAGGTTATTCAATCTACTTTTCAAAAATGGTTTTAGTTTTAGGATACTCACTTGCATTTAAAAATAAATCCCCTACGACTGTCACTTGCCGTTAACGAACTGCCGAAATGGAACGCGCACGGAAGCGTGATTTCATGTTTGTCGGCCTGCTACACGATTGTTCAGGGGAATTAAATCATGGCCATAGATGCAAATTGTTCGGAAATTATTCATTATTCCACCATAAAAATATAAGATTTGAAGTCTTTGAATTTTTTTTTCTATACCCACCAGAGTAACTGCTGGTCGTTTGGCCGGTTCCGCAAACGCATTCATACTGCCTATACAATACACTGGCCATGGTGTGACTGTATTAACCAGTGCTGCTATTGATGACAAGTATTGTTGATGGCGGCCCCCTAGCGCGGCACACATTATTTATTTTGGCATGAATCCTTTTTTTTTTTTTTACAACTTACAAGTTACAAAGAAATTGAGAATTTCTATTAATCCTTGTTTAAAAATGTCGAATTTGATGATCATTTCTGGGTGTTCAGTGCAAAATTGAAAACGAAATTGAAACAAGATGATTTTGTTTCTGTCCAGCTTCCCGGACAGCATGGACAGCACTGCAGGTTTTGGATAAAAAAATGTGGACTTCAAAATTTAAAATACAAAAATCTTTCTATAGTGAGCAAAATTCCCACTAAACGTTTTTCCTTTGCTCTAAAAAAATTCACCCCATACTTGGTGTTGAAGCGGTTGTGCCTCAGGGGTTTGGATTCATTTTAGAGTTACAACTCTCCACATCCAGGGTGCATGAGTCAGCCCAGGCTAGGAGGTGAGGTTTGTGGTGTTTGTGGTGTTTCTAACCCAAAGGACATTCCCAGTAATTTAGTAAATTCAAAATTATCCTTTTTCGGTGGGTCCTAACCTTACTCTTTACCCTTTAAAACAAAAAGAAATATTTCATAATGAAGACCAGTCTCTCGTCAGTACAGAGACACAAATTTTGATTGTTTTCTTGGAGCACAAAATTTGTCAAATACTCTAAACCATTTCTCATTTTTGTCTCAACTTGGTCATAAACTAAATGATTTATATAAAATTTCTGTTTCATACAGACAATGCCAAAGACAAAGAAGAAGATTACGCCAGCCTCCTGATAGGCCATAAGAGGCCATCAGCACATCTTTTTCAGTTTAACCTGTGAAAGGTCAAGAAGAAGTTGAATATTAGTGAAAGTACTTGTAGCCGTGTGTCTTCATCACCATTCCTTTGAATTAATTTATTTATGTGACAAGTTCTTTTTTTGTATAGTGCTGGCTTCTGGACTCTGGAGTGCTTAAATTATTTGTGTATAACTATTAAACAGACATGCAGGTGCCATAAAGGCAATAAATTTAAAGGCGTTACGTACATTTTTATTAACCAGTACATGTAAAAGAGAAGTGAGGTGTTTTAAAAACTATGTTACTTTGCATGAAAAACCTACAGAACATGTCTATTTCTGTGATTCATCACCATTTATTTATATGACAGGTATAATTTTGGATTTAAAAGGGGGAGCTTCTTGAGTGCTTTAGTTTTGTATTACATTTACATTTTACACATGCTGGTATCACATGTTAATATATTGAAAGGGTTATCGGGATGTACATGATGAATGTGTTGACATTTTCTTTTAAAAGCATCACCGAACGGTAGATGAGGTTTGCTAATACAGTTGCCCAAGCATGATACACGTACAAAGTTAATATGTGCAACAACGTATGAGGAGTAACTGAACCCACTCTTTAACTTTCCAACGACATTATAATTAGAAATTGCCATTGCTATGAAACAGCCATAGGATTTATGACATTTTTAACAATTTGTTTTAATTTGTTTGTGAAATTTAATTTGAATGTGAAACAATATGTATGTGGCCTGTATGTATCTGGCCTGCTGAGGCCTGTTCCCCCTCCCCTCCCGGCCCCCAGGTTCCCCCTACTGGATGTTGGTGCACACAAAATTAAGCATATTGTGTTTTTACCCTGAACAAATTGAAACACTCCCCCACCCCCCACAAAAAAGTAAAATGAAAAAAGGGGAGGAATAATCAAAAGTAAATAAATAATAATAATTAAATAAACAAATAATATTAATAAACAGTGCTCCCCTGCAGACAATGATTCAGTTCCAATTCATCCAGCCATGCAGACACTTCCTTAAGTGTCATAGGAATTAAAATGATCCTGGAGAAAATATTAATTCAAATTCATAAATAGCTGGTCTGTGCTTATGTGAGAAAAAAAACAACCAACTGGAGCAATTCGGTACAAGGTTTGTGTCTGGTTCTATCCAAAGTCAGAGTGTGTCTAAATAAGAATAAGACAACAACAAAAAAGAAAAATATTAGTGATTGCAAGATGATTGACAGAATGCACAAAAAGCTAGAAAGTCATTTAATTGGATTATTATTATTATTATTCTATCATTTCTGGTAATGAAACCAAGGATTCCTCAAAAGCGCCCTAGGCACTGTAGCTCGCAAGCCTGAAGAAACCTGTGGAGAGAAGACGATGAGAAAAAATTACAGATTGAAGCAAGTAAAATAATTATATTAACATAAACTAAGATCCAACGAACCATAACTTCATGGAGTTACATTTTGTAAATTTGGACGTATTATAATGTGCAGACCTTGGCTCATTCACAGGGAAATATAATCCAAATCTTTTCTTGGCTGGTTTGGGGGCAAAAACGATCTAGATTTGGCCAGTAAACAAGGAATATTTTCACTCCAGTCTCACAGAGGGCGCCGTTTGCGAAACCGGAAAACATTTGCGGAACCGGTCAAAGCACCGACCTCTACAAAATGTCCTGGCAAATTTCTCTTTCAAACGATCGCAGAAAACTATTCATATCATGAAGTAGGTGAGTAATTTGCGCATATTTATAGATAGGTAGCTTCCTGTGAAAGCGCGTTTTTTCGCCACAAGACGCTTCAGACGATTTGCGATTGCGGAACCGGTCAAACGACTGTATCTAGTCATTTGGAGGCCGTTTTGATGGTGAAATCTGATGTTTTTTGTTGAAAAATTTTGGTTTTTGGGACAGTGACAGGATGATGTTGTCCAGGTCGCGGTATTAGCTTGGACCTTACTATCGCCAGACCATGTCCAAATGTTAAAAAAGGCGATAAGTTGGGTCCAAGTTACTCGGACTAGGGCTAATCATGCATGTCCGGAAACCGGGCAAGGCCTGTGAATAAATGTAAACTCACCACTCTCGTAATTTTCTTCCATTTTTTCAAGTAGAAGGTGTGTGAACGCGTTTCGATGACCACTTTAACTCTGCCTTGGATTCATCAGACACAAAACAATATGCCGGCAACAACAAAACGGATCGCAAAACGGGAATGTCAGGAAAACACGATCTGACGATGAGCTCTAGTTCTCTTTATGCGTACCATATTCACAATCAAGAGAGGGCGCTAAACCGAAGAATCGTGGGGGGGGGGGCCGGGGGCATATATAGCTAGAGATCGACCTGCGCTGCACTGACTAAAAACTTATTTTTTATTTACGTGAAAATTATACATCTAAATAAAGCAGATATCATTAGGAAGCTCGATAGGAAAGCCTGTTATTTATTTATTTATATTTTTATTTAGACAGGGTAGCCTAATCAGTTTTAAAAACTGCTATTACTGAGGGCCCTGTATGTATAAAATGACAATGATCATGAAAAAGAAATAAAAAGAGAAACATAACGTAAATCACTAAAAACATTAAGTAAAAATTTAGAATGAAAAAAAAAGCAGATATGTAAAACATAGGAATGTGAATATGTAAAATAAGAACAAATATTAACATACAGATATGAACAATAATGAAAAACTGGACAGAAATTAAATTAAAAAAAAAAAAAAACCCAAAACAAAATATACATTGCAGGTGTCTCAGAGGGTATTCTTTGTTATTTTGAACTAGTAACAAATGTTACATACAGCAAACTGGAAGTTCATTGTTCAATCAGTTTTTCAGGATAAAGCTTGAATGGTCCCTTGCAGATTCTGTCATGTGGCTCATAGACCTTATGCGCTATGGCGGAGTACCCGGGGCAATGGCTTTGTATTAATATTGCATGGATAGGCATGTAAACCTTTTGTGCATTTGTTACAGATTAAAAGAACAAAGAATACCCTCTGGCACACCCGCCATGTTAATGCATAAGGTATGAGAGGCAGTCGAACCCCATCCCGCGGCGCATGTACTGGCGAAAGTTGAGACTAGACTAGAATGAGATAATCCCAGCCGTATGGTTGCTAACCGCAAAGCGTCGCCGTTGTTAAGAAAAGCTAATCCGATTACGTGCATATAGACGCTATAACGGAGCAGTGAAATTCATGCACCCCCCCCCCCCAAATGACATTTTGAACGTTGTGTTTCTCAGAAAATATGGTCGGTATGATTGAAATGTTACATTCTAACTGAAGAAGAAATTCTAAACTTCATGTCAGTGAAAAAAATCGCCATCTTCGATGCCGAAGCCTCAATACTGGTTACTGTCAAAGCTGACCTTCAAGTCTGGAAGAAATCGTTCGAAAATTTCCCCAAATGTATGTATTTATCCCAATTTTTAGGAATTTATCCCAGTTGTTATTTCACGAGTAGTTGAACACTTATATCATCTAAGTATATTCCGAATTTCAGCTTAACCTGTTGTTGCGGACGCTAGTGTTACAACGTAAACCATCTCCATGGAAAATTTCGAAGAGGATCAAAACAATTATTTGCCGACCCAACCCCATGTGCATTGCTCAGCAAAGCACCGTACGGTAGGCGCTACTACGGCCCGGCTGACCGATTTCGGCCCAGCACACAATGATGACGGGCATATTATTAGCACGGTCACTCGGCGTGACTTGGCTAATTGGGTCTCGTATCGACCAATGGAAGCTGGCAAAAAGGTGATATACGTTAATTAACAAGTCGTGAAGGAGGGTTTTATGCAATGGTTTACCGCACACCGTAATTGATAGGAACCCCATTAATATTCGTGAGGCTTGCAAAGATTGATAGCTATTGCGCACGCCAGTGTTACAATTTTCAAAATTGCAAGTAGCAATTAAGGCCTATTTTTCCAATTTCAACGGAAAGTAAAGAACATATCACAACGACTTTTAGCACATACTTGGATCATTATAGGGGAAATAATCCTGAAAGTTGCATTAACATACGGTCTTTCAAACTAGAAATATTAATTTTCAAAGATTTCACCCCCAAACGTGACCATGTCTGTCTGTGTACATGTAGTTTCATTCAAAATAAAGTGTTACGTAACCTTTAGAAATTGCCCTTCGCAACCATATGGCTGATCAAGGCAAATTGTGGAGAAGAACAAAAGATCTGGAAAGTAGGGTTGTATATCATCTCCAAAAAACAGGAATTCTCTGGCCTTATCGCTAATTGCCGACTCCAACTGATTTGCGATCGCAGCAAATTCTAAACCGGGCAGGATGGATGGACGCCAAGTATATTAACAAAGCTGTGAAACCTTTTTTTTTGTTGGTATTCTTCGGGGGGGGGGGGGGGTTGCATTGTGCCATGCTCCCTCCAGGAATTTGCTCCACTGTGTGGACAACATTGTAATTTTAACTTAAACATTCGCAACAAACTTTATTTCTGGCGACTTTCTCTATACAGAGCGGCTGGCTAATGTGCTGGGCACATGGATGCCCGTCAGCGCAGCTTGCCCGGCCGGCCCCGCGCAAAACTAAACTTATATAGCCTATATATATATTTAGAAGAGAGAAAAACCACAAAACCCTATGCCTATAAATATCCCTGTTAGTCTGGTGGCATATGGTCGGAATCATGACCGACTGGTCCAAAGCACCAAACTTGACAGAGTAGATTCTTATAGCCCTAGAGAAGATATTTAAAAGGGGTGACACCTGAAATTCTTTTGGGAAGGGTGCCTAATTTGCATAAATCGTTAATCCCTGCCGTGTAATATATTTATTCCCATATTATATTTGGGTATATTTTTATTTTTTTGAAAAGTTAATTTTGGTGATTCTACTTACATATCCTTACTTCAATAACATTTTCTAAAGCTAAAGTGACTGAATAATTATGAGGACATAGCAAAGTACCAAAATGGCTACTATTTTACCCAAAAGTTGCGCGCATTTACCTTTTCCTCAGATATCATCAACAAGTCTCGCCAAATGTGGGTATTGATGAGCTTCAACACAAAGTCACTTACTGGCACAGTTACCCTAACAAAAATAAGTGGAAATCATGTGAAAATTTATGACATCTTGATGTTTAGCCCAAAGGACAAAAAAGGGGAGAACATGAGGTGTCCATATTATATTGGGCTACTATAGGCGAAGGGTAACGTGGGGCTTGAACAAGTTCAACGAATTCCCCCCAAATGAGAGATTATTGTTGTTTACAATAATTTTGTCTACGCCAAAACGTTTTCTCACCAATAATTTTGGGAATTTCCTTGAACTTGTTCCAGTCTCCCATGTAAGGCACGCAACCCTTCACCTACTTGTTAGGCCAATTTAAAGACACCTAGTTTTTCCCCGTTTTTGTTTTCTGGGCTAAGTATTACAATGTTATCATCAGTTTTCACATGATTTTGCATAAGGTTTTAATAGGGTATCTGTACCAATAAGCAACTTGGTGAATTTGAAGTTCGACAATACTGATGTTTGGCAAGACTAATTGATGATATCTGGAGACAAGGTATAATAATCTATCTGCCAAGTTTGGTGCTTTGGACCAGTCGGTCACGATCTTGTCAAAAATTAGATCTAAGCTACCTGACTATGTTAATATAGATAACAATAGCCATACAAGTTAAATCGCGGTTTTGGGGGTTTTGCGACGTTAAATTAAAGATCGCACAGCCTATCGCAGCATGCTGCTAGCTCAGCTCAGCGTTCAGGGTGCACAGCGCCCTCTTCGGGTGATAGAGGAAAATCCGAAGCGACGAGTTTGATGAAGATGGCGGCCAGCGGGAAGTCGAAAAGTCCTGCGATGGACGGACTTGTCAAGCAGTTTGCTGCTATCACGGGTACGATTTCCACATATTGTGAACGAATAGGTGTTGATTGACACTGCATGGAGTTATTGCAGAATACCCTACAACTGGAAAATAACCCCCCAAAAATTAGACTTCGGGTAGGCCTACCGGTACAGCGAAGGGTGTCGATCCAACTCGGACCCAAACCAAGTCGGACCCATGCCAACTCGGACCCATGCCAACTCGGACCCACTACCAACTCGGACCCACGCCAACTCGGACCCACTACCAACTCGGACCCACTACCAACTCGGACCCACTACCAACTCGGACCCACAACCAACTCGGACCCACTACCAACTCGGACCCATGCATGACCAACTCGGACCCATCGTTAACAATCATTCGACAGCGTTTTCAATCATTCGACAATTTCATAAAGTCTGTCCACTTATCTGTGTTAAGCATAAATTTTCATTGTAGTTGTCAGGTAAAATATCTGTATTGCAGCAGTTTGTCATTGTAAAGTGCATTGATATGCTCTTATTATTTGTTTTCATTGAAACATATTGCGCTTTAACCAAAAGTAATTAAAATTAAAGTTTAACCAGTTATTCATTTTCATATTTGACATCGTTCACGCCATCTTGCTCAATTTAACAGCAATTTAATTCATTTTTAATTCATTTTTTCATAAATTCAGAACAGATCTTCCGTAGAAAAATAAAACTGGAAAGTATGACATTGAAACATAAATACTTTCAAACATGACATTATTAATTCAATAAATATAAGTGAACATTATAAGTCATTAAATAAAATAAATAAGGTCTAAAAACGAAGTCTATTCTCTCTACATGTACATGTATTTAAAAAAAAACAACACATAAACACCATTGCATACACTGCTAGAAAAACGAAGGTTCCATATGAAACCAAAAAGGTTAATTAAAAAAGTATAAAAAGTTAAACAGATTCGTAAAAAAAAACAATTAAAAGAAGCTAACAATTACATGAAATGAAAGGCCTATTTCAATTTAATAACTTCCTCACTGACCAAAATGACATTTCCAAGTACCCCAAAATAATTAAAATTAAACAGCGTTCTATTAAAAAAAAAAAATCGTATACACTTCAAGGAAAACGAAGGTTCCATAATAAATGAAGTATTAAAGGTCAAATTCGCATTTTTTTCGGGTAATCGATAGAGCTTGGAAATACATGTCGGGTTCCATAATATATTTATAAAAAAACAGTTACCAAAAAGTATGAAAAAATAAACAATGTCGTTAAAAAAATGTCGTTTAATTTGGTTTATATTATTTGGCACACACACAAAAAGCAGATGAAAAAGGAAAACATTGCACATAGATATCCATTTCTTCATGTGAATCAGTAATAAGAGAGCAAAACCAACGAAGTATGATCAAACAACAAAACAAAAAGCCCCATTCTGACCAATATAATTACAGAATATCTTCACTATATTAGCACTGTTACATTAAGATGACCTATAAATATAATCTCTGAAACTAATGATACAGTCATTGTTGGGTCCGAGTTGGTCGTGCTTGGGTCCGAGTTGGTAGTGGGTCCGAGTTGGTCTTGGGTCCGAGTTGGTAGTGGGTCCGAGTTGGTCTTGGGTCCGAGTTGGTAGTGGGTCCGAGTTGGTAGTGGGTCCGACTTGGCGTGGGTCCGAGTTGGCGTGGGTCCGAGTTGGCATGGGTCCGACTTGGTTTGGGTCCGAGTTGACCTGATACCCAGCGAAGCAGGTCGTCATGGTCGTTTCGTACCCAAGTCTAGTCGTTTCGTACCTGTTGTGCCCATTCTTGAAAATCACGCATTCTCGAAAATGAGCGCTCATTCTTAAGAATGAGCGCCCATTCTTGAAAATGAGCGCTCATTCTTGAAAATGGTGTACCTTGAAAATGAGCGCTCATTCTTAAGATTGGGTGGGAATACCACGTGCACAATTTATGAATTTTGCCCAATCTTAACAAACATTGCACGACATAATTATGTTAAATGAATTGTATAGCGGTTAAAAGGGAAACAATTCATATAAAGAGGAAAGAAAATGTTCCATGCTTCTGTACTCGTATAACTACGATAATTTGAATCAAATTAAACCTGTTATTATTGCTTTTTCCTGCCTACTTATGGGAAGTTTTGTAATAACGGAGGACTGGGAACTAGTCTGGGAAGTGCTTTGTTTAGGCTAGACAAGTACAAGTCCCTGTATGTATCATATGCGTGCCACGAAAAAAAAAAACGATGTCCAGAAGCTGCCAAAATTGCTCTTTTGACTAGATACAATCCAGCTCTGCGACGTTATGGTGGGGTGTGAACAATAAATTGGTGGCAATTTAAATGGGAAATAGCATTAGCACTATGGGATGTCGCAGCATTCATTCTCATTCTTCACATTCTTCATTCTTACGCCCCCCCCCCTCTTTTATTATCCCAAAAATCTGAATTCTTTCTTCTTATTTTTTCCCCTGGTCCCCTCCCCCAATACGCGTACACTTTTCATATCCACTCTACGTAGTTTTCAGCGCCTTGCGTTGCAACAGTGTAATTATTAAGAATCAGTGAACGAGGATTCAGCTAGACTTGCCAAGCGCAGCCGGTGCTCGGCATCGACAAGACCGTTATCTTGTCGCACATTCTCGAGAATGTGCGCTCAATCTGGAAGAGTTATTTTTTGCCAAGATTGAGCAAGGATACAGTTGCACATTCTCGAAAATGTGCTTCCCCATTTTCGAGAATGCGTGATTTTCAAGAATGGGCACAACATCCCCAAGTCGTTTCGTACCCAAGCCGTTTCGTACCCAGTCAATTATGATGCTCAAAGGAGATTAAGGAAAAAGTTCCGTACTCGTTCGCCACTTTTTTCAATTAATTTTCTAGCGCCAAAAGTTACATCTTTTATGGTTATTCCTCCCACTTTCCCTCCTCTACTCTCACCCTCTCCTTTCCTTAATTTCTATTTATTAATCAGCATGATCAGTCAGTTACTTCATCGAGATTCGAACCTCTGACGCTTGCTTGATACACAAGACTCTTAACCACTAGGCCGCGCACGATCGCTGTTGCAATAATCAATCTTTGGACGTATTTGAAGTATCCATTGAAATAAACTAAATATTCATGAGAAAATAAATATTCATAATGACGTATTGCACTATCATTGGCCGGCTCATGCGACGTCATGGTTGTCGATGTCATGCGTATAACGTACCGCTGTCTTTCAGCCACTACAATCAGTTTTGACCGGCTGCTTCAAGTTAGTTCTGCACGACGTGTGCATCCAAAATGTGCTCTAAAAACACATTTTGCCTAATTTTTTTTCGCATTTACACAGCTTCCTGGATTCCTCTTGGTTGAAATCACAAGGTGAGGTGAAAATTGATATGTTTGGCGGCAGTTAAAGTGGCGATCGAGTATGGACATTTTCCCGAGATGAAGCCAGTCATGCAAACCCGCTCTTGTGACGTCACCGACGCACGGCATCATTCATAGAGATGTATCAAGAATGTGGGCCCTCTAGCGGCGAAAAATCTTTTGGAAAACACATTTGGAAATTGGAAATCATCTTCCGATTCGCCCTTAAAGATTGTTTTCCCTTTTTGAATTTTTAAAACTCATATTGAAAGAATATAACACTGGAATAACACAATACTGTCAATAGGCCTAAACAAATAAACCAATTTAAAATCTATCGTATGGGGATCTACATAGTTTTTTTTTCATTTCAAAGGAAAAGCCTTATCCCCTTGAAAACCCGGGTAACTGGAGCATATATATGCATCAGTGCATTGACGTATGAACCTCCTGGACTTGTGTTTTTTAAAAGTTTTTTTTTTAAGGTTTCAAATTTGCTTGTCATTTTGATTCCGTTACAGTTATGGCGTTCCAATTTTCAGATATGACACAAACTACAAAACTAGTGAATTGCATTTTATTACTCACAACAGTTTTTTGAATTGAAATGAAAACTTGATAATTAAAGAAGAGTGAAAACATTAACACCAGGGTAGATTCAAACATTGAACATTTTAAAAACAATTGAATTGCATTTTATGACTTACAATAGTTTTTTAATTAAAGTCAAAACTTGATAATTATAGAAGACGGAAGACGTTTACGTAAATTCACCATGAAATTTAATAACAAAAAGTACAATTTCGAAAAAAAAAGCAACCAAAGAAAATCACGCTACAATATAGAAGAACAACATCAACGATCATAACCCAAGCTCAAAAAACCCACAAACCGCAGGGTAGATAAAATCCAAGCTCCAAGAAGAAGAAAAAACCATGCAGTGGCAGGTTAAAAAAAATCAGACAAAACAAACCGCAACGCTGTCAACACAAGTCCCGTGAACCACCAAGAGTGATTGACAGTAGCATTGTTGTTCAATAGAAAAGGATTTGGAACCCTTTGTCACGTGTGCAATGAATCCTGGGTGCGAACGACCAGGGTACGAAACGACCAGGGTACGAAACGAGTTGGGTGCGAAACGACCGACATTCCCAGTACAGGGCCACTCCATTCTAGTCGTGTTCTACTTAGCTTGAGTAACTCCAGCTGACATGCTCATATCCATTCACATGTAACGCTGGAGACATAACCTGTTCGTTAGAATGTGGTAGCAAGAGACCCTAAAAAAATGGCCTCTCAAAAATTGTCCATTTTCACCTCTAATATCCCACCCCAGATTTCATTTACATACCTCATACATTCAGCCATTCACGAAGCCTAATGATCGACTTGAAACAGACCCCCAAAAAAACAAATGCGAAAATTTTTGATGATTTCGGTGGCTTGTCCGTAAAAAAAAGCCAGTTCCAATGGTTGTCGTCCATTTTGTTTTGTTAATTATGTAAATGTATGCGTCACGTGATGACATCGAAAAAAACTGCGCGTGCGATGTATGTGGGTAACACACCGCTTTCAGGCGCCGCAAGTGAGTTCAATTTTCGTCTGGTGCGTTGTTGTCTGAAAGCATTCTCGTTGTCTTGCTTTCCGTGACAACGCACCAGACCAAAGCTGAACTCACTTGCGGCGCCTGAAAGCGGTGTGGTACCCGAACGATAATAGGGGGTCCGGAACTAGGGCAGCTTTTATGGACGGATACCAGTTCAAGCTGGTTCCTGATTCCCTTTTACCGTTCGAAATGCACTTGTGTTTACTAACGCTATCCAGTCTACTCATTGTCATAACCGATGCATCGCGCGCGCTCGGTAACGGAATCGCACTCGGGATACGGGAACCATCGAATGTACACTGGGAATGAAGACCACATCGCGTCGTTCAAACATTAACACGAATCGGAAATTTAACGTGTTCATGATCGCGAGGGGAGCTCTCGGAATTGAACGGGAAATTTCACTTTCCATCTGGATCGTAAGTAAACTTCAGTTCAACCATCTTTATGTCTACTTGTACCTCAGTTGGCGTATCTAGTAATTTGGAGGCCGTTTTGAAGGTGAAATCTGATGTTTTTTGTTGGAAAATGTTGGTTTTTGGAACAGTGACAGAATTGTGTTGTCCAGCTCGCACTATTAGCTTGGACCCCACTATCGCCAGACCATGTCCGAATGTTAAAAAGGCGATAAGTTGGGTCCAAGTTACTCGGACTAGTGATAAACGCAGATAATAATTTGGAATCGTACTTATGATCCGGACATCAGAAGTGCCCGGAGCGTCAGTGCGATACCAAATTATCTGCAGCGCTTATCAAGTGGTAAATCACATGCATCAGGAGGAGGTTGCAGGACGTCGAGATCTTGCCAGATTTTACCTCGAATATCGTTTAAATGCCAGATTTGGCGTAAAAGCAGATTTCAACATGTTCAAGAAAGCTTGATATGTGAATACTTATCACATGGTATAAAGGCAATGTTCCGTCTTTGTCATGGAAGGACGCTTGGTTCGAACATGTACAAGAGCGTGGCGTAGTTTACAAGCCACGTTCACGGGTCTAGTCGTGTTCCTGTTGTGCGCTTTTTTGTGATTTGCGCAATCATAAGAATGCGTATGCACATTCTTATGATTGCGCAACTGGATCCTTGCGCAATCTTCGCAAAAAAAACTCTTCCAGATTGAGCGCACATTCTTAAGAATGCGCGACAAGATAATGGTCTTGTCGCTGCCGAGCACCGGCTGCGCTTGGCAAGTCTAGCTGCATCCTCATTCACTGATTCTTAACAATTATACTGTTTGCAACGCAAGGTCACTTACATGTACCTAGGAAAGATTTAACGATGAAAAGGATACACGCATTCGGGGGACCGGGAAAAAATAAGAAACATAATAATAGTGTAGTGGAAAGAATTCTGATTTTTGGGTAAACAATTAAAAGGGGGGGGCGTAAGAATGAAGAATGTGAAGAATGAGTCAAAAGAGCAATTTTGGCAGCTTCTGGACATCGATTTTTGTGTGACATGCATATGATACGTACAGGGACTTGTAACTTGTCTAGCCTAAACGAAACACTTCCCAGACTAGTTCCCAGTCCTCCGTTATTACAAAACTTCCCATAGTGGGCAGGAAAAACCCAATAATAACAGGTTTAATTTGATTCAAATTATCATAGTTATACGAGTACAGAAGCATAGATCATTTTCTTTCCTCATTATATGAATTATTTCCCCTTTAATCGCTATACATTTCATTTAACATAATTATGCCGTGCAGTGTTTGTTAAGATTGCGCAAAATTTTTAAGTTGCGCACGTGATATTCCCATGCAATCTTAAGAATAAGCGCTCATTCTTCAGATTGCGTGCTCATTCTTAAGAATGTGTGCTCATTCTTAAGAATGTGCGCTCATTCTTAAGATTGCGTGATTTGCAAGAAAGCGCACAACATTCTATTGATGACTTCATGCTCATCCACTCCGCATCCGCGCATCCAAGACATCCCAAGCCGTCTCACTCGGTATATATAGTACGTACTTGTCAATAATTCACTCTCTATAGGGCCCTCTATAGGTGATATCCCTATACATACATGCACATTTCAGGGACAAAAGAAATCCCTGCATTAAATCCACTAGTACACTGCAGGAACAAAAAACTCTGCATTAATCCACTAGTACAATGCATAGGGATATCACATTTTGCAACATGTATGCCAAATTTTAGATGAGCTAGAAACCAAACCAAAAATATTATACCTCCAATTTTTGGATATTTTGTAGAAAACATGTTGAGGTATAATCTTCATCAAAGTTCGTCTCAGGGTCATGTGATCCACAAGGTCAAATTCAAGTTCAAAGTAAAGGTCAAAAGGTCATCATACTTCAAAGTACTCTGACATGAAAAATAATGGATTCCTTATGATGTTACCTTTCCAAAGAAACCAAGATTAACAAATTTGGCCCACAGGTTATGGAAATATGTTCATTTGAAAATTGGTGGCCATGCCCATTTTGACCAAAATTGACAAACAATGGTGAGCAGTAGCTCGAAAAGCGTTCATCGGATGGCGCTAAAACTTAAAATTTCAGCTTTTTCAGCCTAAATTACCCCATATACCAAATATTAACCAATTTGAAAGGGGTGGGGTTTAAACTTTCATTTTTTGGGGGGCTATTTGACACGGAATGACCCAGTTCTGAAACGTGGCGGTATTTAAAAAAAGAAAAAAAAAAGAGAACTGCTCTTGCGATTATCTCAAAGCTTGCTTGGTGAAAACTGTGAAAAAATTATTCAAGTAAGGAAAATGTAAATAAAAGTAGTGCTCACCAGTAGTTTTTGGCCGAATGATTCAACCTACCAGTAGGCAACTTCAAAATTGTCAGTAATCATGACCTATGATGTGGTTTTCATTTGTCAAGGGGCTACTGAAGATGTTGGCCGTCGCTTGCTGGAGGTGTGCAACGGAAACCTGGAGATGGCCATTGGCATGCAGCTTGAGGGCGCTGTTGAGACGGCTGAAGCAGGGGCGTCAGCCGGACCATCAGGAGCTTCAGCGGGCCCGTCCGGGGGCGGCGCTGTGCCAGAAATACCACCTGAGTAAGGGCAGCTTTTGGAAATGTACTCATCCCACATATTTAATCATGTTAAGACTACTCTGTCATAGGGTGAAAGATGACGCAAGACTGCTCTGACAAAAAATGTACTTGCACAATGTTGAACTGTAACTTAACTTACATCAAATGTGACTTAGCACAGTTGTTATTCGGTAAATTTCTGATGTACAGTTAATCACTTTGCTTTACTTTTTACTTCTGTTGAATCAGTGATAGCGTCCGAGCACCTATACCTCAGAAGAGAGAAATTATGGTTCCAGAAGTCCCAACTTTTGGTAAGTGCCAAGATAGTAGTTAGAATATGAGTAATTGAGAGTCAAAATTTGAGTTGGAATGAAAAACTCCAAATCAGAGTTATTTTTGCGCACACATTTACATGACATATTGTAAAAAAAGGGTTCTGAAATCAAGCCTTGCCAAAGATGAGTTTATGAGTGTCATCGATATTATTGAAGACAATATACAAATATTAATAATGATAATGTACAACATGTTGGCAAAAAGTGCATTTGTATACATGTCTCTGTGCTTTTCCTACCTTATGAATTAAGTATTTGGGGCATTTCTATGAATTTAGGGTTTTAAGTTGTGACATTTTTTTGTTCCTGTTACCTTGGTACTTTGTGAGTTACCGGTACCATTCAAGTATCATTAAGAAGGACTTCAAACAATTTTTCATTTGTTGGGTACTTAGTTTTCTATTCATAATCATTCTTGGAGGACGACCGCAGTGACGAGTACATCAGAATTATATCATCACAGATGTCAGATGTAACAGGGACAGAAAAAACGTAGACCCCGAATTTGTAGACTGACCCATTTATGTGCCTGTATGCATTCATCATAAGCCAATCTATGTTGTCATTTTATCAAATGGCTAATTTAAGCAAAAAAGTATAGGACATATAATCATGTCATATAGGACATGAAGTTTTGTACCAAAAAATGGCCCAAGAACATTTGGTGTTCTGTAGGGCGTGGGTTCCAATCCCCAATTTCTTTTGGCACTGTTTGTCATTCATCTCTGTTTCCTTCATCTTTGCTTTTGTCCCTAACTGTCAGGTCCTCGACCGAGGCGGAGAGGCGGGCAGATGTCTATATTTGATAAGTTCCGGGACTTCCAGGCAGAAACGCGTAAGAATCACAAAATCTCTCCAAAAAATGTTTTATTTTAAACCTTCCTTA
Organism: Patiria pectinifera; assembly: GCA_029964075.1. Taxonomy (NCBI): domain Eukaryota; kingdom Metazoa; phylum Echinodermata; class Asteroidea; order Valvatida; family Asterinidae; genus Patiria; species Patiria pectinifera. The sequence goes on from CM057144.1 coordinate 9,811,748, forward strand.
CCCCCAATCACACAGAAAACAATGAAGGCACTTTACCTGGCAAGAAATGGTCATTGGAATGTTGGGTTCTCTACCAACAGATTTGTCCGACCACATAACAGGAATAAGCTTGTTTGCTGGAACTATTTAATGAAAATAATCTTGGTCTATTAACCCCAACCTTCCTCAATCCTCCAAAGTCCTCTGGGCAGTTTTGGAGGATTGTGGAGGATTGAGGGCACATGGACATTCTTGTATCGGTTGATTTTGGAGGATTGAGGCTGAATGGCGTTTGAAGAAGAGGAGGATTTGAGAGGATTGAGGATGAATGCATTTTGAGAGGCAGGGCTGTGTGAAGATTTTGAAGGATTGAGGCAGTGGGAATCCTTCATTTGAACATAAGTGCAACATTTTGAAAGGTTTTGGAGGATTGAGGATGGTTCCTATCAAAAAGAGCCTAGGGGGTTCGGGTTAAATTCAAAAATGGGAAAGGGGCCCCTCTTAGCTTTAGCCATTATAGAGTCAAGAACTGGTCAGGCACCTTGGCTCTATACCAGATTACCCAGTTTGATTAAAACTACAGTTAATGGTGCTGCTCGACAGTTTGTGTTACTGGAAAATGTGTGCCAACTATAGCAGACACTTTTGCTAATTTTAAGTGTATTGCAAAGTGTAGATATACTGACACTTGCACATGCATGAATATAGCTGCTGTTGAGTGATTCATGTGATCTCCTCTAAATGGCATGGCTGTGCCCAGTTTGACAATCTTACCACTGATGGTCTCTGTCAAAAGGACACAGGCTCTGTTTGGGAGAAATCTTGTTCTTATCAGCAACATATTCTGAAGCTCATATTGTAATTTCAGAGCAGCAAAGATTGTTGGGACTTATCCTCCTTGGCAACAACTCCTCTCTACAGTGCATTTTAGATTTTTGTGTATTGTTTTTTTTGCAGGGCATCAGGAAGCCTTGATTCGTAACCAAGGCAACGAGATACCCCAATCAGCCAAAATACGCACCCTGGAGGACCTGTTTCGACCCCCTGTTGATCTGATGCACAAAGGCACCTTCAATACGGTTGGTACAAAGGCATTTTATTCATTTCCAAAAATCAAGTGCATGTTTAACCCTAACACCCCCCCCCCATATCCTTCAAAAATCCATCTCGAGTTTTGCACACATATACACACAGTCATTTTACGTCCGAGGACAAGGCAGTGTGTTTCCCTTCTCTCCCATAGACTAAGCATAGAGAGTTGCGTTTTAGGATCATTCTCAACAAAAGATGTACGTCCGAGGAAAACAAAGAATCTGTTGAGCTCTCTTTGTCTTGCTGTCCTCGAGATGTATGTAATACACGTACATACACACACCAGCACATATTTTGTTTATGGTGTAAATTGAGGATTTCCTATTGTTCCTCTTCCCTTTTCCTTTGTTTATACTTTAACTTTTTTGCAACAGCTCTCATTGGTTTTGTTCACGAATTTCACAAAGCGGTCAATCGTGGACGTATTGTTTGTGCCCTAACCCTTTTGTCCTAGGTCCACAATGGCCGGCATTTTTGTGCCTAATATCACCCTCTGCACTCAGCGCATTGACGAAAAGCTCCAAAATTTGAGCACCTGGGAATGTCTTCCACAAAATATAATAATATGGTGAAGTTGGGCCCCTCTTAATTCAAAATCAGTTTGACTTTTGTTGTTTCTATTTTCTAGGCTCGAGAGGCCGGTCAGAGCCAGGGGCGATGGTTGATTGTCAATGTTCAAGATGTACAGGAATTCAATTGTCAGAAGCTCAACAGGGATGTATGGAGTGACCCAACGGTCCGCAGTATCATCAGAGAGTCTTTCATATTTTGGCAGGTACTTTTACATCCCTCCCCAATATGTTTTTCAATATATAATGTAATATAATAATTGTGCTTATATAGTGCTTTCCATCGTATCAAGGATCTCAAAGCGCTTTACAATTATTACCCCGTTTATCAGGCCGTGGGACCACGCGGCAGCAGATATCAGCGCTCAATCAGTCCTCGACCCTCACAGGCACCCATTTATACTCCTGGGTGGAGAGAGGCAATTGTTGTTAAGTGTCTTACCCAAGGGCACAAACACCATGTTCATGGCAGGGTTCCAACCCGCGCACCTTCGTGCATGAGTCAAACACTGTAACCATGTTGTTTATTTGAGTTCTACGGTTGACTTAAGTATTGGCTCCGTGCACGAGCAGTAGATGGCACCTTTTGTCCACTGTCTAGAGCCCCAATGGGAGAGACACACTGCGTGCGTACTGACTGCGCTTATCACAGGAAGTATGCATGACTGATTTTATTCTAAATCTGCATAAACTCCTAGCGTCTTTGTGTGAGATTCAGGTACATTCAAATGTCTCTCCCAGTGGTCTCCCCCAACTCTCCCTTTGTAACCATTGCGGGGGTACTTGCACATGCAGTCCACAAGGTGATAGAGTGGGAATCAAGGCTGAGCACCAAGGCTGTGTTGAGTGAGCAGGAAATTAGGAATGAGTGTTGGGACATGGTTGTGCAAGCATTTAAATTAAAGGCACATAGGAATGTTGGTAATAAACCAGAAAATGTGCTTACCGAATTAATGAAATGCCTTGCTCAAAGTTGGGCTGGTTTCAAATAGACTACCCTGTGAAATTATCCTGCCAGAAATGGTATTTGATCGAAAGTAAACTGCCATTAGCAATGGAATCAAGTTACGAGACCCAAACAAATTTGCTGAGGTTTTCTCTGTTTTCTCAAAATGTATAGTAGCCACTGAGCTAAACCTTCAACGGATTTGTTGTTATGCACCTACTTAAGATTTTGAGCAATTTTGTTGCCTCAAACGAAATGTTTTTTTTACAAAGAGCAAATGAACCTGTGTTCCTTTAACCACTTCGCGCTGGGATTATTTTGACATTAACCAGACCCAGGCTCGAGATTGTTTTTCACAAACCTCAATGCCAGACGGGTTCAGGCCATCATCTGCGGGTAGCACACCCTGATATTTCTGGCCTCGCCCGCTACGAGCGGGCTGCAGACAGATATTTCCGGCTCTGCTCGTTGTGTGTTTATCCGTCATCCGTTCCGAATACGGCAAAACCTTTGCGTGTATACACATCATCTGATGTGAACTGGTTAACAAATCCTACAAACATTTATCATTGTCTTCAGAACTGACTTCAGCATTAAACTTGGTATAAAGAGTTTCATTTTCTACTGTTTTGTTTCCATTCCACACACATACTGTAGAGTTTGCTTCAAAAGCCTAGTTTAATATCAGTTGGGTTAATCTGTGGCATTTTGTCTATTTTCAATCTACCGGACTATTGCACCTGCATTTGAGAAAATAGAGGACATGCAGTAACGTGACTGCCCATTGATTTTGGAAAGGCATCGTTTAAGTGATCCACTGACATCATCTGCCATCATCTGCCGTCTTCTATAACCAGTTTTGTGTTTTTGTATTCAGGTGTATCATGATAGTGATGAAGGCCGTAGATATATGCAGTTTTACAGGGTCAACGAGTTCCCCTATGTTTCCATACTGGACCCAAGAACAGGTAAACAATTAACAATGTTATTGGAACAACACAGATTCAGTGTTATTTCAAGAACTGCACTTGTTTACAGTTCTCTTTCATGATAGAATTTATAAATGTGTCTGAATTGTGGATTTGTATTGAGTATTTATCAGTATTATAGTCACTGGCCTTACGATGCATCACAAGTACGTTACAAATCCCATCACAAGTAAGTCCAAAGTATATTGATTTATATCACCCCGACGCAAATTCAATCTTATGAATAGTTTAATTGCGGTACCCGCTGCTACATGTACATGTCAGATTCGAACCAGCCAACCGATCCCGCAAGCTCGGTGGTCGAGTGGTAAGACATCTACACTAGAAAACAGGAGGTTGTGGGTTCGAGTCCCACTCGGGTGATTTTTCCCAAATTACACTTGGGAGGTAACACACTGAGTATACAGTGTTTAAACATCGGTGAAAGGCAAAACCTAATATTGATGTCCATCACCCCGACACAATTTCCATCATATGAAAAGTCCAAAGTAATTCATGAGTCCAGTCACAAGTACCAGGGGATGAACAATAACAAAGGAGTGGTTTTGTCATAGTTCATGTATAGCGTGTGACTGGACTTGGGACTGGAGCACTTGTTATTGACTCAACACTATCTTGACTGCAACACTGGTTTTTATGCAAGCAGACACAGACACAATGAACTAACATATGCATTGGCTTTAAGTTTATTTATTTTGTTTATATTTTGTTGTTTATGTTGTAACCCTCTTTATTCTGACTTTGTTTGTCCCCATCTAGGCGAGCTTCTTGTGTCTTGGATGAAGCTAGACAGTGTATCATTTTGTGACCTCGGTAAGATCCTTCCCCAAAAGATTTCTTTTGTGGGTTATTTAAATCCTGTAATGGAAATCCAACATTTGAGTCTTTCCATTTGATTTGAACATTAAAAGGTCTACAAATAATTTCAGGGCCAGAGGCTAAGCAAAAGCTGGACATGAATTCAGTGTTTCCGAAATAGCCCTACTCTTTTTTCCTACAGAGCGAATTGAAATGCTCATTTACTGACTGCTTGTTTCAGTTTTGGAGATATCTGCTTCATTTACGCAAATAGATACCGGGTACATAAATAGATGAATGCACAAACATGGATGCGTGCGGCAGGCTACATTGTGTGCAGCAAGTTAGCTCTCTAGTAATTTCACGCATCTCTAAGCCTGGGACACATTGTTAAGAGTCCTCACATTGTCCTCTGATCCTGATTTCCTTTCCGTTTACAGTCATGGAGTTCCTATCTGACCATCCATGTTTTGACAAGGACACGCTGTCATCACCGCCTGCCAAAAGAGCCAGAACTGTAAGTTATACACAGGGTCATAGACTGCATGCATGAACAATAGATTGCGCTTTTGGCCTCTTTGGAGAGCCGTTTAAGGCGAAGTATGCACAACTAAAGAAGAATTCCTGAATGTGTACAAACCCATAGCGTATTCCCATTGTGAATGTGCACGGAGCCCATATATGGACTCCTACAGGATCTATAGCTTAGTGTACCTCTACAAGCACTAGAAAATAAATGTGTGTAGTTAACCCTAACCCTGCTGAATCCAACGGGATCCAACTATGTCATATACCCGATGGAGCCTGTTGGATTGAGCAGTAAACCCCTTGTGAACATTCCTCATGCAAAATGTTGAATTCCGTAGGCAACTGAACTGCATTATAACGCCATGTTGGACTCCGTTGGATTTAGCAGACAACTGAAAATAAGGCACAGTGGATTGAGCAGGACACTCCGGTTGGACTCTGTTGGCTTTAGCAGGGTAGTCCTGGGGAAGTACTGGGGGGTTTGTTGACCTCCTAATTTGAGGAAAGCCGATGGCCTTACAGTTTCTGTGATTTTGTTGGTTAATCAGTTTAAGACAAAATGCTTCTTTATCTAGGGCCCTTGGCCCTAAACAGATTTATACTTATGAATTGATGGCCTGCTGAACTGCTCAGGCACAAATATCGGTGACAAAATGAGACAACTCACAAGACCGTTTCTGTTACTTTCAACCAATCCACCAAGCTGGTCACTTGAACTTGACAACTTGAATACCATTGTGCCGTGCTGTACCAATTTCCCCTTATATTCATAACAAAGCCCCGGCATGTGTATGGCCTAGGTCTCCCTGGTCTCAGAACCTTTGCAGTTGACCATCCTGTACCAGAAGTCTTGGTTTACACCCATGGGTACAAGCAAATACGTTACATTACGGCTGCATAACATCTCAACAATGCAGACATTACTGGTATCTGTCAACCCTTGCTCTGCTACACTCTACAAAACACTTCATTATTTGCTGAAAGAGAATCCCCAATGTTTACTGCAGGCTCAAGTGGTGTAAGATGCGCCGATGAGCAAATGAGAACCCTTCAATGCACTCCATGGGGCAGATAATTGGCATTTCCGGCTGAATGATAAAAAACGGCACACAAAGAGTAAAGGCTGTTGATGTGCATGCGCCTGAGTTTAAAATACTGCAAATTTGCAGTGTGGAAACTTACCGTGATGTCACAAATTCACATTCGCGTTGCATTAGTTTTTGCGCCGAGGATGAACCAGTCTGAAGTGTTGAATCAAACAATCTTTGACAACAAATGACACTGGCATTCTAAGCTATTAACCTGATTCCAGCTGAAATGCTGAATGCATCTTCCATTTGAAACTGAAGTACATTTTGATGTGTTTTGTGAGACAGGTAACCTCTTTTCTCACACGGTTTTTGTTTTGTGTTGGTTTTGTTTTCAAGTCTTTTTTGTAATTTTGTTTTTCCTGTCATAAGACCAAGAGCATATTAGACGCCAGTGAAGATTCCCAACTGGAAGCAGCCATTGCCGCCTCTCTTGCCGAATCCTCCAGCTCCGCCTCCCAAAGTGCCCAGCCCACCAAAGACTCATCAGCCGCTGCTTTGTCCTATAAGAAAACACCTGAGACAATCAGTCTCTCTGGCGACGAGGACGATGAGGATGAAATTGAGGACGATGATGATGATCTCATTGTGAACGTTGAGAGCAACTCCAGCCACGACTCCAGCGACTCGGATTGCGTGGTTGAGTCAGTGGGCGACCACAGCTCCAAGAAGGTTCCACCAACAAACCCTTCCTCCTTGTCGCAGAACTCACTTCGAGCTGCTCCATCTCACGTTGAGAAAACAGAACACTTGCCGTCATCGTTAAATGGAAATGCCATCGCAGAGAAGGAAGGGAGAACTAAAACAGTTGACCAAAACAGCAACGGGGATAATCATGGGGGTGGGTCAGATAAAGACGTGAAAAGGAAGGTGTCAAATGCTTTAGATGAAATCACTGAGAATAGGACAGAAATGGCGGAAACAAGTCTTAATAACGGCAAGACTGAAGTTGATGCAGGTCAGTTTAACAACATTAAAGTTTTCCGTTGTTACACACCGATAGCTTAGCCATGCATGACTGAATGATGAACAGAGTACAGCCTACTTACAAGTCCATCGCAAGTCCTTCAGTTTCAAGCCATGTTCCAAGCTATATAAATTAGGGCTGTGAATTTTTGAATAATTTAGTATTTGATTATTCCAACTTGGATTCGATCAAATATTTGATTTTGAAATGCACTAATCAAGTTAAACATGCGCCAGTCTCAATTGGCCGCTAGTCGGGATTTGCATGCACCTGCACTTGTTGAAAATTGACAGAGATTATTAAAATAAGGTAACGAACAGGTAGCGGAATGGCTGATATTTGACCGATTTTTAAAAAAGAAATTTGAGCTATGTTCCTCGTGGAAGCTGTCCTGTCATGTGCGACTTTCAATAAAAGTGTGGCACTTGACAAACATTAAAACCGACTTGTGCCTGACTCGTGATGGACTTGTAATTTGACTTTTGACTGACTTGTGATTTGATATGTGATGGAGTTGACTACAACTGCACAGTGGAATTCCCCTGAGTGCCTTGGCTGCCATTTAAACCGCCTTAGGTGTACAAAGTGCCATGGACCAAGGTCACAGCAGAGAACATTATTGCATATTGGTACATGTATTGAGATGCCAGTATAACTCTCTTTCATGTTTTGGGGTTCTGCAGAGGAACAGTCACAAGCCAAGCTGATGCTACGATTCCCAGACGGAAAGAGGAAACAGCTCTCACTGTCGGAAGACACTCCTCTATTGGTGAGAGAACACTAGGATTCATTTGATGTCTGTGAATGTGAAGTGAAGAACTCATTTTAAGAGTTGTTCAAATTGATAGTGCATTAACTTCAACCATAACTCCAATGATCCATCAAATCTAGGAGTTTTTTGTAGGATTTTGTAGGATTTAAGATGGTACAGCCCAGCCACTGCTACTTTACTTTGAGATCAGTGCCCCTGGAAAGTTAAGCACGAAGCATGCGAGAGGTGGAAAAGTTGCCTCCCCACATAGCAGGCTAGGCTAAGTCTTGTAGCAGATAAAGCAACTTTGCAGTGCATACTCTCTCCCCCCCCCCCCCATTTTTTGTTTTAATTCTTAAAACATTGTGCTTTCCTCCAATGCAGAATATTGGCTTTTGAAAACAGTATGCAAGTTTTTGGGACTTTTGTTTATTTCCAGCACCAAATTTTGTCTGTAGAGTCCCAGGAATATGCATTGTTCTCTTGGCCTTTAGTCAGGTGGCTTAGACCCAATTTCGGACAAGATCGTGACCGACTGGTCCAAAGCACCAAACTTGGCAGATATATTGTTATAGCCTTAGAGAAGATATTTAGAAGGGGTGACACCTGAAATTCTTTTGGGAAGGGTGCCTAATTTGCATAAATCGTTAATCCCTACCGTGTAATATATTTTATTCCCATATTTGAGTATATTTTTAAATTTTTTTTTTGAAAAGTTTATTTTGGTGATTCCGCTTACACATCCTTTCTTCAATAACATTTTCTAAAGCATTTAAGACTGACTGGATAATTATGAGGACACAGTAACGATCCAAAACTGCTACTATTATACTCTAAAGTTGCGCGCATTAACCTTGTCTCCAGATATCATCAAGTAGTCTTGTCAAACCTTAGTATTGATGGGCTTCAAAATCACCAAGTTGCTAACTGGCACAGTTACTCGATTAAGTCTTCATGTAAAATCATGTGAACAATGTTAAAATTGTGATATTAAGGCCAGAAAACAAAAACGGGGAACTTGATCAAGTCCCTTCACGTTAGGCAGGCTTCGCCTAGTTTTTAGCCCAATTTACGGACACCTCATTTCCCCCCTTTTTGTTTTTGTGGGCTAAATATCAAGATGATTTAATTTTTCACATGATTTCCCATTTATTTTTGTTAGGGTAACTGTGTCAGTAAGTAATTTTTGGGAATTTGAAGCTCATCAATACTGAGGTTTGGCGAGACTACTTGATGATATCTGAGGGAAAAGGAATGCGTGCAACTTTAGGGTGTAATGGTAGCCATTTTGGATCTTTATTATGTCCTTATAATGCCCAAAAAAAATAATAAGTTGGTCTCTGGTCAGCTCGCGCGTCGATTTCAATCATGCGCGTCGATCTTTTTTTTTTCCAAAATGTTAGCTGTAAGCAGCGCCTATTTTTTATTTCTCTTTTTTTTTTTTTTTACCAAAGAGCAGGAATGGGAAATTGCACCAAGGCAAATGATCGAAAGCACCAAGGCAAATTATGTAATCTTCAAGTCTCCGATATGCTTTAGAAAATGTTATTTAAGTAAGGATATGTAAGTAAAATCCCCAAAATATGCTTTTCAAAAAATAGCAAAAATAAACATCTACCCAAATAAAATCTCCTCTCCTCAAATTGAGAGAGAGCAAATCGCTCTCCTAAATCTAAGAATAAACAGTGGTAAAAACTGACGGGTTACCATTGTTTTTTTTTTATTTTTGATAAGGATTTATTCAAGAGGCTGAGTTATTATTATTTTGCATAATAACATATGCTCAAGTTGCATTAGTTTTTTGTTTTGTAACTGTGAAAATAGAGCAAAAATGAAAGGTTGATAAAACTGAATAATAAAAATATGAAAGTTTCAGCCTGTTAAATTTTAATTGCTCTACATTTTTCTTAAAAATCTAAACAAAAATAACAACAAATCTCAAAAAAAAAAAACTCAAAATGACACAAACTTTTATTAAAAAAAATAAATATCTAAATGGTAAAAAATAATGGAAAATGGAAATGCATGTCCAAGTATGCCATATACACAACGCCTGTCACGAATAACGCCTGAACTCGCTCTGAACTTCGCATGTACACGGCGGTGGTGAGTGTGTGGTGGTGGTGAATGGAGATAGTGAAACACGCTGCATCGTTCGGTGATGTGACTATGCATCGCTTCCTTTCAAATCAAAATAAATATAAATAAAAAATAAATACATGAACCAACAACACAATACTGTGAACAAGAAGAGTGCAAAATACTGCAAAGATCAGCCAATTCTTTCTTTTCTCAATCGTTGTTTTCTTGGCATTTTCATTTGCTATTCAAAATGCTAGCAAAACACACACCGGCGATGGCAGTGCATTTATGCATATGACATATCATTGACTGGTTCATCATTTTTTCATCATGCCTTCATTGGGACAGTCGCGCGCATGCGGAACTAAACTCTGGCGCACACGCACACCACGGCTCTGTTTTTTTCATGCTCAGCTGATATGGCAGATTGTGCATCGCGCGGACAGTACACAACACACGATACGACACGATCTTTACAGTGCCAGTAATCGATAGTCTTTCATTTTCAGCGTTTTTTAGCGATGTCTGAGGGCAATATTAACGTGAGTTTGGGCATTATAAAAAAGAAAATACTTGCGCTCAGACTTGAAATCCTTTTTATTTTTAAACTGCCCGTGTTTGCCTGCCCCTCTTTTTGATTCCTGAGGAGCGCTATTTTTGGCGCTCCTTCGGGGATTTAATCGAGAGCGCAGTAGGAGCGCTGCGCGCGCAATCGCTCCTTAAAAATGAAGGACTGCAAATATGGGAATAAATATATTACACGGCAGGGATTAAAGCTTTATGCAAATTAGGCACCCTTCCCAGAATAATTTCAGGTGTCAACCCTTCTAAACATCTTCTCTAGGGCTATAAGAATCTATCTGCTAAGTTTGGTGCTTTGGACCAGTCGGTCACGATTCCAACCGTATGCCACCTGACTACTTTTTAAAATCTGAATATCACAGGGATGATGAATTCGTTTTAAATAGAACTAATAAAAAGCTATGTAATCACAGTAAAATAGCATTTCCTGATTTCAGTTTGTAGGGTTTTTTGAAATGCTACAAAGATTATTTAACCTTTTTTCTTTTTCAGAACTGATGAAATGGTTAACATTTTGAAAGTTATTTCTGTACCTGTCATTGAGTTGTGACACTCATTGTGAGGGATACATTTTTGTGTCCGTTTTAGTGATTCTTCGACATCCGTGAAACTTACATGAAACGAACCCTTCCATTGGAAAGAAAATGACATGCTTCTTTGCCAATCAAACTCCGCCCACTATATCTAGATGCTCCTTTCCCGAGTATTTTTCAGAAGAAGGCCGTTCATCCACTGAATATTTTTACGGTTCAAAAAACTTTCATCTTCATATGTTTTTTTAATCTTCACACTCACAGACTCTGGTGAAACTGGTGGGCAAGGAAGGTTATGCCAACGAGCGCTACGAGATGGTGACCAACTTCCCCAGGCGCAAACTCTCCTACATGGACTTTGACAAGTCACTGAAAGAGGCTGGGCTGTGCCCACAAGAGACCATCTTCATACAGGAGCGCTAAAAGACTGAACCTGACGATCTAAGAGGGACATGCAGGGCCCAATTTCATGGCCCTGCTAAGCACAAACTTCTGTGTTTATGAGTGTCATTCCTTGCTTACAGCTCTACCACAGAAACTGTAGCCTCAACTTGTAAGCTGTGTGAACATCTACGTGCTTATGCCGAATCTCTTGCTTATCTGTGATATTCGCTAACTTCGTTTTCTGCTGTAGTGAGCGGGATGTCTGCACTAAGTAAAGGTAGTCAGGGCCATGAAAGTGGAACCAGCATGGAGCTGCTTATACTGCAGAAAATATTGCTTGAGAAATATTCTCACTATTAGATGTCATCTGGGAACCAGTCTAAAGCTATATGCATCACTTTGGATTTGGTTGGTAACCTTGAGTTGCTAAGAAGGACTCTTATGTGTTAAGCAAGTTCTGTGTGCATAGCAGCTTCAAGACACTGGCGCTGTATTCTTGTGGTATAACTGGTGATCTGGTCAGTAGACTCCTGGACCTGGGGCGTGAATCAGCCTAGATCAAACTTCTTGGGATCACAGCAGTTGTGTTTGTTGATCTTTATACACCAACAAGTTTTGGGAACTTTTAATATTTTAGACAGCTTTTGAGAATGTCTGTTTTCACAGAGGTCCCAAAGAGTGCCCTGTATTTTTGGGGCAAACTATTACAGAAGTTCAAGTTTTTCATGTATTCCTCATACTCTTTCACTCAATTTCGTATGATACACTAGTCACTTCAGATACTTTCCACAACCAAGGCCCAACTCGTCAAAACTTCTCACAACTCATCTGCTCTGAAGAAAGTTTACTGATGGGGACTAAAAAGAGAATGAGTTGAGAACATAACAGCTGTTTGCAGGAACACGTAAGGAGGCTGTGGAACCCACTCACATGGCATATCAGCACAACTTGTCTGTTCTGTGCTCTGTGTTGTATTTTGTTTGTGCATGTTATTATAACTATAAGCCCTTCCACAGGCTTCTAGTCTTGCCAAGCACGCATCCTTGAGAAGTTTGGATTAGTCCTGAAATTCTTCAAGTCTCTTCATTGAAACAGTCATTTTCACTTTGGATATTTATAACCATGTGGTTTTTATCAGTGAAGATTGGCCCTTGGGTATGTTTGCTTGTAATCTTTCCGATTCCTCCAAATATCTAAAATGATACAAGCTCCTAGATTCTTGCACCGATAAAATAAAAATCATCTGCTTTCCTTCCTGCCATCTTGATAAAGTTAAAACTCATGCCAACTTTGGGTTCCCGTTTGGTCCTAACCATGTCTTTATGCCAGCATGATCAAAGATGTGAAAATGCTCAACCAGTTAAAACCAAAGAATGCTATAGATATATTTGTTTTGTCTTGAATAGGGGAGAGAATGTATTAAAGGCATATAGGAGCATTTGCATTTATCCCAAAAGTAACCTACCAAATTATTATAAAAAAAGGCTTACATGGATTAAAGATTGTGAAAATATTTTCATGAAAATATTCATGGCTTGCTGTCATTTAGAAGAAATCAAGAAATGTTGGTGTTTTCCAACAATCAGTCGATGGTTGTGCATGGTTTTACACTGTGCTCTCAAAAAGTGCTGTGTCCACCGAGCTGAAACTTCAATAGGTTAGGTTTTGAACATTCTTCTTCGGATTATCATTTTGAGCAGTGTTACTATTGGAAATGAACAATATGCATGAAAAGCTAATGATCCTTTATGCCTTTAAAGGAACCTCATTTTGCACAACCAACAATTTCACAGTAAAAATTACATTGTAGAAGAGTCATTGACAAAATATAAATCTACGGTTAAAGTGTAACCCCGACTGTACACAGACCCACCACAAGAGGGCCATATGATGCATAAACCTTCCAGCAAGAATCGTGGATGTTCCACGTGTATCTGATAGAAGCATAAATCAGAGCTGGCCTCTCATCTCTTATCAGTAACGTCTCTATAATTGGTATTATTCAATCATTGAAGATGTATCTATTTTTAATCCAAATTTGTCAATAAAGTTCTAAGAAATTCATGATGCTGCATAGTTTGTGTCGTCAATATATTTGCTGTGTCCAGGACTGTTTTATTGGGAAGTTGTCTATTAGGTCCCAGTTATGGCGTGTTTCGAGTGAACCCACAACTTTTATGTTGGAACCATAATTACTGGTTCACGCGCAAAGCAACGGCCCAGTGAACACCGTGGTTCCTGCTGAAAGGCAGTGAACCATTTTCAGGAACTAATGTTCTGTACAAGTTGGATGTACAAATGGCTAGTAAGCCTGTCCTGACCTTTCTCAGTGTATAGGTGGTTGTGACCATGGACCAAAAAGTTTGGGTTTTTTTAGGGGGGGGGTGTTGTAGGGGATTTTGGTAAACAGTTTGAGGACATGGAATCATGTTATTTGAGTACTGTTGAACTTTATTACACATTCATAAATACATTGGACAGTTTACCCATTCCTATTGGTTGAGAGCCTATCACGTGGCCAGTCTTAAATGGATGATAAAGACATAACTGGCTGGTCTTAAAAAAAAAAATCCAGTGCCTTTCACCGTTCTATTAGTTGAACATTCAACATCTGCATGTAGGCATGCGCAATACTGCCAGGGAGTCCATATTTCATATTCCAAAATTCACAACGCACTCGCCACAGCTGCATCTGCGCGACGCGCGCGCGCCAATCTCCACAAAAGGAGTTGTTTACATCTTAAACTGTGAGCTGGACACTCCATTAAATAGCTAGAGCGGTGTTTTGAAAAACAGAAAGTAAAAAGTGTTGAACAAAATTGTTCGAAATTTCCGACTCGTTTTGACTTTTTGACCGAAAAGGTATTTATGAATGGGAATAAATATGTGCTTGGTCAGTATTAAACACTATGTTTAAGACTGGTTGGAGTACTGGAATGGTGATAATTACTCAAGGTGAAGCCGAGGGTTTGTGTACCCTTACTTCCCTCCCCCATAAAATTGGGGTTGTGAAAGATGTATTTAAGCATAGAGCAAGGACCCAAGGAGTTCGTACTCCAAGACTTCAAAAGTAAAATGATGGTCGCCGCGCTCGAAAGCTACAATAGAAAGCACCTGGCGCCAGCTTGCTCAGTTGCTCACTACGCTAATCTCGACACAATAGAGATCCGCGCTCACTAATGCCAAAAAAAGGAGTTTGCATGGCTTCGTAGACAGTACCATGGTAAATACGCATGCGCAGTTGTCATACATCGCTAAAAATGAATGATTTTGAAGTGTTTGTTCGGAGTTGGCTAATACTGGCTAACAATGTGGTCAACATCACTGAAACAATCATTTCATGAAGAACAAAATGCTCTGTACCTTTAGTGTGAAAACTTGTGAAATTTTCCAAAAAAACACATTTCATCAATGATATATTGCCAATTAAAATTTCTGAAAATACATGAAAACTTATCTGAAAGAAATCCAATTTATCTCCAAATTACAGGGACAGATAACGCTTTTAAGCACCAACAACTGCACATTGCTAACTTGAGTTCATAACTCACATCTAACAACTGCGCAGTTGTAAAAACCTATCTTGTCGTAAAATATATTTTTCAAAAAAGAGCAGCGACGTGACATGACTTATTATGCAGCATATAGGGAGGTTGTTGGTTACCAACTAAAAAGGCGGCGACGATCATCGTGTTCAAAGGCCGCTGGCATTCACGCTTTGAATGGTCGAGGCTTGCGGTCACAGTGCTATAGCTATAGACATTCCCGAGGGATTGGTATGTTAATGGTCAAAATGTAAATCGCCCAAGGGTTCTGACTCCTTGGGTCCTTGCTCTATGATTTAAGTGACATAAATCTGTAATAAACCCATTATTACAAAGTATATTGTGCACAACACCACCACAGCATTTTATTCGAAAGAAAAACACTTGCAATGTATCGATAAAAAAGTGCACCCTTCAAAACCAATTTAATGTACAAATTAAGTGTACAAATCAACTTAATTAAATATAATACAAAATTGGAGCTTCCGTCTTTGCATTTTGAAACCTTGAAACCATGATTTTGAAGTGGATATGCCAAGTTACTCGGTAAGTTTCTTAAAATCTCATAAAAAGCACAGATACAAAAGGCCAATAATATACCATCTGTACATAAAGAATAAAATGTTTACTGCTTAGAAATAAATTTCACAAATAAGCTATTTTAACTAATAACATTACATTTTCTTTCATAATGCTGAATTTGGCCTAATATGTAGGCTTTCAAGCAGACCAGGTCAAAAAGTAGAACAGTGGGATTCAAGAAAACAAATCACACAAATAATTGTTTGATTTACATATAACAATGTGTAACACCATTATGAAAATGTTTTGAGATTTTTCGGAAAAAGTAGGAATTTCAAGAAAAATGTAGGAGCAAGGTAAAAAAAAAAAAAAGAAGAGAAAGGGTAGGACAAGTACGAATACTTGAAAGCTGGCCTTTATGTATTACACTGGTTGCCTTACTTGCCGTCCTGATTAATAGATAAAAGCAAAACGCTGGCAAGGCAAAGGTTCTCCACGTTTGTCTCCAAATTTAGCTTTACTCTACTCTACCCTTAAGTTTACACAAGTGCAATTTAGCCCTGGTTTGAACCAGGGTTAGCCAGATGCTCTATATCTTGTAAAAAAAACCCCAAATTATGGCCACCCTAATTATGGCCATGCCCTTACATCATTTAAAGAATCATTGCATACGAGAAAAGTGTGCTTCATGTTTATTAACAGTGTTTACATTAACAATAGTGTACCGAGATAGTCCAATAGGGCGTTGTGTAGTATGTGTACAGTGTATAAGCAGAAGCAGAAACAATTAGGGATTACTCATGGACTGAGTCCATATGGCAAGTAGTCAGTTAGTATAGTATTGCAGAGAAAAAGTTTTAGCCCATTTTGCTTTTCAATTAGAACGAGAGTTTGCCATGGAGAGTCCATTTTTCTAGTTTACAGTCGTCAATACACGGCTCATTTGAATGAGTGTCAGTGGACAACTTGAGCTAATTGGTTTGGGGCATAGCGTTCTGCCACCTTACAAAAAACAACATATTGATAAAAAGAAAACACATACAATAAACACCTCGGCTAAACCGACATTGTATAAACTGTCATATCGCTTAAATTGGCCGTCTGACGAAAGTCCCGACTGTCTCTAATGCATTTCCAATGACATTTTCTTTTCTAAGCCAGCCTTTGTAAGCCGCCATTTCGCCTATATCGGCATGTTACTTTCAGTCCCATTTCCTCAAAACCACACAAATTCCTCTGTATAAGTCGGCATCGTGCTCTGCGGTTTGCAAGAAGTGTCGAGTGAAAAGTCCCACACACTGCTAACTGACATCTGTTTATGGCACAGCCCGTGATTGATGCACGTGCGCGATTAAAAAGGGGTTTTCCTGATAGCAAATCAATACCAGTACCCCCTCTCGACTGCACGCAGGCGCTCTGTTCATTTTGGGGGTCCCCTTATTGTACCAGTACCATGCACGCATTTAATTTGTGACTGTACACGAACGTCGTGCACAATGTACACAACATGCACATGGCCGGCCATGGATGTACAGTATGCAAGCGATCTGTACGTACCACTGTTAACGCTAGCCGGCCGCGCTGTCCTTGCTTCATACGTACGTACATCTACATGCATGACTTTTTGTGATACCACAGCCTGTTTGTGATGATAAACATTGAGGATATATTTGCTGGAATCAACCATGGATGTAGAAATAACCAGAGTAAATCAAAGCGTTTGAATTTTAGCCATGAATCTTGTTTCCATGATCCAGATACAAATGCGCATAGGCCCTAATTCAATCTATTTTTTTCACTCCGTAATTCAATTTGTGTATTTGTGTAAGATGGCAAAATGACGACTTGCAGCAGAAGCCGACATTCGCGTAAGCCGTCACAAATTCTCTGGTCACGAGAGTGCCGTCTTAGCTGGAGTTTACTGTACTTGAATCATACGCTTACGAAACTACTGCCTGGAAAAACCAACAATTTCAAATGTCCCACGCTGCGAATTTGTCAACCATCTCCCACAATGCACTGGGAAAAAATGAACTCTCTGTGGCAACCTCTTGGTGGTGCACTGCATTGTGAATCGCCCTCATTGTTTGCTGAGGAAGAGGCCTCCTGTTTCTAAATTTTAAGGTTAACATCCGACTAATACTGTCCTGCAGTTAATCATTTATCCTTCAGTAATTTACATGTACATACTGAAATACTAATCCAACCACATACAAATACAAACTCAACACTGAGTATTCGAACAAAAAATTCCATCTTATGGAATTCAAACAAACAAAAAACATAAAAATTGCAGTTGCTCCAACAGCAAATTCTAGGAAGTATTCATCCAGTTTCTTGTGTTGCAGTTGATTCATGATCTGTCCCAGTTCAAAGGTAACGTCAATACTTATCTTTCTACTTGAAGTATTTTTTTTTCTTCTTTTTCTTAGATTTCCCTGTGTGGCCCTCACCTTAAATGGCCCTTGAACAGCTAGGCGTTGTGATATGGGTGACCCATCAAAAACACAATGATTGGAGTGGAGATGTCAACTTAAGTAAACTTCAAAATATTGCTTCTCCTAGTAGCCTCTTTTTGGTGTACTATATCATTTTACTGTACCTCATACATATTCATGACCGAGAGCCGAACTCTCACTGGTCCATTCACCATCAAGTGCCAGATGCTATTGTTGCTGTTTACCAAATGCATGCGCAAGTATTCACGCACAGGCTAAATACGCATGCGTAGTGGTACGCATGCGCATTACAAAGCAATCATGGAACTGTTGCACGGGTGAAGTACGCGTGAACATCGCCCGAGCTAGCTACACATGAAAGGATCATGGTTGCACATGTAAATAATTAGTGTTTTCCCGAGCTCAATGATGCCGAATTGGAGAATATGGACAATAAAGATGCCTTCTGTAAAAAAAAAATTGTCCACAAATGATTGTATTTACAACCGTAGTTACTGTATTGCAAACGAACTGAACTTTTCGGAGGTTGAGCAATGTTGGTGAGCAAATGGTGAGCTGGACAAGTTTCTCCGAAGATATTTTACCTGCTAAGGTGCATACATTGTACTTATTGCATCAGGGAAAATTTGGCAATTGAATATGTATGAGGTATAGTTAAACAAATATAACATGGTTTATTTCCGGTGGACTGTTGATATAGTTCCCCTAAGTATTGGAAGCTGACAAACTCAACTTCCAATACCTCAGAGAGCGAATATCGACTGTCCACCCGAAATAAACCATGTTATATTTGTATAATATTCATCCAATGAATTGACAAGACAATACAAACCCTGTGCCACCACTATGTACTTCATTAGTCTAGATTGACCTTGAAATAATCAGCCACTGAGACATTGCTGTAGCCACCAAAGTAATCCAGAAGCAGAATTTGATCGATGTCCATCTTGAGGAAGGTGTGTTGATGGAAGTGCCAGCTGGACATGGAAGGATGGCGAGGGAAGAGGGCTGCTTTGGCCGTGGCGTTGCCTGCTGCATCTTTCACCAAGTGCATGTCACCTGTAGTAGGAAATACACAAATGGAGAAAATATTCATTGAAATGTCAGGAAGATACCACTGAACTTCTAGATTAACCCTTACACCAGTGTTGTAGTCCAGTACCGAGTACTGCCGAGTACTGAGGCTGCCAAGTACGACTACGAGTACGAGTGCGAGTACCTCCGAGTATAAGAACGGGTCTCCGAGTACGAGTACTTGTGCTTCCGAGTACGAGTACGAGTAAGAGTACTCGCATTTCCGAATACGGCCATACGGCAAATGGTTCGTTGTGCGTAATTTGCCCAGGCCCAGTCAGACCGATATATATGCAGACCCACTCACGGCTAGCTGTTATTGTGTTTGTCCGGCCGGCTGAGAGTGAAATCAGGAAATCTTGATTTCTCCACAAGCCAATGAACTATTTCAAACTGAAAGTATCAATAAAATAATGCCATTGTAAGTGAAGCTATAATATACCATTTTTTTCTCGAGTACTGATGTTCGAGTACGAGTACTTTGCTGCCCGAGTACGAGTACCGTCATTTCGAGTACGAGTACTTTGACATTCGAGTACGAGCACGAGTACTCCACAAAAAATACTCGAGTAGTACTCGAGTACGAGTACCGAGTACGAGTACTACAACACTGCCTTACACTCACTGATCATCCAAAATCCACTTGAAGGTTTTGGAGGATTTTGCAGGATTCACCCTAACCCTGCCAGACGCAACACAGTGTATCAAGTAGAAAAGTCTGGTGCACTTTGATGCACTCAGCTACCAACACCAGTGTGTGAACGCCGCTTCTGAAACAATGAGAGCTAGTCCCATTGAACAATGCAGTTGCATCCTGTTGCAGTTGGTGACCACAGTGAGTCAGTTTGGCCTTGAGACTTTTGGACTGATGGATCTTACTGCACCGGCCAGGCTTGTTACTAACACAAGTGTTGCATGTTGCTGTGTTTGGCAGGGTTTCTAGCCAAAATACCATGGAGGGTTAGGGTTAAGGAAGGCAGAGCCCAGGAACCCTGACTTTGGCAATCCCAGCGTCGTGTAATGTCCGAGGCAGAGCTTCAGTGAACAAACCTGAAAATGTATTTGTTTTAAATCTTTTCCATCCATCATCTAGTAACAGTCAAGGAGATTACAGACTAGGAGTTTTGCATCTTTTTTTTTGAATCATTAATTTGGTATCATGGTTAATCAGCCCTGTGATGGACATTATACTTTGAACCTTTCACAAAGCTGGAAATGCTCATATCGTGTTTAAATCCTTTCAAACACTCACAGTGTAAAACACTGTGTCCGTGGTTTCTGCAGATCGAGTGTTGGAGTTTGGAAGATTCTGGAAGCTCCTATGGACAGTTTCCCAAGGAATTATTGTTTTTGGGCATGACATTTCTCAATGGGCAGCAGTCTCAGAAAAGTAAACTCTTTCTAGTGGGCCCATCTCTGTCACAGGAGAGGAGTGGGTCAGCCTTTGGCCCATCTAAAATCTTTGAGAGACCTCAGCTGCATGTATGACCTCGCAGCCATCATTTGCACTCTGTACTCCATATAAGCTAATTAGTGAAACAAATATCCTTAGACTCGTATCTAGGGATCGAGTCACAGGTTTTTGCTTCAACTAGCATTGCATAAATGGGTGGATGGCAACAAGGGTTGATCCAAGGGGGTGCTTGGGGTAGTGCACCACCCTCCCCTGCCGACTGACCGATGTCGACTCAAGACGTCTCAACCACCAACTCCCCACCTCCTTGAAAAATCTTGGACTTTGGTTATGTTCAGACAGCGTTTAACTAAAATGGTAAAAGTTAAAACAATCGCTCATCATTGGAGGCCGGTCATGAAATTGAAACGTACCGAGTGTTCAGACACCATTTTAAGTACAACGAGTTCAACTCGAAGTGGTTTATCTCAGTCTCCGAGGTCACATAGAACTTCTGCCTCGGCCCAAACAGTGCGCCATAAGAGCCTTCACTTCGTCCAGTTTGACCAGTTTGCTGCACGTGGTCTGCAGCCTTTCACAGTCGCCATGGTTGAGATCGTACAATGTACATGGCGGTCCACTGCAGACACTGTTAGAGTCAAACTAGCTGCTCCTGGCCATACACTTAACAAAGAACTAACCAAAGACAACGCCATTGGAAGATGAAATGCTTTCCCTGTAAAGTGTAAATCACTTCCCTAAATCCCTCTCCGCTTCCCCAAATTGTTAGATTTTGTCACCATGCCTTTTTGGTCTTATACAGTGAACTCCGGCTAAACCGACATTGTACAACTCGTCAAATCGCTCAAGTCGGCCGTCTGACTAAAGTTCCGTTTGTCCGTAATGCATTTCCATTGAATTGTTTATTTCTAAGTCGGCTTTTACAAGTCGCCATTTCGCTGAAGTCGTCGTGTTACTCTCGGTCCCCTTTCCATAAAAAGCATTACAAAATCCTTTGTGTGAGTCGGCATTCAACAAATCATGCATTGGCATCGACTTTCTGTAGTGGGGTTGGCAGAGTGTCGAGTGAAAAGTGGTTTCGCACGGCCCATGATCACTGCATGCATCGGTGTCGAAAAAAGGTGTCCTACTGCATACCACTACGTGGCGCTATAGGATCTTTGCTGCATACATCGCATATGCATCGTGAGCATATCAATACCAGTACCCCCTCTAGGCTGTACGAATGCACTCTGTCCATTTTGGGGGGTCGTCTTATTGAATGACTACTGCTGCAGTCAATGCGTGCGTGGTATACATGTATACTGGACCACGCATGCATTTAATTCGTTACTGTGCACGTACATATGTATCGTGGTCTCCACTATCAATACCCCAAACGTGATGATACAATTCAAAGATTAATTTGCTGGATTCAACTCCATTAAGGAGATAATCCAGGGTAAATCGAAGCCAATTAGTGCAATGAATCATGTGTGCAAAAGACCATTCATGTAAGTCGGCAAAATGATGACTTAGGCCTATAGCATATATCGGCATTTGCGTAAGTCGTAACAAATTCTCGGGTCCTGAGAGTGCCAGTTTAGCCGGAGTTTACTGTATTTGATAATAATGAATGTATTTTACCCATCAACATCAGCCTTGCACACATTGGCCACTCCGGGTCTGAATCTTTGGTCAAGAGGCATTCTTTCAGTCCAAACTGGGCCTCGCTGAAAGTCAATGTCACCTGAAATAAAACAAAGAGAAAAGCTGAACATGGATTTTTAACTCTTTACATTTTAGGTATTGTAGCCACTTTAATCTATATATATATAAGAGAGAGTTTAACTCGGCCTCCGAGACGATGTTTGCTCATGAAAGGATCCGAGACCACGGGCTTTCGCGGCGCCAAAATCGCTCCACGCCCGTGGAAAAATGCGGAGGGTGTCTTCCGCCGGGTTGGACACTTCGGGTCGTCCTGATTTTCCCATACGGACCGGCGATCCGTTTCACAGATTTTTCGTGACTGCGTTTTGCGCAGGAATTTGCCGTCGTGTGCGCTTTCACGTTGACTGCCTGGTCGCCCCCTGTGCTGGCTTTTCTGCGTGTCTAGACTGTGCGAGGTCAGCGGCTTCGAATTAGGGGTTGCGTTTACGTGTTCTACTCGGCTGCTCTGCAAAAGTGTTCACCAAGCGGTAGCATGGGGTGACCTTGGCAAGATATTTTTTCTCCATGGTGCGTGGCCACCAAGTGTCCCTATTCTTTCATGTGCTTTGCTTGCCGCCCCTGCGCCGAGTGCAACGAGTACTCAGAAGGACTACACATTAGTATGCCTTGCGCGGTCTGACCAATCGAAAGTCTACACTGCGTAGTATTTCCGGGCTATGCAAAACTGTCGATGGCAACGTGTACTGCAGCCTGCTCCACACCCTGGAAACGAGGTTGGATCTATGGTGCTTGCTATTTGAAACGCAAGCATGTGACGTCGCGTGATAGAGTGCTGTTGCTTCCATAATGTGTAAAACTTGCTCTTATAAAGATGGTTGAACCAACTTCAATAAAAGTTAAATCAACTTTTTCCTCGCAGACGGTCTTGCAAATTGTAAGAAGTTCAAGTTTACGTTTGTTGAAGAGTCCAATACTGAAACTTAATTATGACTTTCCTCCATGATTCAGACCGTTTGTAATTTTATGGCAACACTCAACATTTTCATTTCATATGACACCTTTACGTTTTATTGCATTATGATTTATTGTCAAAATTGTACAATCAGCCTTCGCCTGTGTACTACGGTAACCTTTTCACTGCGTTTTCCAAATACGACTGCCTCACAAAATGCCAATTTAACAGACCAACGGGAACATTTACAGACAGTTGCCATGGTACATAATTATCATGTGCGTAAATCGACGGGGGACAGGGGACCCCCCCCCATTTTAAAGCAGGGGACATTGTTTGGTTCCCCTCCCCCCCCCCACACTTTTTCTTCCCCGAATAAAAATTGTAGCCTACAACAATGATTCTATTGCTCAGAATACATGAAGCTGATTCAATTACTCCAAACTCAAAACTTTAAAAGATGATCTTTGCTGAAATTGGTTTTAGTGGTCAGAAATTGCCTCAGATCAAACCACAGAAATTGCTTTTCTATAACTGCATGTCTCCTTAACTATATCCCCATTTACATTTAACTCCCCAAATTTTCATTCCCAACACTTCGCCCTACCCGATCTATGATCGGGTAAATCAGCTTGTTAAGGGAATAAATGTGTGCTGGTTTTAACCAGTTCACATTGCAGGACGTGATAACATGCACTGGCTGTTTTTATACACACGTGCCGGTTGACGGGTTAAAACATCAAGATTGCCTCGACTCGCCTCATGCTAATCGTGCCTTTTGTACACACACACAAAGTCCGTGAAGTATGTGGAGGCGGACCATGAGTTGATCTTGAATTGGCCGTTGTGCACGGCCTATTGTTGTATAATTCACGCTCCAGTGCACAACCCGGAGCATTGAAACATATGAGGTTTTGGCAGAAAATATCGTACAAATACTGTTGAAATTAGTCATGTGAATCTATATTTGTGGTGTTTGGCTGTATATCAGAAGTTGGCTGGAAAATGTTGTTTTCTTGCGAAAATTGAAATTTTCGGCAATAACAGTCCCGGCGTGAAGTGGTTAAATACCATGGTTAAGACCGGTTTGGAGTCTGGACACTGATAATGATCCAAGCTGAATGTCATTATCAGCGTCCAGGCTCCAAACTGGTGTTAAACGTAGTGCTTAATACCGGCCAAGCACATATTTATTCCCATTCATAAATATATTTTCTGTCAAATAGCAAAAACAAGTCAAAAATTATAAATTTCCAACCATTTTGTTCAACAAGTTTACTTCACGTTTTTTAAACACTTCTCTAGCTATGTTATGGTATGTGCCTCTCGCGAGTAGCCGTAAACAACTCCTTATATGGACATTGGACCGCGCATTGTTCATACTGTGAGATATGGTGCAGAACGCAGCTGTGCAGGTGCAGTATGAATTTAGGATTATGAAATACTGACTCACTGGTGGTATTGCGCATGCGTACGTGAGGATTGTGAACATTCAACCACTAAAAGGGTAAAAGGGACCAGATCTCATAGGAGTGTAAATTTCATGGACACTAGAAAAGTGTTTAAGACCAGCCAGCCAGTGTTTTATCATCCGTTGTAAGACCGGCCACGTGATGGGCTCTCAACCAATAGGAATGGGTAAACTGTCTTAGGTATTTATGAACTGAAATTGAATGCAATGGTTATTATACCTTGCTTGTTTTTTCCCACTTTTACATGTTCCTCAGGTACCCCTTTTGTGGTTTTAAGTACTATTGTTAAGTCTTCCAATATTATCTCGTTTTCAAAACCCTGTTTATTAGAAGAAAAAAAATAGCCTCTAGTTTTTAGCTTCCTTGGGCACTGTCAATAATTCTTTATTTGCTTGATGAGCAGGGGTACACGGTAATAATTTGACACCTTGAGCAACGCATAGGAGGATATGTATCTGGAAACAATTGAATCATTTGTGAACATTATTTGTCACATGCTTACTTTGCTGTTCTGGGAAATATCCTGCACTATGTAGGATACAGTGGGCTGATACATGTAGGGAATGCCGGAACTCTTGTCCACCGGCCCATCGCTCATGGAAGTAGGGTTGGGAAACGGTTGGCCAAGCAACGCTGGGCTGGACGAAAGGGTGGTTATGACGCACCAGTCAGCCTGTACCAAATTTGAGGAGAAATTTCAAGAAAGGAAGATTCTTCTTAAGTTTGTGCAAAATCATAAGTAAACTTCAGAAATTAGAGTTTTCAAAAACAATTACAGACAAACTTTTGTGTGCTATAAGCTGCCGGTAGACTGAAAATGTAGTCTACAAACAAAGGGAAACTGACAAGATTCACTTGGAACAATAATTATTAAGTTGATCGAGCTAACTTAATTCCACTGAAGTGGGATTTTAAAGCATTGGCCTAATTTCACGGCACTGCTTACCACAGACTTCCGCGCTTACAATTACAATGTTATGCTAACAGAGTTAGGTCTAGAAGAACAATTTTATGCTAACCCTGTTGTAAGCACAGAATTCTTAGTTTCGGGATGTACACATGCACAGAAGCCAACAGTCCTTGCTAACCTGTGAAATGCGCTTACCATAAGCACATAATTTTCTGCTATATTCAGCAGGGTTTTTCACTAACGGTAAAGCAGAGCCATGAAATTGGGCCATGATCTCCAGACCACAGTGCATTGTTTCAGCGGTCCAAATATCATTGCTACTTTTTCTTTTTTTACCCAATATTAAAATTTTATGAGAATTTTAGTCACTGAAAATGTTTTCAATTAATGTTAAATATTATAGCACAATCAATGGATTGTATACAGCTGAACTGTATTCAGCGGCGTAACTATAGGGTTAAACTTCTAGGGGGACACCTAGGGCTGCACTAGTCCGAGTAACTTGTACCCTACTCGCCAGACCATGTCTGAATGTTAAAAAAAAAGGCGATAAGTAGGGTCCAAGTTACTCGGACCAGGGCTGCACCAATATTTCAAGGGGGGGGGGGTACTGAAGGCAACAGATATATTGTTTTTGTGCAATTCAAGATATGAAATGCGATGGAGGGGGGGGGGCACCCAGGTGGTGGGGGGAGCACAGAACTCCGCTGGGGGGCACATACCCCCTGTGCCCCCATAGTTACGCCACTGGCTGTATTCGGACTCTGTCTTGTACCAGTTTTGTCCATGGAGAAAAAATCCATTGCCTTTGGGAGGTACATTTGTATTCTTCAAGTTGTCATTAACATGTTGATATACCTTATGCACGATGTAGCGAGCTCTCTTTGCTAGTTCACCATGTGGAGGGGGATCAACACACTGTTCAATATAAAAAAACAAAAACAAGGAAAGCAGGAAGTTCAGTGAAAGTCTCTGATGAACATCAAAGGAATGGAAACAATTATCAATATGCTATTTTATGACACTTATTTTAATACCACCATCAATTATTGTTAATACTACTATAGGCCTACTAGCTTGTTGGGAAACCCGGTGCTACAAACAACCATTTTACTACTATTTTACTCGGAATTGACAATTTCACAATGCTAAGAGTGGACTAAGTAGTACTACAGTACTACGCTAAGAGTTGAATGAATGAGTAAAGCCATAACTCTACGAATTGTCTGGTCACGCACTCCTGAGATTCCGAGATTCTGAAATTCTGCCATTCTTGTCCTTAACTATTAATAAATATACCCCTAAATCCCTAGGGGGTGTGAAAAATCGTATTAAAATTGGAGGATTCAGGACTGTTGTTAGGGATAGCCATAATACAACAGTCCTGAATCCTCCAATTTTAATACGATATGCAAAAGCACAAAAGCATACGACAGAATTTGTGTAGAAGGAATTTCAAACACTGCTCCAATCTAGCTTGCAAGACACAGCTCATGACCTCGGAAATTAACCATTTAGAATTTCCCATGTCAATTGTCATGACATTTATGAGACGATTTCAAAGTTTTCAACAAACTTTGCATTATATAAGTTATATTCATAAATACCTAAGACCGTTTACGCATTCCTATTGGTTGAGAGCCCGTCACGTGGCCGGTCTTAAACGGATGATAAAGACAATGGCTGGCTGGTCTTAAACACTTTTCCAGTGTCACATGAAATTTGGACTCCCATGAAATCCTGTGCCTTTTACGTTTTATTGGTTGAACATTCAAATTCCCCACGCATGCATGCGTACCAGTGAAACATTATTTTATAGTCCGATATTCACATTACAGCAGCCCAGCTGCGTTTTGCACGACATCCATATGATAGTCAGAGGGGTGTTTCGTAAAACATGAAGTAAAATTGTTGAACAAAATGGTTGGCAGCGTCTAGTTTTTGACTTATTTTGATTTTTGGACCGAAAAAGATTTTTTTTTTACCAAAAAGGTATTTATGAATGGGAATAAATATGTGTTCCATTGGTATTAAACACTCTGTTTAAAACCGGTGTGAGTCTGGATGGGTGATATTTACCCTCGGCTTCACTTCAGGTAATTATCACCCATCCGCACTCCAGTGATGTAGTGCCTTGATGCTGGGCCTTGGCCTTAAGGCTGCCTTAAGGCTGGATTTTAGGGCCTTGGCCTCGAGGCTTGAGGGCAAAAGCCTTGGCCTTGGCCTTGAGGGTTTAGGGCCTTGCAATGTTGAGTCAAGGCTCTTCAAGGCCCATAGATTTTTGCATTTTCCAGATAAATCTGTTCGAAATTTTGATGTTACCATTTTAATCGTATTACCATGGAGGAGGGAAGCACCCTATAGATTTGTGTGTTGGGCACGCTTCCACTTTTGTAGCATCACATTTTGTTAGGCCAAAAAAAAAAAGTCTCCGGTTTCTGGTATGCGCGCGCGTCGCCGTAGCCATGCGCGTCGGCAAAATGAAAAAGTTTTTTTTTCAATACAAGATGATGTTTCAAAACCGCCAAACTCACTGGTTTGACAGGAATTCTGCTGCTGCACAATTTTAACGTGTTTTTAGAAGGGGTTATGATCGAGAATAAGATTTATGTGGCCTCTCTGGACTCCCATATATTTGCACTAAGTTTAGTCGGGCACCATTTGCAGTCATCAGCGGACATTTGAAGCCCAAAAAAAAAAAAAAAACAGGTAAAAAAAAAAAAAAAGCCGCGTCGCCGCACCACTTTTGGGGCAAGCTCCATACCAGAAACCGGAGACTTTTTTTTTTTGGCCTTACCATTGTAGTAGATTTGCTGCAAAAATATTCCGTACACTTGTGGGGCTAATGAGATGATCACTTTAATTGTATATAACTATGGAATAGATCTGATTGGTTGTATATGTCTCCCTGATAAGTGCTAAAGATTTGCATGTATCTGTTTTAGATAATGCTGATATTTCTGACCATGTTGGGCCAGCATATAAAAATTTCCCAAATCAGTTTCTTGAATCCCCCTTTTGTTACACTTGGGAGAATTTTGTGTCAATATAGAAGTAAATCATTATTTTGTTTAGTTAAACCATATTGAAGACCTGAACTTATACTTTAATAGATACAGTGCAGTCATAAAATGGTGTAGGCCTATGCGAGCATGTTGATTGCAATTAAAGAAATGTTGTTCTTCGTAACGAGCAATTCGTGATAAGGGCGGATCCAGGGGGGCCATGCCCCCCCCCCCAAAAAAAAACCACACGAAACCATTTTTTTTTATGTGACGTCGTAATAAAGGCAGGCAATGAGTACACCACCATCTGTTTCTAAAAAAACATCGGTTAAAATGGTCAAAAATTGCCTCAAATTGCACCACAGAGCATCTCGAATCCAAAAATTTAAGCGGGCCCCGAAGCACAAGCCGTAATTTTTTGACCCACTTTTTTGGGGGGGGACTAAAATTTCTTTGCCCCCCCCCAAATTGTGTTCTGGATCCGCCTTTGTGTGATGATGTGTCACTCATGTGACTATAATTTGTTCTATATCAGTGGTCATTTCATAAAACAGGGCCTTGGCCTTGAGGGTTAAGCCTTGGCCTTGGCCTCGAGGCTTGAGGGTCAAACTGCCTTGGCCTTGGCCTCGAGGGTCAAAGCCTTGGCCTTGAGGGTCAAAGCCTTGGCCTTGGCCTTGAGGGTCAAAGCCTTTGCTCCAACACTGCCGGACTCACACCGGTTTTAAACATAGTGTTGTTATTAATACCTCCGAAACACACATTTATTCCCTTATTCATAAACACCTCAGACAGTTTAGCTATTCCTATTGGTCGAGAGCCCGTCACTTTGCTGGTCTTAAACGGATGATAAAGACATGGCTAGCTGGTCTTAAACACTTTTCCAGTGTCACAATAAAATGTGGACTCCTAAAAATCCAGTGCATCTTACCGTTTCATTGGTTGAACGTTCACAATCCTCACGTAGGCATGCGCAACACTACCAGTGAGTCACAATTTTATAGTTCAATTCCAAACACAACGCCCCAGGTGCGTTCTGCGCGACATCGCGCAGAACATGCCACGCGCGCGTCAATCGCCATAAAAGGGTTGTTACTCGCCAGCTGAACACTCATTATTTTGCCAGAGGGATGTTTCAAAAAGCATGAAGTGAACTTGTTGATCAAAATCGGGATTTTTTGAACGAATCATTTGATATTTTTTAACCGAAAAGGTATTTATGAATGGGAATAAATATGTGTTCGGTCGGTATTTATCACTCCATTTAAGACCGCTTAGAGTCTTCATCAGTCTTGTGAATCTTCATCGTGGATCGTTTTTTACTTCAAGGACCTGTGTAATGGTTATTCCAGGCAAGTTTGGGGTGAGTTGCAGTTGCAATTAGTGTGTTACGGGGACAAAATTCAACATTTTCCAAAAATGTTTGCCTATACTATCGGTTACGAGAGAAACTAGCTCCAGCCCTAGATGACAACCCAATGATAAAACTCAGGGCTGGGTAACTCCAGCTACCCTCGCGCACACATTGATTTATTCCCTTATTCAATTGTCCAGCAAGCTCATCCCCACCCTGATCCCTCGTCATTCTAAATCTAGGCTATTCAACTAACCTGGACAATCACACAACACAGCAGCAGGACATGTGCAAAGGATACAATCGGCTGGGCCATTGTAATCGGTTAAACTGTCTGCCACTGCCAGACAATAACGAAGATGTAAGGCCACACAACCGTACAATTACAATATGTGCAGTCGAGTCAGCCGGCCGGCGCTAGCCTAGCCGGCCAAGCAAAATCAACAAAAAAGAAACAGGAACTAGAACACTGTAGCTGTTCATTGGGAAGGGCGCCACCATGTTCCTGGTAGGTAAAAAGCAGATTTGCTCCAGTCAACGTGATGTTAGTAATGTATTGCGCAAAGCCATTAAACTTTTTACTTTGGAAAATCATGGAGATATGTAACATTTTAAAGCAGTTTATTCACTGATTTAATACAACTCATGTGTTTAGGGGGAAATGCCTAAGTGCCTCATTTGAAATTGAGCTGACTGTATTAATTGTAAACAGGATTCAGAGTTGGGGTGGTATGAACAATCCCCCCCCCCAAAAAAAATCTTTCCACGTTTCATCATGCCTTGTCATGTATACGTAGACATTGTTTATGGGTTATTCACCACAGGATTTTTGTTTTAAAGTATACAGTACAACAGTATTGTAATTAATTAATTAATTGTTAATTATTTTTTATTATTTTTTTATTACTTTTATTTTCTATTTCTTAAGAATTTGTGAAGAGTACCGGTGATGTCAGTCTGATGTAGACGTAAAGCGTTTTAAAAACAAATAAATAACAATAATCACTATTATACGAGTGTACCAGTGAGAAGACATGTTAGCGTCATTTCTTTGAACGGAGGGTTAGGGAGACACCGGTCTCTAGGGACACATTTTGATATCTCCCTAATGTCACAGCCCCCTTTTAGAGGTAATTTTTTGCCGCAATTAGGTTATATTTCTTGCTCGTGGTCTATAATTTGTAAAAACATCGAAATTCGTGGGAAAATGACAATGAAATATTGGGTTAGGGGCACATTTAAGCAGCATATATGCATCGTCATCAGCTTCCTCGTCTTCCTGTAGACAGACTATAACTCCGCCTTAGTCCAGTCAACAATCCTTGCACTGTTCCTCAATCAGCGACACATCCCAAGTATTTACTGCCTGCACCATATTACCGCCATTCAATTTTGATTTCAGACACTTCTTTACCCTTCTGATGTACTCTTTACTAAACCTTTCCTTCAGGCTTCACTTCTTCGTTCGTCATTCTTTCCGCCTCCAAAACACCAAGAAACTTGTATCCTTCATGCTCTCCCAAAGCCTTCAGCAACGACCCATCTGGCAGAGGAATGCCATTGGAATCCCTCTTTTCAATTTCAAGACAACACACTTCTCTTCACCAAACTGCATTCCAATTTCCTCACTGTATACCCTAACCGTCTGCACCAATGAAGCAACCTCCTTATTGTTCTTGGCAAACACCTTCATGTCGTCCATGAAGAGGCGGAGATGGTTAATTCTGCAGCCGTCTTTCTCTCATCTCGTATCCCGGCCGGCGTTAGCCTTTACTCACGCGCTTCAACCCGGACACGTGACGCACCTCGGATGCTGACACGTAAAAAGACTTTACATTTGTCTACCGATTTGGTACACATGCATAATGCTTTACCCGTTGTGAATTGACCAATGAAAATGCAGAATTACTAATGTAATGACCATGATATCGTTTGTGCGCTGATCTCCAGCTGCTGCACACGATACCTCTGTCTCGAGAATTTCTTAGTTTTTTACCGATTTTAATATACTTTTTTTTTAGAATAGCACACTGTAGTACGTTTACTGATCATCGGTAGACAGGAATGAGCTGGTCTCTGATCTCGCTGGCGAAGACTGTGAGTTGTGATATCATTTTCAATTCTTTCGTTGTCGCCCTTCGGATTCGCTGCATTGGGTCAACACGAACGGTTACATGCATACAGTGAGTGTTCTATTCTGCTTGTTAACACCACCTTTGTTCGATTACGCGAGACATTCTTGGACTCTTTGTTGTTTCAATGATGTCATCAATCCATTACATTGGTGCTATTCTTCGTTCACTGGGTTTAGTGAAAGCATCGGGAATTCATCATCGTGTGCATCCAAATTCCAATATAGTGACATTTTCCACTTTTGCCAAAAATGCTTGTATTTCTCAACACATTCTCGACTTATCAGTTTTAGAGGGGCAGGGACATTTTGCCCCCAACTCATTAAATTTACTTCACTTCGCTTCTCTTTCTTTTTTTTTTTTTTTTCTTTCTTTTTTTTTTTTTTTTTTTTTTTTTTTTTTTTTTTTTTGCAAGCCCCCCGCGCCCCTCGCGACGCCCATGTTTTCCACGTCCGAGCTCCGCGTACGAAATTCAACTCGACGTGGTTGCCGTGCTGGAACTCATAAGAGGCGCAAAATTTCTTCAATTATCACAGAACACCGTACAAACTGCCATTTTAACCACCGGGGTGTAATCAGCTCTAATTTGTCTCTAATTCCCATCAATCACAACCAACAGAAGAGTCTGATTCAAGTCACGCTTCAAAATGTGAACTCGAATCGAGTGACCCCTATAAGACAGCGTTTGCATCCTGGAACGCTTGTTCGATTAACAACAAGGTTGCCTCAGTCTGTGACTTCGTGTATGGTAACGACATTGACATTTTAGCCCTCCAAGAAACCTGGCTAACCGGTACTGATCGCGACTACTGTACTTTGGCTGACATCAATCAGTCGCTGCCCAATTACGATGTCGTCCATAATCCAAGACGATCGCGACGTGGTGGGGGCGTCTGCTTTATTCTCAAGCATGGCTTTGGAACACTTTTGAACAAAACCATCTCCTTCAAATCATTTGAATATATGGACGTGACCATATCAAGAAAGTCGTTCAGCCTTCGGATGTTCAACATCTATCGTCCACCTTCATCAACCAGGAACAGAACGTCCTCCGCCACGTTTTTCGCGGAGTTCTCCACACTTCTGGAATCCATTGTCCCCATTCCTGGCCAGATCATGCTTTTTGGCGATTTTAACTTCCACATTGACGTTCCTGAAGACCGGAACGCCTCCAACCTTCTGCAACCCACTGAAAGCGTTGGGTTTCAACAGCATGTCACCGGTACAACTCACCGCTCAGGTCATATGCTCGATGTTGTGTTTTGTCGCAAAGATTCGCCTCTGATAACCGACGTAAGCATCATCCGAGGTCTTCCATCTGACCATTACGCTTTGAAGTGCCTCCTCAATCTACAACGCCCGGCTGCTGTAACAAGACGAGTGCGGTACCGAAAGCTACGTGAGATAAACTTGGACGACTTCAAGGCCGACATTGAATCATCTTTGCGATCTATTGAGCCTATGTCAGATCTTATCAAGCTCACGGACCAGTTCGACTCCACTTTGCGAGATCTGCTTGATAAGCATGCTCCTGTGGTTAGTAATACCATCACTATCAGGCCCAACTGCCCATGGTTCTCCGACGAGCTTCGCTGTGTGAGCAACGAAAACGGCAAGCTGAGCGACGGTATAGGAGTTTGGGTCTGGAGGTTCATCATCAGATCTACCTTGACCATTGCAGGGTGTACAAGAAGTGTCTTAAGTCATCTAAAAGAAACTACCACAGCTCCCGGATCGCTAGTAGTGGGAATAGGGAGTTGTTCAGAATTGTTGACTCACTGATAAACCCCGAGAAATCCCGACGTCTACCAGCGCATGAATGCTCACAGTCTCTTGCTGAAGAGTTTGGCGACTTCTTTGTGGACAAAGTTCGCACTATTAGGAATACGCTAGATTCTACAGTCAGTCAGGATTCTTCGATGTTCCCTACTAAACCGTGTGACTGTTCGTTTGCCGAGTTTGATTTGGTATCCGAAGCTGAGGTTCGGAAGATTATTATGGAATCGCCTTTGAAGAGCTGTCAACTGGATCCTATCCCAACAGCACTGCTCAAGAAGTGCATAGACTCTCTGTTGCCGACCGTAACGGAGATTATCAACTTATCCCTCACATCTGGGGTTGTTCCACGAAGTTTCAAATCTGCTCGCGTTGTTCCTTTGATCAAAAAGCTCAAGCTTGATCAAAACATCTTGAGTAACTATCGACCTGTGTCACTCCTTAGTTTCATGTCTAAACTACTGGAGAGATGCTCTATGCTGCAGCTGAAGGACTACTTCACATCAAATGATCTCTACGCAAAAGCTCAGTCTGCATATCGAACTCATCATTCTACCGAGACGGCTCTACTGCGAGTCCAGAACGATGTTCTTCGGGCCATTGATGAGCACCAGGAAGCAGTTCTTATCTTACTCGACTTCAGCTCTGCATTCGATACGATCGACCATGCCATCTTACTTGATCGTCTGGAGCATCGGTATGGTTTGACTGGGACGGCCCTGGAATGGTTCCGATCATACCTCTGTGATCGTTCCCAATCCGTGGTTATTGGTGATGCTGAATCCGCTGTTCATCTAATACCATGGGGCGTACCACAGGGCTCAGTATGCGGTGCTCCTATGTTCACTTTTTACACTGCCCCTCTCAGTGACATCATGACCAGATATAACATCAACCATGTCATGTACGCTGATGACACGCAGGTGTACTTGATCTTCAAGCCGACTGACGCTGCGAGAGCCATTCACCGCCTGGAGGGGTGTGTGAGTGAGATCAAGGGATGGGCTGTCACTAATAAGCTGAAGTTCAATGACGAGAAGACCGAAATCCTTCATTTCAACTCTCGCTTCGTCAACAGTGTGAGCCTTCCGCCAGTAATGATCGGGGAGTCACTGGTCGATTTCTGCGATGAGGCACACAACCTTGGTGTAATCTTTGACAGCGATCTACGCTTAAGGGCCCATGTCAGCAACATATGTCGAGTGGGATGGGCATTCCTCTACAAGATTAGTAAGATTCGGAGCTACCTTAGCAAATCTTCTACAGAGAAACTGGGGCATGCATTCATCACCTCGAGAATTGATAGTTGCAACAGCCTTCTCATTGGCCTCCCGACCAATGAGATACAGAGACTGCAACGTCTGCAAAATACTGCAGCCAGATTAGTTTGTCGCTGCAAGCGAAGCGATCACATAACCCCAATCCTACAATCACTTCATTGGCTCCCAGTGTCACAGCGAATCATCTACAAAACTCTCATCCTCACATTTGAAGCAGTGCACGGACTGGCACCATCCTACTTACAGGAGCTGGTACATTGTTATCGGCCCACTCGCCAACTACGGTCTGCATCGCTCATGATGTTGCAGGCACCCTCTCCACCTCCACGGACCTCCACGTACGGTGGCAGAGCATTCAGTGCTGCCGCTCCCTCTCTCTGGAACAGTTTGCCATTATGTGTCAAGGGCTCGATGACACTTGATTTGTTCAAGAGTCGTCTAAAGACTCATCTTTTTAAACAGTATTTTAATGTAGTGAATTAATAATATCAATATTATTGGTGTTTTCCATGTATAAAAGTTTGATGGTTGTATTTTATCGGCAAATACCTTTTATTCCTGTTTTTATCTAGTATGTTTGCTTGAGTGTTGTAAATCGCTTTTTAAATTTTAGATTGTAATCCCCCCATGCAGCTTTTGGAATTGATTTTGTATTGTCTTAAGGTTTATTGGAATTAGTTTTCTTAACTTAAATATTACAGTTTGTATGTTTATTATTTGTTTAAGCGCCTTGAGGTGGATTTTTCTGCGATTGTCTGCGCTTTATAAATTTCTAATTATTATTATTATGCAGCCGTCGTCTGGCGCCAGACAGCCATGGCGCGCGTGCTGTTGCTGGTAACCGCAAACCACTGTTAGATGATTGGTTTATATTGCTTGATTTATATTACGTGAATAAAATGAATGTGTTTAGTTCCACGAGATAGTAAAGGCCAGCATCCAGGGTGCGTTACGTGTCCGGATGGTCCGGGTATAGTCGCGTGGGACTTGAATAAAGGCTAGGCCGGCGTTGACCTTTCGCAAAACCATAGACAATGGCACTAGCGACAGAACAAACAACAACGGCGACAGTGAGTCCCCTTGAAAAATCCCTCTTCTGACACTAACCTCACCCAGATCTTTCGTCCTTATCCGTCAACGTAGTCCTCCAGGTCTTCAAACTGTTGTTAAGTAAATGCCCGGCACCCCCTCAGCAGCCCCCACTAGATTCAAACACTCAGCGATCCACGAATGCGGCACCATGTCATACGCCTTCTTGTACTCAATCCAAGCCATCGACAAATTGGTCTTCCTCTTCTTGCAGTCTTTCAGCACAGCCTTGTCGATCACCAGTTATTCCTTCGTTCCCCTTAACCGTTTCTTACATCCTTTCTGCTCATCTGGAAACAAACCATTTTCCTCCAAGTGACAGTAAAGATACTTAGCTATCAGACCAGTCAAGCGCTTGTAAGGAACAGGAAGACAAGTAATAGGTCTATACTTGCAACACTTCCCTTCTTGACATCCTTCATGAGCAAAACAGTCGATCCTCCCCTCGGTCATCCACCTTGGCAGATTCCCATCCATGCACGAGACACTCCTGTAAATGCCCTGCAAGTCTACCGTGTACTGCTGAAATTCTTCAGCCAGTTTCCATGAACATGATCAACTCCCGGGGTTTTCCCATTTGAAACTTTCCTCAACTCCCTCTTAACTTTTTTTCACAGCGATCGTTACCCCCTCCTGCCTAGGAATACACCTCAGTTCTTCTCTCAGTTCTTGCAGCCACTTTGCCCGGTTGTTGTGCTGCACTGGATTGCTCCAAATGCCACCCAAGAAAGCCTTTGCCTCAGCCGCCCTTGGGATTTCCTGAGAATCGTCACCCTTACCATCCAATTCCCTGAATAACTGTCTCTGGTTTGACCTAACCAGACTATTCTGACGAAACTGCCGAATCCTGTCGTCGTACCGCTTTACCTTTGCCGCCTTTGCCTTAATCCGCTGCTTGGTTTCCTCCTTGATGACCGTTATACCTTTACCCCGCACCTGGGATTTAACCATTAGCCTATCCCTCATGACGGACTTTTGGCATAGCGTCTCTGTCCATCAGCCCAATCCTACACAGAGTCCCTTCAGAGGTCCTTGATCTGTCCCTCGAGCCGACCCATCCACCAAGATGTCACTTCCCAAGTTCCCTGTTGCCTTTGACAGCTCGCTTGAATCCCACTTCTTCCATCACAACGATTGCGGTGCATAAACGAGACTGTTAAGCTCAAATAATTATATTACTGGTCTTAATCTGGTCTAGAATCTTATTAACAGCCGTTGTACATTGTTCAACCTTCTCCTTTGCAGCAATGAACAGATGCTATCTTTAACTCTTGATGACATTACCTCTTCAATTCTCTTCGGCATTCTTTCCTCCTCTTCCGTCAAGTCTGCATTATGATCCGCTCCTCTTGGCACCCCTCATCCGTCGATCGACCTCCGCCCTCGTGTGCAGCAGCCACATTCCCGATGCTAGCACCACCCGCACTCGAGAGAGACTCTCCACCCCATCATTTCTTGGAGCGTTACTGCCGGATCCAACCTCATCAATTGAATACTGGCACCATCCTCTACACTTTCTCGCAAATTCCCAACCCGAGCAACCCCCTCTTGATTTCTTCAATTTCCACCGCGGTCACCACTGATTCTTCCTAATATTCCTGACCTAATCTGCTATACCCCTTTTCTTCCACAACTCAAACATATCCGTCTCCTATATCCTCTACATTCTTGCCTACCACTTAGATAACACTGCTGCCCTATTTTCTTCCTTGTTCCACTTTCTCCCCTTTCCTGCCTTAATACTATGATTATTCTGAGCAATACAAGTACGATCTGGAGATGCTTGCCCAGGCGCACTATCCAAATCGGGTGATGCACTATGCCGGCGAGACAAGGCACACATTATCATCACAAAACTTGTTATGAGCAATGGGTTCTACTTAAAAAAAAAAAACTGAAAAAAAAGTAAGACTGCTGCAAACTGCTTACCGACTGGATGGACCTGAAATGTATAAATCTAAAAATTAATGTGGCCTGACGTTGCGAACTTAGCAAGTTCTTCTTCAGAGGCTAAAACAGAAATGACAGAGGTACAAACATTAACATGGGGGTGCACACA
This sequence comes from Patiria pectinifera, assembly GCA_029964075.1. Lineage (NCBI taxonomy): Eukaryota > Metazoa > Echinodermata > Asteroidea > Valvatida > Asterinidae > Patiria > Patiria pectinifera. The sequence continues at coordinate 9,849,726 of CM057144.1, forward strand.
AACATGCAGGGCTGAAAGAAGAAACACAAAAGGAGGATTAGGTGGGAAAGGTGTGGAAAGATGCAGGGGAGGGTGGATGAGAGAACAAAGGAACAAAGGGAGATGGCAAACCACAAGGGGTCTAGTGTAAACAGCGGACAAAAGTGTGAGAGTGATGATGATGGGGGAAACAGTATGGGGTGGAAAGGGATGAAAGATGGGGAAGATGGGTAAACACAAACAAGGAAGACCAGGTGGATTATCTGTAACAGAAGACAATGGAGGAAGAAAAGGATTAATCATTCCCTAGTTGGATGTTGAGACCATGTGGTTGAATAGTTCGAAGACGATTCATCCACACTTTCTCTCTGCTGAGGCGAACTGAGTCCTTGCGATGGCCAAGAGATTCAATGCCCTGCAAATTCATATCAGAAATGGAGTGGTTAGGCAGGTTGAAGTGATGACCAACAGTGTCTAGTTTCTTGGTGTTGACCGTTGACCGGTGGGCATAGAAACGCTTCTTGAGCGTATTCTTAGTCTCACCTACATACTGCACTCCACAGACCCTGCAAGAAATGAGATATATGACATTAGAGGTGTTACAAGTGATGTTACCAATGGTTCTGTGGGTAGTGACAGAGGAGTCAGACTCCTGGATATGAATCTGGCAGACAACACATCTGGAACTGCACTTGAAAGTACCATGCTGGGTGGGAGGGGATGCATCTAAGGATGGGACTTCAGCTCGAACAATCAGGTCCCGTAGATTTCGAGGACGCCTGTAAGCCAATGTGGGGCCGGTGGGGATGGCGCGGGCAAGGCGATCTGAAGTATGGAGGATATGATGATTGTCATTTGTGATTTTGCGAAGGGGGATTTGGGGTGAAACGTGGTAAACAAGGGAATCATGGGTTTGGCCATGGCATCAGGGCCTTTCCCGTGAGGGCTAGATTTCTGGGGATAGCTTTAGCTCTGAGTTGTTCCTCAGTATCTGTGTATGGCGGGAGAAATCGGAATCATTAGAACAAATTCTTCTGAGTCTGAGTGCCTGGCTGAACGCTATGCCAGTTTTGCAGTGCCTGGGGTGACAGCTGGAGGAGTGGAGGTACTGGTGGGTGTCTGTGGGTTTGGAATACAGGTCAGTGGTTAGTGAGTTGCCTTGCTTGCGGACGGTGACATCCAGAAAGTGGGTTTGGTGAGCCGAGAACTCCGACGTGAATTTGATGGTTCTGTGGAAGGAATTGATGTGGTTAGTGAAGGTCAAGAGACTGTCCTCATCACTGGACCTTCACTAACCACATCAATTCCTTGAGTCCTTAATTAGTTGTATTGCCCCGATAACTAATTTATATTGTATTCTCGGATTTGTAAGTAAGATTTGAGTTCGCAACGTCAGGCCACATTAATTTTTAGATTTAAAAAAAAACTGATTGTATTCATCATTAATGATAAAAAAAAAATTCAAAACGAAATTAATTGGTGTGTCTTATTTTGTTATTGGCTGTCGTGAAGAAGCAGTAATAGTAAAACAATTGACAGAAAGTCACAAGGGAACACGTCTTATCTTGAGTGAAAGTGTTTGTTCAATTTTTCAAAAAAAGATTTGATTTAAATTATTTTTCAGATGCTACAGTATTGAAGTTTATTCAATCGTTTAAGTTTTACATTAGTCCAACATGACGCTAAGTTCATAATTTTAAAACAACTTGACTATACTTTGGAGGTAACTCATATGGTGGTGAAAGCAACTAATTAAGGACTCATATTTTCAACTGATCATGCATAAAATCTGAAACCTGCCTGATTTATTAGGACCACTATATCATCGTTTGATCTGGTTTCCACATTTGAACAACTTCAGGAAAGTTGTGGACTCTTGAAGCGATCGTCGCTTGAGTCCTTAATTAGTTGTATTGCCCCGATAACTAATTTATATTGTATTCTCGGATTTGTAAGTAAGATTTGAGGCTTTGCATGGTGGAGATACTAAATAATGAAAGGTTTGCGGAAACACCATATGCGAATAATTTCTCAACTAAGAGAATGGTTCTGAAAAGAACCAGAGGTATAAACTCGACGTTCCGGTCAATATGCTCTGACCGTCTTCAGGAGAGATTTGATGAACATTGCTAAATCTCAACCTGATCTTAACATGTTACTATTTTCACTGAGAGGTCTACTTTCATCTCCCTTTTATTCATTTTATTCGTTCATTCATCTATTCCTTTATTCTTCTCTTCGCTTCTTCATTTTGGGACCTTTAGAAAGTAACATCTTCAATCAAAATGAAAATCCCGCTTGCATTTTCCATCCGATGTTGAATAATTCTTGCGTTGATTCTACGTAGCCTCAATCACCCGCATTTACCTATCTAACGCTAGGAGCGCCCTTCCCCATCGACCCAATTAATGACGTCTAGCGTTTCATCCGCGCTGTATAAACATACAGTATACCCAGTGTCCTATCTTTCCGGTTCCCCCCGATCGACCAGGCGTCATGTCTAGAAAGTAAAAAGTAACGGTAGAGTGGGCGGAGCCTCAAGTTGGCTGCAAACCCTCCATCTTAAAAAGTTATCCAACTAACCTCATTTGGCAAAAGGCCACCGTGCAATTAATCATCAGCTCATTGACATTGATGGAACTAAACAAATATCATATAAGCCATCTTTTTTTTTTTAAGGAAATGGAAGCGTCAGCGCCTCCGACAATCACTACTCTCAACGTATTCCGAATATCTCCAATATTACCAGCCACCCCCCTCCTCCCATTTATTTTTTTTCACTTCACTGGGTAAAACCATGGAAGTATAGCTCCCTGGTAATATATAGCTCCATGGAAATACCAAAATGTTTTATAAGTGTGTAGATCGAGTGTCCGAAGTACGTCTTCATCCCGTCTTGCATGCGCAAACGTAGGGGCGGATCTAGCTTTTAGTAGCTGGGGAAGGGGGTGATATAAGGGGGGGGGGTGCGTTCGGTACGCCCTGCTGGTGGGGTTCGGAAAATTTTGAAGTCTACGACCATGATACTCTCTCTAGCATTCTAAGGCAACTTGAGAATAAATTTCCATTTATTATTTTTGGCCCAATTCACTATTATAACAAACATTCTACTATGATAACATGCTTCATAATATTAGCTAGCGCCTTTGATCAAGAACTCCCCTCCCCTCCCCTCGGGGAACTCGCAGAAAAAAACATTAATACCTTGGAGTTGATGTCATTGTTGCATTGTTGCATTGTTGCAGCCAACCACTCCCGGTCCCTCCCCCCCCCCCTCCAAAAAAAGAGAGACTCTAGCGAGTCCTTTTGTACGGAAGACGGATAGTGCCACTCAATGAGGGTGAATATGTTTTTTGGTGCGTGTGAAAATATTTTTGTTGTACATGTACAGTGGCCGCCACGTATTTCCAGATAATAAGTGGCGGCCGCCACATAAGTCGTCATAATAAGTGGCGGCCGCTGTACAAAAAAATATATATATTTCACACCTTTTTATATGGCGGCCGCCACTTATTATCTGGCGGCCGCCACATAAAAAAAAAGTGTGAACATATTTTTTTTGTACAGCGGCCGCCACTTAATATTATGACGACTTATGTGGCGGCCGCCACTTATTATCTGGCGGCCGCCACATAATAAGTGGCGGCCGCTGTACAAAAAAAATATTTTCACACGCACCAAAAAATATATTTTCACACTCATTGAGTGGCACTATCCGTCTTCCGTACTTTAGAGCATGGAGGAAAGAACCGACAAAGATCATTCTCATCATCTGTGACAAGTCAGGAGCAACTCAACACTAAACTTTGGATCGAGTATAAAGTGCACTGGGATCGAATATTAATTTGGTTGCAACACCGCCTGTGATATTTTTTCTTTCTAATTCAAATTAAAGGATAACTAGTGTCTCCAGTCCATGGAGCTACCGCCAACCGTATACAAAATACTATCAATCGGACATCGTCTTGCTTGATAAGAACACAATCGATTGTTCTTTGTCCCTTTGAACTATGGAGCGCCAAAAGAGCGATTTAATAGTGACCCCCTGGCGCGCCGCTAAACTAAATCGCTGCTTATCGGTTCCACCATCACCACCAGCAGAGCAGACGTCACAGTACCCTAATTCCTTGCTTTCTACTGGTAACTTTGTATTACCGGCGGTCCAAATTTGAAAACCGACCGACATGTATCGAGAATTGGATTTGTGTTGGATAAAAAGAGAATAAGAGATTGTGGATCGCCTGTTCGAATTTATTTATTATTTTGTTTTTATACATGTATTTTGTTTTATTTATCACTGTTAGCTACTACGAGCACGATTAAAAATGCCTTCATCTAATAGCGCTAGCAACGGGGGAGGGGGGGGGGGGTGTGACTGGGGAGTAAGGGGGTGACTGGGGAGTGAGGGGAGGGGGCGTTGAATAATTATAGGGGGAACTTCATGCAGGGAGAACGGTCAGGGTGTGGAGTTTTTCTCAAGAATCAGCTGAAATTCTGGCACTGTTTGTAAATATGTATAATGTATTTTCAATCGATTCTAATTTTTTGTTTCCTTCATTTTTTTTGGGGGGGGGGGTAACTTTAAAACTAAATATGTCCTGTCCGTTTCGTTTTCGAGTTGCACCCGGCCCCGAAAAATAGATTTTTTGTTTTACATTTAGATTTTTCTAGCAACAGAATAAGTGTTCACTTCTGGATGAAACATCAATCGAAAAATCAGTCAACCATTATATTAGTGCGATACTTTACTAAAGTGTGATTTTTGGGGGGGGGGGGGTGACGGTCAACTCAGTCCGTAACCAACTCGGTCCGAGTCAAATCGGTCCGTGACCGACTCGGTCCGTGACCAACTCGGTCCATTACCAACTCGGTCCATGATCAACTCGGTCCGTAACCACCTCGGTCCGTGACCAACTCGGTCCGTAACCAGCTCGGTCCCCATGGGAAAATGTGCGAAAAGCGACTGCATTTTCTTGAAACAAAGCAAGGCAGTCTCGAGCGCGTGTTTTTTCTTCAGATTTCCGTACGTACTCCATAGTTTCTGTTGCCTCAATTTCTAGGTAGCATGTTGACGGCTCGGGCAGGCGCGGTTCTACGGTGGGGGGGGGGGCTAGGGGGCTGGGGGGGGGGCTTGAGCCCCCCAAAGTTTTGTCTAGCCCCCAAAATAAATTCCGTAAAAAGAAATTGCATTAGCAAAAAGAAGGATTGTGATGTACATGCGAACGGTCTCCCCCTAAAGAAATAGTCGTGACAAGGGTGCATTTGTAGTTAATATAGTGTGAATGATTTTAGGATTTTATTGGCGCTCACCATTGAAAATATGGCATGACCCCCCCCCCCCCCCACCCCCACTATTGATTTTCGGAGGCCTGGAGAAAATAACGGGTTTACATTTCAGCACGCCTCCCTGAGAAAAATTCTGGATCCACCCTGCTAGCCCCCCAAAAATATTGGTTCTAGAACCGCGCCTGGGCCGCGCTCGGGCCTGGGATTGCTTGTGGAGCTTAAATAAAAATAAGAGCTTTGAAATAAAAGTTTCACGCACGACACCCGAAGCTACATGTAGGCTGCACTGCCGCGGCATGCCGCGGCATGCCGGGTTGCCGGCCCTTCGGTCACCCGTACGACCCGGCGCGTGGCGGGCCTTATTATTCGGACTTTGTGAAGAAAACGGTGCACGGCCGGTGACAGTGCCGCGCCTGGCCGCACATCTCGCCCCGGGGCACCGGGCGGCACGGCGGCCGGTGCCCGGAGGGCGGATCCAGGGCAAGGGGGCCATGGCCTCCCCAAACGAAACCAATTTTTGTTTTGTATGTGACAACCACATTACAACTAATCATTTTAATTCCAAAATTTTTTAGGGGGGCCCGCCCCCCCCTTATTTTATTTTTTCTTTTTTCTGGGGACTTTTTTTTTTTTGCCCCCCAAAAATTGTGTTCTGGATCCGCCCTTGCCTTTGGCAGTGCCGCGCCTAGCCGCACAGCCCCACCGGCCGTAGTCTTTAGTCAAGTCCCACGCGCTTACCCGGACACGTGACGCACCCAGGATGCTGACTCGTAAAAAGACTAGGACGAGCGGCGTAGCCGCGAGGGCCTTTACCATCTCGTGGAGAACGCTTATGTTTTTCTTTACATTTGTCTACCGATTTGGTAGACATGCACAATGCATTACCCGTTGTGAATTGACCAATGAAAATGCAGAATTACTAACGTAAATCATGCAGCCGTCGTCTGGCGCCAGACAGCCATGTCGCGCGTGCTGTTGCTGGAAACCGCAAACCACTGTTAGATGATTGGTTTACATTGCTTGATTTATATTACGTGAATAAATGAATAAGCGATTAGTTCCACGAGATAGTAAAGGCCATCGCAACCTCGTCCCCAGTGCTTACTTTATTTCCAACCGTGTTTCCAATAGTAAACCCTGGATAGGAAACTTTCTTCCTGTATCCTGATTGGATACCGCATTGGCTAGTAATGAATTTTTATCGTGTACTTGGTGCTATATATTCACAACGTTTTCAAAAATTGTGTTTTCGTAACTCACGCCGCGCTCCTGCTGCTACGAATTGACTCTGTTTTTACCCCAGACACCGCATACAAAAACAAACGCTAATGTGTAACGCATATCCAGGCACCAGACTGTTCCTCATTTGCATACGTGTGCAAAAATCTTGCACATGCAAATGATCCAATACCAGGGTGAGAGAGCAGGTAGTGGTGGGCGCGTACTGCTCGACACCCTGGGGACGAGGTTGAGGCCATCGCGGCTTTGCCGCTCGTGCTAGTCTTTTTACGTGCCAGCATCCTTGGTGCGTTACGTGTCCGGATGGTCCGGGTATAGGCGCGTGGGACTTGAGTAAAGGCTACACCGGCCGTCGCCTTGATGCACGGCCGGTGCAGGCCGGTGACAGTGCCGCGCCCGGCCGCAATAAATAAGTCTGTACATGTAATTGTAAGGTCTAGGATGTCTGTGGGTAGTGAATAACGGCAAAGAAGCATTTAAATATTTTACATGTTGGGCCCTCTGTGGATTTCTTCAACCATGGTCCACGAAACCTCAGCTCAACGGGCGAAGGGGTGGGCCGCCTAAAATGCTATCGGGATGGGATCGCCTTGTCACAAAAAAAATGCAATCTTTTTGCGTACATTTTCCCATAGGGACCGAGCTGGTTACGGACTGAGTTGGTCACGGACCGAGTCAGTCCTAGCCTTTAGTCAAGTCCCACGCGCCTATACCCGGACCATCCGGACACGTAACGCACCCCGGATGCTGGCACGTAAAAAAGACTTGCACGAGCGGCAAAGCCGTAAGGGCCTTTACTATCTCGTGGAACTAATCACTTATTTATTTATTCACGTAATATAAATCAAGCAATATAAACCAATCATCTAACGGTGGTTTGCGGTTACCAGCAACAGCACGCGCGCCATGGCACGCGTGCTGTCTTGCGCCAGACGACGGCCGATTTACGTTAGTAATTCTGCATTTTCATTGGTAAATTCACAACGGGTAATGCATTATGCATGTATACCAAATCGGTAGACAAATGTAAAGAAAAACATAAGTGTTCTCCACGAGATGGTAAAGGCCCTCGCGGCTTCGCCGCTCGTGCTAGTCTTTTTACGTGTCAGCATCCGGGGTGCGTCACGTGTCCGGGTAAGCGCGTGGGACTTGACTAAAGGCTATGTTCTGCCACGCGGTCTATTCACAGGGTGGATCTGAATGATTGTGCGCGAAAGAACCACCAATGACAAGTTTTTTTTGCAGCTAGGGTTGCAGACGGCAAAATAGAAAAATATGTCGAGTTTAAATATAATTATTTAAAAAAAAATCCCCCGCCAAATATTCCCAATAAATTCGTAAGTGGGCAAAACAAAAAAACATTTGGGCTGGCCCTCAGATCCTGCTTTAGTATTTTACAGTATATGCATGTTTAGAAGACTGGGTACCACACTACTAGCAGGTACTAGAAAGCTGTGACGTAAAACACCGGCGACAAAATGGCGGATTATTCCACGAAACGTGCCTCCTCCAGTTTAGTCTGGATGTGACAACAGTTTTTACGCAAATAACCACCAAAAATGACACGGCGTGACGGAGACGCCACCATCAAAATGACAAGAATGGACCAGCAAGAACCAGGACCTAGGAAATACTCGCTTGGGACTGAAAGTGGGGGCGAAACTTCACCACAGCCGGCGCCGTCGTTGACTGGGTCAAAGCACCGGCATGATCGCGACAGTCTGCGGTCAACTTCCAACTCGCTGCCGGGCTCAAGGGCCTCGTCACGGCCCGGATCACGCATGGCGTCCCGGACAAACAGCCAGGAGTCAATAATTGATCTTTTCGATGGCATGACACTGGCTTATGGTCGGAATGGGTAAGCATAAGTTTAAGGCAGTGGATATTTTGCCGGAGACAGCAAACCTTTAGTAAACGTTAGTTTGCCAGATATGCACTGAACATGCGCAGTTACTGTTTTTTTGGTACTTATTTAAACATTTTCTGGTGACAAGTTTTAGTCTGGCCCCATGCCAATATTATCGTTGTAACCTCGTATTCACAAGATGGGATTCAGACTAGGCCTATTTTATAATTTCGGACTTTATTTCCCTTTTAAAAAAAATCCTCCAGAGCCACAAATCTGAAAAAGAAAATGTAATACTCTGCAATAAAATGTTTGAGACATATTAGAATAATAAAAGAAGAATATTCTTATTTTTTGGGGTTGGGAAAAAAAAAACTTAAAAATGTGGCGGCGATCGGATTCGAACTCGAGTCATCCCGCTCACTAGAGCTTTCGCTTAACCACTACACCAAACGTGCTACACAACTTGGAAAGATTTCCATATACGAAGTTCACTCAACACCCTGTGTACAAACCCTATGAGATTGGACTGAAAAATTCTAAGTGTTTTCTAAGGAAATGCTTGTATTTTCTCACTGCTCAAATTGACTTTGATGACATGAAATTGGTATCTGGGGGCTTGTTAGTCAATACAGAGGAAAATTAGTGAACTTCGCATATGGTAATCTTGCCCACAACTTTTGGTGGGAATTTAATACATCTTATATTTCAGCCCTATCTTAAAGAGTACAGCGCCCTCTGTTGATATGGATTGCCGCCGGCAAACCTTTAGTAAACGTTAGTTTGCCGTCATTACATCCGGCAAAATATCCACTATCTAAGTTTAATCATTCTTTGCAATTATAATCATTAATCTAAGCCCCTGGTCGGGGCCTACAAAATTTAAATCTGGTGGCAGTGGTGCACTTTTTTTATGTTCAGTATTTGTTCAAAATGTATTGCTCCATTTTTTGTCAACCATAAAATTATAATGATTTTCTTCATTCTCATCTTTAAGTTTATAAAGCACTGAGTTGCATGTAATTCGTAAACGGATAACATTTAGCTAAACGTGACGATATGTTAAACAATAACAATAAACATTGTTGTTAAAGGGAATATACATCATTTGCTTTTGCTGTAATTTTCAGAAATGGATGGAATTGGGGAGTTGGAAATATATATCATATATAGTTACACTGGAAATCCTTACTTTTAGGACCCCTTTCCTATATAAGGTTAAAAGACTCACCAAAACAGCTGACTAAATGACACTCAAAAGTGACATTCTGATATTTATTGACACATTTGAACATTTGGCAATGACACCTCTTGAATATCAGCAGGTTTGATTTTGTAGAAAGAGGGCAGGGTTTTGATTTATGAGGGGTTACAGACGACGATGACAAACAGAAAATAAATTTAAAAAGCAAGATGGCGAACTGCAAAAAAAGGTAGGAAAGTCACATTTTCTTTGAAAGTGCTTTCAAAATTATAACTAACATGAGTTTGTCTGAAGAAAAAGGACCTCTTTAGCCTGCAAAAGTCACTTTGGTACTGGACAGTCATTTGCAAAAGTCAGTTTTGAACAGAACTCGTACAAAATAGAGGTGTCCTAAAAGTAAGGATTACTGTTACACTGACTTTTTTGAGGTTTTGGGTTCGAAAATGCTATAAAAACAAAAAAAAAACAATCATTTTCCTGTAGTCTGGTTCCCTGACTCCATATAAGAAGAAACAGAGCAGTTTACATACATCAGGGAATTGTAAGGTCAGGGAACCAGTCTAGCTGGCTTGTACCCGTTCATAGGTTTGTAATCGATTGCAAACGAGTGCAATGGTCAACTGGGGCCAGTATTTGAAAAAAAAGCCAGTTTTTTCAACGCTGATCGGCCGATCAGCGTTGGAAATTGATACAAAAATACCACTTTTCTTGAAAATGACAGTATACTGTACATGTACCAGGTGCCATGATTTTACAGGATGCTTTACACTGTCATTCACTAACAGTACAGCAAGGTATTTCAAAATGATTTGGTAGTTTTATTTTTTGATGTTTGCAAATGTTGTATTTTCCCTTTAATTCCTTCCTCCATGAGTACATGTACATGTAGGCCTAGGCCCTATCCTGTTTTTCACAAAACTGGAAATATTTCTTTGTACAAATTTCAATTAAAAAAAAAAAATTAAATCACATTTGTTATGACTGAAACAGTCACTGGCCATCATTGTTGTGGTAAGAAAGTATTGTCAGGATACTAGTAAATACTATCCAAGTACAAGTTTGTCATGTTGTATTTAATATGCATTGTAAACTCGATATCTTATTTTATGTAAAATTGTTTTGTTTTTATTTTTTGGGGAAACATTAGGTCAGGTAAACAAGAAATATTTCCTCGTCCGGGCTTTTAGAAAAAAAAAACCCACTATTTTCTTTCTAGGTGAGGTCCAGACTGGGACCTTAATTGTTGATTGTAAGTGCTCAAAACCATACAAAAGAGGATCAGGCCAACTTTATTCACTCTTTTGCCAGCAAATTATGGCACCTGGAGTGAAGTCATTTTTTTTTAAAAATGGTACTTTTGTATGGATTTCCAACGGTGGTCAGCTGACCACCATAGGAAAAACCTTACTATTTTTCAACTACTGCTCCAAATTAACCATTTTTTTTCAGTCCAAAATTTGTTTGCTATTGGTCCCATGTTCATGAACGGGTGCAGGGCAGCTAGACTGGTTCCCTTACCTTACAATTTTCCAGCATTTTTGATCCATTTCATCTTTAGTGGAGTCGGGGAACCAGACAACTGAAACATTTTTGTTTTTCTTCGTTTTTGCAGCATTTTCGAACACAAAACTTCAAACATGTCAGTGTAACAATATTTGATCTATTACTTGGTACATGTACATGTACCCCCAAAATACGGTAATTCATTTCTGAAAATTACAGCAAAAGCCAATGATGTACATTCCCTTTAAGCACATGTGCGCAAAGTTACCAGTGAGTCCGTATGTCATAGAGTCCTAAATTCATGCTACAAGGCACAATGTACTTTGTGCCAACATGTACTTTGTACAGGTCTATTACTTACATGTACCCCCAAAATAATTCATTTCTGAAAATTACAGCAAAAGCCAATGATGTACATTCCCTTTAAGCATGCGCAAATTTACCAGAGAGTCCTAAATTCATGCTACAAGGTACAATGTACTTTGTGCCAACATGTACTTTGTACAGGTCTTTATTTTATTTGGTAGATTTGCCAACCAAGGGTCATTGTCATGGCAACAGGGCTTAATGGTAACCAACTCACCTTTGACGAGTCGAAAGGTTTAGTGTGGCAAGCACAATTTACAGATATTGCATGCATGTACCCAGTATGTGTACGTTAATACAAAATAACTATATTCCAATCTGTTGCAGTTAAAGGGAAAATACAACACTTGCAAACATCAAAAAATAAAACTACCAAATCATTTTGAAATACCTTGCTGGACTGTTTGTGAATGACAGTGTAAAGCATCCTGTAAAATCATGGCGCCTGGTATACTGTTATTTTCAAGAAAAGTGCTTTTTTTGTATCAATTTCCAACGCTGATTGGCCGATCAGCGTTGGAAACAACTGTTTTTTTTTTCCAAATACTGGCCCCAATTGACCATCGCACTTGTTTGCAATCGATTACAAACCTATGAACGGGTACGAGCCAGCTAGACTGGTTCCCTGACCTTACAATTCCCCAATGTATGTAAACTGCTCTGTTTCTTCTTATATGGAGTCAGGGAACCAGACTACAGGAAAATGATCGTTTTTCTTGGTTTTTATAGCATTTTCGAACCCAAAACCTCAAAAAAGTCAGTGTAACTATATTTGCTATATATTTCCAACCCCCCCAATTCCATCCATTTCTGAAAATTACAGCAAAAGCAAATGATGTATATTCCCTTTAAGGAGACTTCTTAAAAAACTTTCTGCCATTAAGTTGCATTTGAGCCATCTCCAAACTGAACTGGAAGTTCCTAGAGGAGCATACATTACATGTAGGGCCATGTCTGGACTCATTTGCCAATTTTGTCGGCATCTGTCCACGTGTATTGACACGGATCAATACCATTCTACATGAGAGCATAGGGGACACAAATACATTAACACCACAGAAATCTTCCTCCATTTCATTTGCCCAATGGCATCCTCTACCTCCCTACCTCTGGGGAAGCCTTTAAACGTTTACATGTGAAACCCAACTTGACAGGATCCAGGGGTGGGTTTTGGCGGTCATAACCAAGAATTGGTTCGGTAGTTTCTTGTTTTCAGAAATTCAGCAATTTTAATTTAATGAATTAATTATGATGATCATGTAGTACTCAAATCCCCAAAACAATTAACCAAAGAGAAACCACCGAACCAATTCTTGGTTATGACCGCCAAAACGCACCCCAGATTTGCTCACAAATAAGTGGGAGAGGAAGAGGGGGGGGGGGGGGAGTTCACTACTCATCTACCAGCCGTCTTGTACCTGCAACTTCAAATATGTATCCATGTGAGAAAATGTCGCAGTTCAGAGCAGAAGCTGAAACAACTGTGCATCCATAGCACCACACGCACACTCCACATGTACACGTACATGCATACTATTGTATGGTATACATGTACTACCGTAGCGTGCACATTTTATCATTACCCTTGTTGAACATTGCAGTTCACTCCAAGTACCGGTACCTGCAATTTTACTCAAGTACATGTGTTTTTAAGATTAAGAACATGTTTTTCACTATGTTACCGGAACACAACAGTTTTGTTGCCTTACTCATTGAACCTTTTATTGCTAGGAACCTCAACAAAACCGTACAAATGTTACATTTTCTTTGAACATGTTAATATAGCAAAAGCACCACAGTAATGTGCAGATTTTTGATGGTTTATTCAATGCATACACATGAAAATAGAATAAATATACAGGCACAGATGTAGATTTTGTACATCTGCATACTGTCAAATCTGTTGATTTCCTTTCATTCCCGTGCATGCCATACCCATCCGTCTACGTATCTTTTAACCAGAAATAACATTTCCTGTGATATTTACCAATCTTTCATGTGTTCGCACCCACATCATGAGTGGACAAATATTGCCTGGCCTTATTGATCTCCTTGTGGGTCCAAAGGTTGATGCGTGTACACAGCATGTGCACACAGCATACCCTAGCCTAGGCAGTTCATAGCATGGTATAAAAAGTACAGTTGACCGGTCCGGTTGTGAATGTGTGAAACCAGGAATTGCCAAAAAAAAAAAGGCAAAGTTAATCTCTTTTCTTTTGTTATTTATATGTTATCAATAGTTTTCACATGTTTTGATGAGCTGTAAGTTCGGCAGTATGATATATTTTTATATTACCCGAAAATGAAATGCTCACATTTGTCCTTTGTGCATTGTGGTAAATTCATGGTTTTCAAATTGAAATTACTCTTGGCACATATTGGTTGTTTCTGTACCTTAACCCTACACACAACTACCCTTATATCTACACACAAAAATCACCAAGTTTTGCTTCATTCTGATGCATTTAAAATGCACTGAAATTAGTTAGTTTGGATTGATTGACATCATTGTTGAAGCTGTGCTGAGTATTTGAAGAATTGAATATTTCATTAATTACGTACTGTACACGTAAGTGGTGTATTCGCAAAAATACTCTGTTGTACTGGTACCATTCCACCATTCAAAGATTCAAATCATATTCAAGATTTTAAAAATTCATATTTTAATTCAACAATTCAGAAATAAAAATGTAGTTAAAACAAAGAGGAAAAGGCAAGACAAACTGTTTATCAGTGCCGTGTTGATCTCTTTGTTTCCTGTTAGATACTCAGGATTATTGCTTAAAACAGTAAGATGCTGCTATTACAAATATAATAAATACAGTTTAATATAGCTGCTCTAGCTCATTGTTCAACAAAAAAAACTGAATATTTGATTGATATTCAAATTTGAATATTCATGCATGAAATTATTCAGACTGTATTGTTTTGCTCTTATTGCAGTTGTGAAGGAAAAGGGTTCCAGCTTATCTCGCCTAAGCCCAGAGACCTCCCTCACCAAAGGTGGACATGGACCGACAAGTTGCGCATCAATAGTGCCATCTGGAGGGCATGGCACATCCAATGTGAGTTTTGTAACTTCCTCGGGTGTTTGGGGGGAGAGGGGAATTCATGTTAGTTGATATGATAATAATGCTTGGCATGAAATCAAATGCAAAGTCTTATTTGTGATGTAACGGCAAGTATTCGAGCTACAAATTTTGCAAACTTGAACTTATTTCAACCACGGATCCTCTACAGAAGGATAAACGACTCATCTGAGCTTGTGTACAAAATGCACGGAACGGTTTAACTACATGATGCGTGATGTTCCGCGTCCGCGCATAGAACAATGCATAGAACATGTAGAACAATGCACATGCGCCATGAATCCCAGAAGCTATATGAAATCTCGTTGAAACCAGTCAGAAATGTTTAACTGCAGTTGCACACCGAGTTTCGCATACACGCACGCGCACGGGCCGTATCACGCATGTAACCAGAAATTGGAGGAAGTCGTTTATCCATGTGTAGAGGATCCGTGTTTCAACTCTGGCAGATATCTCCGTCCGCCATTTTGAAAATTGATATGTCGGACTTGCTTCAAAATTGTGCAGCAAATCAAAAAATTTTGTCACGGGTAAAACAGCAATTTATTTTCTTCAAAAATAAAGCTGTGTCTTTTTTCAACTTTGATAAGTTGAGCAATGGCAGGCTCCACAATGATGACGAGTATACTGTATTCATAATTACCTAAGACAGTTTATACATTCCCATTGGTCAAGAGCCCATCACGTGGCCGGTCTGAAACGGATGATAAAGACATGGCTGGCTGGTCTTAAACACTTTTTCAGTGTCACATGAAATTTGGACTCCTATGAAATCCAGTGCATGCGCAATACTACCAGTGAGTCAGTAGGCCTATTTCATAGTCCTAAATTCACAATGCACTCACCACAGCTGCATCTGCGCGTCATCGTGCAGTATGCGCATACCAATCTCAGTAAAAGGAGTTATTTACGTCTTACTTGTGAGCTGGACACTCCATCATATAGCTAGAGGGGTGTTTCGAAAAAAGTAAAATTGTTGAACAAAATCATTGGAAATTTTAAAATTTGACTTGTTTTGATTTTTTGACCGAAAAGGTATTTACAAAAACAATGTATTTGAATTTTTCGCCTCGGGTACTTATCAGCATTCCAGACTCCAACCAGTCTTAAACCTAGTGTTTAACACCTCCCAAGCACACATTTATTCCCTTATTAATAGTCACTATGCCTTAACTTACGCCATCTAAAATGACTGTGTAAGTTACACCATAATTTGTTATGTAAGTCGCAGACTTACGCACTATGACACTTTCGTATGAAACCGACAAACCCTGTACATTTAAGAATGAACAAGTTTTCTCTATATTTGTCTCTAGTTGTGAAAGGCAAGAAACCGATTGGCTGTCACTTTGAACCGCGACTTCCTGAATCCCGACCCACACTGCAGGTGAGACCTTAATTATAGGACAAAGCAATACCCAGTACAGAGAAGCTGCCATGTACGTGTACTTGAATTGCCCTAATATAGTTTTGTACATTTACTGTACCTGTTCACAGGTCATTGTTATCCCATTATTCTGTGTATTGAGAAGTGAACATTAATGTTCAAAGTCAGAAAGCGTCATGAGTCCAAATTTCACATGAACAGTAATTGGGGGTGCTTGGTAGTGGGACAAACATGTACGGGTACCATTCTGTTTTTACCATTGTTCTTCAACCAGCTGCCAAATGCACTGTATTCACCTTCAGTTACATGTACCGGTAGGTAAACAGTTGACAATAGGCCCCTCAAGTCTGGTCTTGTACATGTGCTCATGTACATGCACACACGTGTTTGTTTATGGTGTAAATCAAGGATTTTCTGTTGTTCCTCTTCCTTTTCCCTTTGTTTATACTCAGCTCTCATTGGTTTTGTACATGTTTCTAATCGAGGTCGTCCTCGATTTGGTTCCTGTCCTTAATTCATCGATGATGTTGCACATGTCCTCGACCCTCACAGGTACCCATTTATACTCCTAGGTGGAGAGAGGCAATTGTTGCCCAAGAGCACAAACACCATGTTCCTGGCAGGGTTCGAACCCATGCACTGTCGTACATGAGTCAAACACTGTAGCCACTGCACCGTGGCGTTCTACATGTACTCAGATTGGAAATACAATGATTCATTCCCCTTTCCCATGTGTTGTTTCCCAACTCCAGGCGGATGCAATTCAGAGTGGCCGGGGGACTACCGGCAGCATTCAGTACAACCAATCACAGGTCGGCTCTGTCGTCAGGGACTATAGACGATGGCGTCTCTACCACATGGACACCGGCAAGGTATTCAGACTGAGGTTCTGTTCAAACCAGGACATTTGTAAACCATGGCTTTGGCTTTTCATTGAATGCTATGTCAATGCTTCAAAGCTGAAGCCTTAACCAAACCACTGACTTGGATACTTGCTTAGTTTGTGTTGAGGGTTCGCTCATACCCAGTACCCTGTACAGGGACACTGGTGATGGTAAGTCTCTTACAAGAAACACAAGGCATTGTGGGAAGCTTAACCCAAACCCTCCAGGGTCTTTTGGCTAGAAACTCTGCTGAACATGCAACACTTGTCTACATGAAAACACTTGTCCACATGACAAGCCTGCCCGGTGTACCAAGATCCATCAGGTCAAAAATCTCAAGGGCCAAACTGCCTCAGAGTCTGTGGTCACCAACTGCAGCAGGATACAACTGTGGCATTGTTCAATGGGACTAGCTGTCTATGTCTCGGAATTGACCGTTTTATGCACTGGTGATGATGGCTCAATGCAGCAAGGTCCCACAGACTTTTACACCTGATGCACTGTGTTCCATCGGGCAGGGTTCATGCATGTACATTCTTTATTGTGTACAGATGGAAGTGTTAATACTCGACAACTGGTTCAACAAAATCAACCCAATTAGAGCTGACACAGATAAGCTGTGGTATGTGCTAGCAAAGTCCTGAAAGATAGAAGAGAATCATAAATCCCATACGTTCAGAATGAGAGTAGAGTTGCAAAATCAAGTTCTGAAATTTCCTAACAGGGGGTTTATTCCATGTCCCTGTTTTGGTTTAGTAGAATACGCCATTTAAATTTTTTGTTTATAAATACTGCATTAGTGGTCTGGGGGTTTCCTAGCTTTCTAGCACAAATACATGTATGCCCACTGATTAGGATTAAACTACATGTATTTCTGAATATCTCACCCCTGTTAGCCCGGTACAACCTCCTCCTCTCAAGGGGAGCCTGCAGAGAACCCAGAAGACAAGGCCTTCAATTTGGACTCACGCCACCCACCCCTGTCCCCGATGGCAGCCCGCACACTCCTTAACGATGACCTGTCCAAGGACTTCTACGATACGCTCTTCATCAGCAAGAAGAAGTACTTCTCAGTTCCCCATCCCAAGAAAATTGGTGAGTGAGAGAAGTAGGGTTACAGGCTCATCTGAGTTTGGCTTTTACTTGGATGTTTTTGACCGTTGTGCTTTAACTTTGTCCTCGGCAATCAAAATCAACACTTAAAAGTGTAAATTCTCCTGATGGGTTTTGCCCTTCACAGACGTGCTGTCTTCATGAGCTCCCAGACAGCTCTGTGTATACAGTCCACATGAAAAATACCAATATCCAAAAAAAAAAGAATATTACTGAGGGATGCTTAAGCATACCTCAGACATTTAGATGCAAAATTGGATGTGCTTATCCCACCCAGTGAGAATGCAGGAACTGGTGCAGTGAATAAAGCAAAGTTATGGACTTGAATGCTCCTGGCTATAAATGGTAAAATGGAATACAAAATACAATCATAATTTCAAAGCAATATGTCGTCTGGTCAAGTTAGATTTCCTTTGGAACATTGACATTGTTTATAGTGATCAGAAGTGTGGGAAAAACAGTAGACCACTGTTAGAAAAGTTCAGTGACAGGAAGCACTGAACCAGCAGTCAAGTTGATATGTTGAGCCTTACTTAACAGAGTTTTGATATTTACTTACTTGTCCAGCCCGCCATGTCTACAATGCCGATATCTTGCAGCCAGGGCTGATGCAGCTGGAACCAGACTTTGATGATGATTTCATGGATACATTGGACTCCCTACAAGGTAACAAACACAACCTTCAAAACCTATTTCAACATTCAGATTGAACTTCAAAGTTAGAGTCTGCCCTGCCCTTCAGTTTGACTTTCCACTTCTACATTTCAGTTCAACTAGTAGAACAATGTAAACATGTGGATGTCAACAATACAAAAATGCTACGAAATTGGAATCAACCGAGCTTTCAAACCCTATACATTTTGCTTGGAATTAACACATTTTGGCAGGAATTGTTTCAGTTTCATGGGTTCGTATCTCTTCATTGGACACATTCTGAAACTGGATTCAGAAACTAAATCGTGCTAATAACACCACAACACCACACATTTTTGGCCTAAGTTTTTCAAGTTTTTGTCGCATACAGTCTGACTTTCCTGCTCATTTTCAGATTCATTTTGCAAGACCCCTACCAAGGTAGATCTGCGTAGTCTGATTGAGTTCAATGATGGTCTGCTCTGTACGGATAGCATGAGCGCCTTCGCTGACTCATTCTTCGGCCCGCTCACGGTAAGAGGGTTTGTTGGTCCTCTGTAATTTAACCCTTCACCCTATCAGATCCTTCAAACATTCTGCCAGAGGTTGTGGAGGATTTTGCAGTATTGTGGAAGCTATTACTTTACATTGAGCTTGATGTCCTTTGAAAGTTTTAAGTACGGGGCAATTCCACAGGATTATAAACCTCAGTGCCAAAATTTCTAAATGGTCCAACTGCCACAAATAAAACATATTGAAGCTTATCATCTGTATCTTATTGAAAAATAGTTTATTTCTAAATATTTTCAATATTTTGGCTGTTATTTGCTACTGAAAAATTAATTACACGCAAAAAATCAGTTTGATACCATGGTGTTTGGAGCTGATTTCTAGTACAGAAAAAAAAGGATGAGTAGTTTCTTTTTTTAAATCATTGTAGTAACTAACTGATATGTTTTATCAGAATTAAAATCCACTTTAGGATTCTTTGGAAAAAGGACTACTTAGAGGGAATTAGGGTTAAAAGGGTACTGATACCGATGCCACTAAAGCTTGCACTCAACTAAACCTTGCACTCAACTAAACCGAATGGCTTTTATTTAATTTATGCATGGATTTCATTGCTTTCTTGAACATGTTTGCAATTGCTTCCAAGTTTAATTCACTACTGTGCTAAGCCTCCAGTGACATCAGCATCCCGTGTTTGATTGGGAAAATAATCTTTTGAATGTGATTATTTTGACGTAATTTTTCCTGGATCAGACCGTGAGTGAGGAGACTAGCGATGCACAGCAGGATCCCATCCCGGTGTCAGCCAGCATGGCCCCCTACCCCGTGGCAATCACGCCCAATCCAGCCAACGTGGCCCGCAATCTTACCTTCCCATCCTTCTCA
The DNA here is from genome assembly GCA_029964075.1 of Patiria pectinifera. Classification (NCBI taxonomy): domain Eukaryota; kingdom Metazoa; phylum Echinodermata; class Asteroidea; order Valvatida; family Asterinidae; genus Patiria; species Patiria pectinifera. The sequence continues at coordinate 9,869,650 of CM057144.1, forward strand.
GTCGCTCCATCGGCCAGTACTCCAGGGACGTCCTCCTCTCAGTTCTGGGGCCAGCCCGGCTACCAAGTCACTGCCGCTAAGCAGTCGCAGGCCGGTGGTGCTTTCCCCAAGCAAGCCACAGGCGCTGGTGCTTCTCCAGTGTCAGTGGTCTACACGTCTGGGGCAGTTTTTGACCAGATGCCGCCCATCTTGGAAGTATCGGGTGCTGGTGCTGGAGGTATGACGATGATGGTGGATTCGACCCCTTACCCTAAGCCACAGATTAGCTCTATTTCGTCTACCCATGCACAGGTAAGTCTAGAAATGATGTGATCATGGAAGGTTGCATCAAATGGTCTAAATTTTAAATGTTGGCATTGCTTGCGGTGCCCATTTCTATGGAGTTTGTGCACTAGTACCCTGTCCATAGTTACAACAAAATGGTAACGTGGGCCACCATATGCCTAGCACTCACAATGACAGTACAGGTTCAGGCACATTCAGAATAAAAATGTCTTGCATGCTTCAAACAAGAAAGCACATCAATCTTATCCCACAAGTCTTATCTTTCCAGTGGTTACAAAGTGCCATGTACTGTTCAAACATGGAGTCCATTTCAGATTCAAACTGGCCAGACAAATCTGGAAGTTGAACCTGCCATAAGGTTCAAAATGTATTCATGAAACATCCGTAGAATGCATAACTTGAGTTGCACCTACTTTGCAATTTCCACAGGTGTATTCCACAGCAATTGCCAAGCAGGAGCCATACAGTCCACCAATGGCTACCAGTCCTCAGACCATGAACACTGGAGTGGACATCAACGATGCTCTTGATATAATAGCTGCTCAGTTACAACAGCAGCAGCAGCAGCAGCAGCAGCAACAACAGCAACAGCAACAACAACAATATAAACAGTTGCAGCAGCAAGCCCAGAATGCTTCTGTAGTCGGCATGAGCCACACCAGCTGGTCTGGCAGTAATCAGAAAGGACAGCTTCAGCCCACCTCGCAGACTTACACCATGCCAATGGAATCCACTAACTGGCCCAACTCCAACCTGCCTCAGGCCCTACCTTCCTCAGGCGTGAACTGGTCCTTAGCTGGGGGTACGCCAGATGTTTCCATCACTATGGGTGGATTCCCACAAGGCATCATGTCTCAAGGAGGCCTGTCAAGCTCCAATATGGCATTTATCCAGAATGCAGGGGGCCTGCCCCATGTGATGATTGCTGATACCATGGCACCAATGGACCAAAACATCATCCTTGGTGCAGCGTATTCCCAACAAAATAACACAGCACAATCAAGCACACACAGCACACCAGGCCATGGAACACCAGGTCACACAACACCAGGTCAGAGAACACCGGGCCATGTAACTGCAGGCCACAGAACACCAGGGCATGTTACACCAGGTCACAAGACACCGGGACATGTGACTCCGGGTCATGTGACACCTGGCCACATGACCCCAGGCCATGTGACTCCAGGCCATGTGACACCAGGCCATGTGACACCAGGCCATGTGACTCCAGGTCATGTGACACCAGGCCATGTGACTCCAGGCTATGTGACCCCAGGCCATGTGACCCCAGGCCATGTGACCCCAGGTCATGTGACCCCAGGTTATGTAACCCCGGGACCACTGACACCACAGATGGATGAAAGCATGGAGTTTGAAGAGTTTCCATTTCCATCCACGCCCAAGTCCAGCAGTAGCACATCGTCATATAAGACAAAAAGAGGTTTGGGGAGCTTTAAAAAAGCATTTGGCATAAATGCATGATTGTGCCAATGCTTCAACTAAACTTTTAAATTTGAATACTAACTTTTGGTTTTGTGACTTTTGCAAGACATATTTTAATAAATCAAAGTTATTAAGAATACAAGACGAGAGGAGTCACTGCATAATTTAATGCCCATCAATAGGTTCAATTCTTGCAATAATTTAACATTTAAGGTTACAAAAGGGCATGGATATATGAAAAGTGTTTTGAGGCAACAAAATATTGATGCGGTACAAGAAGATGCAGTTCCTTAGCTTAACTGAAAGGCCTTTTATAAACCAATTTGCTGATACATCAAAAGGAGTCTGTTTGAGAGGATTAGATTTCAAAACAACTCCTTTTTTTACAGAGCGCCCTCGCAGTCGGAAGAATTCCCATGACCGCAGTCCACGCGTCAGTCAGGTCGGGTTCACCGACTCGGCCTCCTATGCCAGTTATATGGGAAAGGTATGTGCTATGGGTACCAGATTGTCAACTGGTTCCCTGTTATGAAAAAAAGGGTGGGAGAGAGCAAGTGATAACAAACTACATGTATTTGGTAAAAATTTTGTGAGGTGAAAGGCTTTTCTTGTTTTTTGAAAAAAATCTAATTTATTAAAGAAAACTTGTTGTGATCAAGTTTGTTCCATTATTATTACTGCCTAAGTTACTGAGAGGTTTCCTTTCACTAACTGCATCGTCTTAAATATCTGACCATATTCAGATATTAATTCCAACAGTTTACACAAGGGAAAAAGTGAATTGCAATTAGAAACATTGTTCCTGAATACAAAATTGATTTAGCACGAACAAGTTGATAGGACTTTCTTATGGAGTGTCTTCCTCTTTGAGTTTAATATGAATCAATTTTCAAAACTGAGGTTAGTCAGTTAGTGGGGGGGGGGGGGAGCGTGTGTCACATGAGCCTTGAAAAAAAAGAGCTTTAAATTTTAACATTCTTTCTTTCAACATTTAAAAGAAAGGAAAAATCATCAGTATTTCTTTTTCTGAAATAGAATCTTAAATATAGGTGATAAAGATTACAAAGGTGAGTAAAGTTTCTTTGATCATATGTTTGTTTTAGTGGCGATTTTTAATCACACTGTCATTCCCCCTTTTTCCCCTCCTTATACAATGTACATCTCTATAGTCTGAGGCCAAAGATCTTGGCATGCCTAGCCCATCAGAGATGTCTGTATCCCCCTTCCTCCCGTCATCCGGCCATCCGTCCAACGTGTCTAGTGAGTAACCCCCAAAAAAGAAAAAATGCCCACACAAAAAGGAGGCGGAGGACACGAAAAAAAAAGTATCCAGACGGGTAGCCGAGGGCCAGGCCAGGGCAAGCTAGAGTTGTCGGAGGGGCCACCTTCCTCAGAATTCACTTGTTACATGCACAATATGTTGAACCCCACAAACACAATAAACCGTTCGCACGCTGCGTTCGGTGTGCGGCAAGTATGGCCGCGGCGTTATGTGTCAGCGTCGCGGTCTTTTGCTTGTTTTGTTCTCAGCCCTGACCTTTCTTGCGCTTTGGAGAGTTGCTTTTACACTACTCAAACAGTATACTGCCATTAAAGGCATTCTGAACTGGAATTCTTGTTTCAGAATGTTGTGAAATTTGTGATTTCTTCATTAAAATCAAACAATCAGCCGTCGTATTATCAACGGCTGGTTTTTTTTTTTCAGTAAACATCAAATTTTATCTGGGCTGAATAATGCTCTTCAACCCAAAAGGTCATGGCCGAAAACTGGTTTGTCTTGTGTGTGTGATATTTCCTACCTAAGCATGTAAGCCTTGATCACCCAAAGACTTTTCTTGTTGTTCTGTAGGCCAATTTTTACAGTCCCCATCCCATTTTTCTTCTTTTAAGGATCTACTTCTGTCCTTATCTACAGCTCTTTCATCTTGTACTTTTAATGCTCCAGATTTTTCTCCGCAGGAAAAAAACACAACCCTCCAAAAATACTCTGAAAATATTTTTAACTCACAAACGAGCACAAGTTGATTAATAACGTGAAATTTCTGTTTCAGATTTTGCTTTTCCTTTTCAGATACTGTACATGTACATATGAACAAAAATCTTGCGCATGCCAAATAAAACAAGAAATTGACGCTTAATTTCTCCTCATTTTAAGTAAACAACCTTTTTATGTAGACAAGTTTTGCAGCCCTCAATTTTGAAAGCGAAATACTTTCCAAAAAATCTGTAGAAACGTGTTGTCTGGTAAATATATGTGTCACTCATAAACTGGTAAGATTGGGTTTATAAAGATTTTTTAGGCATATTCTGCTTATGCAACCAAAAGAAAATATTTTTCCACTTTTATATTTCACTTATTCATAATTTTTTTCTAAATTGTTTTTTTTTTAAATAAAAAAACCCACAAACCACCAGCATTCAGGAATAGTGCAAACAGATTTGCGTATACAAAATTTCGTAATCCTTGTCCGGAGTAAAAGTATAGTTCCGGCACTTGATTCAAATTGATTTATCCACACAGATGTCTTTTCCTGTAAACTGGTCATACATCACCATGTTTCTCAAGTCCATTTTCCATCACAGAATATGAATAACCCCTTTGATTTAATTGTGTGATAAATTTTGCATCAACAGCATTGTGATATAACCTTGTATTACAGCTTTCTTTGTAATTTGTATTCAGATTTACTAATAGTCCTTTTTTGTTATTTTCTTTCCAAAACTCCCAATTTTTGTTCTTTCATTCACCGCCAAATCATCTAACGTCTTCGTTTCGTGATTCGTATGTCTACCTGTTTGTCACTCCTTCTGTCAATGTGTTTGCTGTGTTCTCCATGTCCGTCTCTGTATCCTTTCCACGTACCTTCTCCCCCACCATGCGTCACCCCTTCCGTGTACCCAAATGACCACAGGTGCGGCATCCTCCCCTGGCAGCGTAACAGAAGGCACGGAATTTGAGGTTGGTAGAAAACTATCGTGCTTCATAACTGACCAGAATCAATTCTCTATTAAACATTATGGCATTGGCTTGAAAATTGGGTCTGCATGCCCTCCAGCAGTGACAAGATTACATTAGATGAGGGGACTTCATTAACTGTAACTCTCCCAAACAGGTGCTTTTGGCGGAATTTGCAGGATTTATGAGCTTAGAGCCCAGATAATGTTACTTTACTAGTGGCCTGATACCCCTTAACAATTTTGTGTACAGGGAATGAGCCATTGTTTTCCTCCACAATGGCAAAAATGCTTTGGGAGTCGGGTTTACAAGACATGAATATTCTTGGCCAGATTTCCAAATTTAATAGTTTTCTCACCAAACTCTTTCCAGCTTTATGACTGGATTATGGAGTGTCAGTCAAAGTCGGTGAGTTGAAAAAAATATACCTAAAGTGCGTGTCACCACAGCTTCTGTGAGCTAGAAAACCATCAATAGTTTCTTTACTCCACTCATTCCCCCACCCCCAATTTTTTTTTGGGGGGGGGGCAATATTTACATGTAATCAGCAATAGTTCCACAGTGCACTGTTTAACCCTTACCAGGACTATTTACTTCTGCACTCTATGGCACCACACTATACCATAGAAATGTAAAGGGGGCGAACCTGTGTTCGATTAGGCCAGACTCCAGTCCATGTAATGCTGCTGTGAGGGGATCACCACACCTCCACAGAGAGTCTGTTACCTTCCCAGCATGGAATAATGCCAGTACTCATTTAGCACCTGGGTTGAGAGGAGTAATTGAGGTAAAGCGCCTTACTCAAGGGCACAACACACATGGCCACGGCGGGACTCGAACCCACAATCCCACGATCATGAATCCTGTGCTCTACCGCTAGACCGCACGTGCCCTAACTATACCATAGCTCTGGTAAATTGGGCCAAATGCTCTAACACAACCATTGTAATCTGCCTACAACACTACAGCCAAACACCACACAACCAAACACCACACAACCTTGCTGTAACTTTTAGGGTATAATTTGCCCAGTTTACACCATTAACATAACATGTATGCATGCAGCTGTTTACAATGTGTGACATACACCAAATAGTGAAGCCTTTTGTGGTATAGGTTGGAGGGATGATTACTTTTCATTATATATGACTTGAAACTTTGCATGGGCGGATGAGATAAAGCAGAAAGATTGCGGGTAACACCATGTGGAAAGTAATCTCTTCTTGAAAGAAGTGTGGTTCTGAAAAGAACGAGTTGGTCGATGTTTCAGACTGTGCTCTGTCCGTCCTCACCCTCCTGAGGACGGACAGAGCACACTGTCTTTCTACTTTACTTTTCATTAGCTAAAGTATATTTGACATGGATAGAGAGTGACGTGCATTGGTATTGTCATGCCAAATTGAATGGCAACAACTCATCACAGCCATTAGAAGCTTGCTTTATAGAGATACATTCATACATCATGTACATGGACATTTCTTCAAAACTGACTCAAAGCTGTATGTGCTGTTGGGACACTGCATGTTAATTCCCTTAGAGCTGTAACCAGTCTCTGACAAATTTCCACCTGTTTTGGCTCTGTGCACAAAGCTGCCCTTTAGTGACAGAAATGGGAGATTTTACTGTTAAGTGATGACATCGTACCATCATTTTGCATCATTCACTTTGAATTCCGTAGGCACAAACAGTAAATGTCATTACCCAGTGATTTTAGTAACACTTGTGGTTCTTAGACAAAAATGGGTTATTCTGCAAAGAACATTCTGCAAAGAACTGTTCACAGGTCATTTTGCAGAGAACTGGAAACCCAACATTCTTAGAACTGGTCTCTTGACATACTGAGAAAAAAAAACCGGTGTCTGTATATTCTGTTAAAAAAGTGTCTGAAATTCTGAGAGGAATCTATAATCAACTTGGCATTTGGAACAGAATGCTCTTCCATAAATAGCAGAAAGATGCATGTTTTATAATTAAATGTTAGGAATACCCTGTTTATGATATGCATGATTTGCACAAAGCTTGAAATTTAAGAAGCGTTTCAAAATTTCAAGTCAAAATAATGTGTTAAGTTTGAATGACAACATCTTTAATGGTCCCTCTTGGAAACACATCAACAGTTTAAGACCACACAGTGTTGGCCAACAGTTGAAAGTAGGGTGTCCAATTCTTTTATAATGTGTAAAATTGGGTGTTCAGATTTCCACAACGAGTCTATTTTTTTTTAAGTTTCAAAAAAGGGTTTAGTTGGAACCCATTAGCTCGAGTAACGGCCATACTCCCATTCATCTCTTTCCATTGCTCCATCAAAAAAAGCTTTAAGTGAAAGGACGCGCCTAGTCAGAAGCATATAAAACCAAAAGCAATCACGCTTAACCAGTTCACGCCGGGATTATTTTGACATTGACTGGACCCAGGCCCGGGATTGTTTTCACAAACCTCGATGCCAGACGGGTTCAGGCCGTCATTTGCAAGTAGCACACCCTGATATTTCCGGCCTCGCTCGTTGCGTGTTTATCCATCATCTGTTCCGAATACCGCAAAATCTTTGTGTGTATACACATCATCAAACGTAAACTAGTGAACCAACTCAAGTTTGGTTAGTTTTTGTTTTGTGTTACATGTATATAGTTCCCAGTTCCTTCTGTTCAACACGTTCAATCTGAATGGTTCGTGAGTGTGAAGCACTTAGTGAGAACACAGCAACAGTGAAAATCGTTGCTGTTTAGATGCAGCTCAGAGTATTGCGGAGGATTCTAGAAGCTTCCTAGCAATTTTGTTGAGGGGGGGGGGGCTTGAGGTGTTAGTTTATTAAGTTTGTAATTCCCAGTGGAAGTGATACATTTCAAGGAATTATATGACAATGACAGGTCACCTCAGGGTAAGCAAGGTCACTTTAAAAGGTTCAAAAGGGTATAAAAAAAAATCTGAAAACCTTGGTTCTTACAGTATGTTTCTTTTGTTTGTTCTTGCTGCAGTTCCCCACACCTCAAGCTAAACGGAGAAAGACACCAGACAGCAATGGAGAAAAGGTTTGTAACAGCTCAACAGAACGGTTTGATGCTGAAAAATCCAATTGAATTTTGCACATGTTCACAATTTTTCAACTCATTTTGCACAACCTGTAAGCCAACTACAATCTAGCATTACTGAATGCAGAACACAAACTGATCAAGCAGCACCTTGCTTTCACCTTAGGAAAGTCGCCGGAGGTACAAGCACCTACAATCTGAGCACAAACGTCGCTTCAACATCCAGTCAGGATTGGATGAGATCCAGAGGGTGGTGCCCGGCCTGCGGAATACCAGCGACTCCAACAAAAGCAGTACGGCCACCATGCTGCAGAAAGGTGGGCAACTGTAGACTAGACAGATCCATAGTCTGTAGTCATGACTGACAAGTATGCCTGCAGGTCTTATGTGTACTCACTATGCGCCTTTGTCATATGGGATCACCAAAATGCAAATGAACCTTAAAGCTATAGTCCATCATTTGTAATTAGTGCATTTTGTTCGTTTGAAGCAACAAAAGTGTTCAAAATCTAATGAAGGATACTGAACAACTTACTTGATGAAGTTTCAGCTCAGCTTCAGCTTCATATTCCGAAAAAAAACAGCATTCTAGGATCTCAATTTTAAATCAAAAGTTGCTAAATCATGTTTCGAATTGTTTTGAATTGCAGCTTTACGCGATGTTGCGCACTGATCCAACGATTATAGCAACCGCGCGCGCCTGTGCGTCGTTCCAATGCTTGTGCGCGCTGCGTCAAATAACAAAACGAACAACTAATTAAAATTTTCCTACGGTGCTTCTTAAGAAGCACCGTTGGAAATTGCATCATAACTTCACGTGTGCTTTATTTCTGTGTGCAGCACATGAGCATATAGTGCTTTTGAAGGCAGAATTGAAAGACATGAGGAACGATGCTGAGAAACTCCGTGAGGAAGTAACGGCGCTCAACACCGAAATAGAGTAAGGCAGATCCTTGTTATTGCCATGTGTAATCAAACTAAGTGAAATTTGAGAGTTAACCATTTCTTTCGTATTCAACTGAAAATCATTTCAACCAGTTCGTGTGGATGACGTGTTAACACGATCTGGCTGTTTTTACGAACAGGCACGGCTGATGGGTTAAAACGTCAAGCGTGCCTCGACTCTATGTGTGTCTAAACACACTAATCCCCTATTTGTTTTGTACACACACACACAGTCCGAGAAATTTGTGTAGGCGGACCGTGTGTTGAACTTGAACAAGGCCACTGTGCATGGCCTGTTGTGGTACAATTTACGCTCCAGTGCACACCCCAGAGTGTTGAAAAATATGAGGTTGCGGCAAGAAATATCGTACAAATACTGTTGAAATGACTCTTGCGAATCAGTATTAGTGGTGTTTGGCTGTATATCAAAAGTTGGCCTGTATATCAAAAGTTGGCTGCTATATTTTGCTTTTTCAAAAATCGAAATTTTTGGCAAAAATAATGCCGGCGCAAACTGGTTAAGACTAGCCTTGTGAAATTTTTTCAGGTATGGTAAAATTTGTGTTTTAACCATTAGGTCTACAGCATGGGCCGCAGATCTGTACCACTCCTGTATGGCTCACTATGTTTGGTATCCAAGCTTACACCACATTCTTGCTGACACAGTTACACTGTTCCAATAAATTGGACTGACTTTCTTCATTTTAGATGTGGGATGAAATCTCTGGAATGACTTATATCAGGGAAAACTCACAGAACGCAGCAGAGAGTGAATTCCTAATTCATTTGTGGGCCTGATTCCCTGAGTTAAGAGTAAATGGTGAACGAGAAAGTATCTCTAAAATAAAAATTTACGTTTGTCATGCATAGAAATGTATTACGAGTATTGATTTTATCCGTAGCTCATGTCAAGATGAGTTACCAGATAGCGGGGCACCAGTCACTGCCCAGAGCGACCGGCAGCTGCACCAGATGATGGACACCTACACCCACCAGAAAATGAGGGAAAACTGGACATTCTGGATCGTATCCTTACATTTGTCTGGACTTAACACGTTTTGCCTCCTGCAATTCATATGATAGAGCGCCCAATGCTGCCGGTGCAAGAAAATGTGTTAATATCCATGTGTTGGTGTGTGCATTGTCAAAAAAAGTTAGATGCAATAATTTTGTCATTTCGTGAAAGTTGTTTTTCAAGTAATGTAAACTTGAGATGGAAGTACATTTGTATTGGCGTGGACTTCATTAGATATCCTTAAAATGCAGAATATTTTAATAAGTGAGTTGCTTCAACAAATAATTATATTGTTAGCGCATGGTTGAGTATAACTAGCCTCCCTCAGTGATCCATGGGGAGTTCGGAAAAAATAACACTTCACTGATTACCTCAAGAGACCAATAATAATACCGGAGTCTTATATAGCACACTTAACTACCAACAATTAGTTACTCAAGGCGCTGGTAATTATGTCTATTTTTTTAAAGACGGGTAAATGAAGTTTATGAGAAATATGAGACCCATTATATAGCACCTTTATAAGGGTTTACAAGGTGCAGTGGCGAATATTGCAGCCACTGCCAGTGTTACTGGGTTCTTTTACGTGCATTACACATCACATTGGACCTACGGCTTTGCGTCCCATCCGAAGGGCAAACCAGTGATGGTATTAAGTGCCTTGCTCAAGAGCACAAGCACCATGTTCCCCGTCAGTATTCGAACCCATGTACCACACCACACAAGTCGAACACCGTAACCATTGCACCACAGCGCCCCACGTTTAATAGTTTAATACTACCCAAACTCCCAAAGCAGTCAATATTTGTACACAGCTCTTTTTACCTTGATGGAGTTGCGTTTCATTTTCCTTGACCTGCCAACCTGTACCCAGTTCAGCCTGATAGTCCGCCCATTGTTTGAGACATACCTGTCAGCTGTTAGCTCTTCCCACATCAGCGACTTTGACCAGACCGTCCAGGACTGGACGGAAGAACACTGCAGATTGAAACCCCTTAGGAAATGTGAGTATGAATTGTAGACTAACCTCAAATGTTATCATAGTTTGAAAAAATGTATTTGAGCTTTGTATTGTTTGTTAAAAGCAACAGCACAATTTCATGGAACTTATTATATTTTGGTTAGTAAATTAATGTGCTAAGTAAATATTCAGCAGATAACCAATCACAGGCAATGCACATCACATGGGTTTTTGGCTGGTATCCTGCATTTGCTAAGCTAAAAGTTACTGCAAGAGGCTCTGTCAATATCAGAAATTTTGTTATCGATATATTACAAGCAACTCATATAGATTATAATTGATACATCAAATTTCATTGCATAAATTTGGCTGGTGCACTTTGTAGAATAAAAAATGTTTAAAATTGTCAGTAAGCTGTGGGTTTTCTTGGATTCGAAGAATACAAGAAGATGATGTATATTCTGCTTCCACTTATGGTAGTTTCAATGTCATTTCTCATATCAACATTTTCAATATTTCAATCTCAGTAAAATCGATATTGACAATATTATGCTATCACATTAAAATTGATTATTTGAATAATATATGTATCAATATATCGACGGAGCTAACTCTGCTGTAAGCAACTTTTGTGCAAAGCGGGTCTGTGAGGTTGGCTCCTGAAGGTTTAAAGATGCACATTGTCAACAGCTGCTGTTGGTGGTCTATGGATGTTTCCTTTGTTGTGTAATATTGCTCATGTAAATTCATTATCGTTAATATTTTGTTATTTAAAAAAAAAAATTGCCTTTGACAGTGGTGACAGCAGCGTTAACCAAAGTTAGCCGAGAAACCTCTATCCTGATGGATCCTGCTTCCCTCCCAACTCAGATCAAAGAAATCATCTCGAAAGACAACGACCGGGGCCCACACGGCAAGACATAACAACAAGCCCCTGCACAGAGTATTTTCTCAACTTCTAATTTATTTTTTACACATTTCTTGCTTCCCTTTTTAAGAAAATGAAATAAAATTAGCATTAAAGCCTGAATTAGAACCACTATTGTATTATATGCCACCAAGCCATGAAACAATGCATGCACCACAGAAGTAGAAGAAGCCAGGGAGGTCTTTTGCTTGTAGCTGCCGCCAAGTGAAGGTCATTGGTTGAAAATAATAGATCCAATTGGTGCTCAATATTTATTCCTTACTTGGTTGTTTGTATCATCGGTAATGAGCCTCTGTACTGATGACGTCACACTTTGTTTGCATGTGCACTTTCCTGTGCAGCCAGTGGGGGTCCACGGTCCACTGAGCACCATAGGAAAGCACACACGTAAACAAAGTGTTACGTCATCAGTACAGAGGCTTATTGCATTCTAGAACTTCTGGGGTCAAATTTGAAATACAAAAGTAAATATGACTTGTTCATGAATGATCTTGCAATGAATTTATTTTCAAAGATAGAAACATTTATTGGAAATGATAGTATACATTTATTTGTGCCATGTGGATTAATCAATTTTTTTTTAAATACGATTTGTATTTGAATCGCATGATATGCTGCATTATTTATACATGTATGTGTTGGCAAGAAGGTGAGGTGGACGTTTTTAAACTGGTTAGTTAAATTACTGCTGCATTGTGGAAATTTGATCCCAAGATTATAAATATTGGTAATCGCCTCAGCTGCTGAGGTCAGGAAAGTTTTCCTTTAGAAAGTAACATTTTTATGTAGCTAGAATAAAGAAGTGGCAACAATGGGCAGGTGGCCACAATGGGCAGGCGGCTTCAGTGACAAGTGGCCACAAAGTACAGGTGGCCCAAAGATTCCAAGTGATTTATGTTTCAGTAACATATGTGCAAACACCACACTGTTAACAAGATAAAGAACACTGCCACCTACATGTATGAGTTTAGGTACTCATTGAAACATATCACTTGAATCAAGCATGGGCGTAAATCCCACAGGGGATGGGCAGGATATCTCTCTCTCCCCACACTTTTATTTTTACCGGGGGGGGGAGGGGGGGGGTGTTGGAAAGTTGATTACTCTCCATGGGGATTTTGAAACTTTCAATTGTCCAAATTTACGAAATAGTTCAAAAATGGAGAAGAAACAGTTCAAAAGCCTTGAATATATCATTTTCATGTAAGGTTAAGGGACGCAAGTTTGCATTACATGTCCTTTTTTATCTCTCCCCCAGCCGGGCAGTTTTAGGATTTTGCGGTATGGTCATCCCTTGTCCCCCCCACTCCCCGACACAGATTCATGCCACTGGATTCAAAGGAAAAATACCATCATTGATAATAGAAATATTTACATTTGAAGAGAAAAATATTTATCATTTTTACCTCTCATATACTAGCAAAGTAGCATGTATCAGGCATTTACTACACATACCATTTTTTTCAATGTTCTGGGAACCATTTCCAGATCAGTAACTTCCATATGCAAGTGTTTGACTGTAACCATTCTCTTTAATACAAATTAGTGCCGTGTGCTGTATGTACAGTGTTTTTACTCATATGTAAACAATTGTTCCCTCCCATTGTACATTAACATCCAAGCACAATTAGAAGAAAAATCATGCGATTAAAGACTATGGAAAACATGGCACCAAATTTTAAGATTCATCTGCACACTTTGTAACGATCCTATCAAATTCCATAGAAACAGTACAAAATAAATTTGAATTTGAAAAACTGGAACAAAATTGAAATGACTTGTAGAGGTTTAATTTTAATTTGTTTTTCTTTTACTTTTGGTTGGAGTTGTGTGCATGCTCATGGTCTTAAGGGGAAGTTTTAGAAATAAAGAAGGCGCTGTATTTTGGTTTTTAAGTTACACTGTTCCATTAATGTTCCAGAAATGTGGCATAATTTTTGTGTGCTATGTATATGTCTATATTTATGAATTTTACATGAAACATTTGGTGCATGTGTGTTTGTGAGATGAAAGTATGGATGTGCTATCTTTGGATGCTATGTGTACATTTGATAGTGCTGATGATTAGTAGGATGTAATTTATTGTTTGAATAAAGATGTGTTTTTAGAGTCACCCAAAACAAAGACTATGTCTCTTTTTACTGGTTTTATTCTTTTTCTTGTGTTTGTTTATAGCGAAGAAAAACCCAGTTGTTGTTATCTGAAACCTTTTCCCTTGTATACCAAGGGCAAATTTTGTAAAGCTGCTCATTGCTGAGCACATGGGCAAACATCCAGATTTCATTAAAATTAAATTATGTTCAGTGCTGACTTTTATCAAGGAGATAAATTTGCAAAGCTATTTCATCTGCTTGGAATCTCAGCGAAATTTGCTCATGATTTCAGACACTTTTACTCATGGATGAATGGACTATAGAATGTAAAATATTAGCAGTTCTAATGGTGTTCATCTAAATGTACATATGCAGTATGCGGCAAGCACTCTTGCTACGTGTTTTGCAAAATAAGTCAATTAGGTATGTGGGATTTCCTAAAAAATTCAAATGTCATCATCAAAATCAATGAGATGTTGCCCATATAACAGTTCCTTGTGAACATTGTTGATTTATTTGCGTGAGTTATGAAAATGAACAAAAGATTATGACATTGGCTGCACATTTTACTTTAATATGTAACATATTGGCTTCATTTGGGGATCTTATGTATTATTAATGATTTTTGACAATACTTTGTCGGTCACATGGCTGCGTGGTTTGATTGTGGCATTTAAATAACCTTTGACCTTAGTCTCCCATAGTTCCGTGCGTCCATGATGTACTGCGCGCTGCCATTTTGTTAATTTCGTCGAAAGTTTTCGGCCACCGGGCGAGTTTTTCCGCGTTTCTCCCGCCTGTTTCTCGTCGAAATTGGGCCATTCTGGGTGGCCTTACCCTAGGTCATGAATGCCTCTCACACGCAATGAGCAGAATTCATCCCTGAAACCGGATCTGGAGATTGGGCCGAGAAAAAGGAGAGCATCGGGCAACAACCACAGGAAAAGAACAAGGGACGATCTGTGCGAGTCGGGCGACGAAAACAACATCGCCATGGGGGAAGCGCCAAAACGGGCGAACTTTTCGGCACTTAGCCCGTCAAATAATGGATTCACAAGCAGAGCCTCTCCTCTAGTCAACAGCAAACCGGGAAGCTCAAAAAAGCTTGTTATAAAGAATTTCAAAGGTTGGTGTAAATTTTTGAGTGTTTGGCAGAAATGTTCTGATCCGTGGATGACGTGACTGTCATGCATAAATGCATGTCATGTGTGACGTCTAGACGTCTGACTTTCTGCAACTTTTTTGTTATAAATATAACTGTTCAGATTCAGATGTTGGACCTGTTGAACAAAAAATTGAATATTTCAGCATGATCAGTGTAAGACTTTGTACACATTTAATTGTGCAGAAAGTGTGCACGACCATGACGACAGTTTCGGTAATCCTTACCTTTAGGACCCCGTTCCTATATAAGGTTAAAAGACTCACCAAAACAGCCGACTAAATGACACTAAAAAGTGACATTCTGATATTTTTGACACATTTGAATTGTTGCCAATGACACCTTCTTGAATATCAGCAGATTCAATTTTGTAGAAAGAGGGTAGGGCTTTGATTTATGAGGGGTTAAAGATAACGATGACAAACAAAATATATTTTAAAAAAGCAAGATGGCGAACTGCAAAAAAAGGTAGAAAAGTCACATTTTCTTTGAAAGTGCTTTCGAAATTACAACTAACATGAGTTTATCTGAAGAAACAAGACCGCTTTAGCCTGCAAAAGTCACTTTGGTACTGGGCAGTCACCTGCAAAAGTCAGTTTTTGAACAGAACTCGTAAAAATAGAGGTGTCCTAAAGATTAGGATTACCACAGTTTCCATAATAACTGAGCTGCAATTTCTTTTTTAGGTCAAAAATACAGACAATATTATGGGAAAATGTGTTATGTTTTGCAAGTAGGGGGCCTAGACCTTGCTGTCTGAATTATGTGAATACCACTTAGGCCTTAGGCTCTAGGTCTTTTGTGATGACAGATTTTTGATAGAATGGTGTAGGCCTAAGTATGCTGCTGCCACTGTTTTTTCACAGCCTTGAGTGTCAATCGTTGTAAATATGATTGTTTGGGGAAAAAACATAACGTTTGGACTCAGAAGAAAAATGAACAATTTTGTAACAAGTGCACAGATGTTGGCGATTGTGTAGTGTAGGGCCCTATATTTCCCTAGTAGTATATTAAGGGAACAAATGTCCACTTTTATTTTACTTGCCAAACAAGTTAACGACATTACAAACAGAAAGAATGTAGTATTCAGACGCCACTTCTTTGGCTGTGTACTAAGCCTGTGGAGAGTCAAGTGCATTTTAAAAGGATTTTTCAACAAAATTGGAAATGTTTCTCAGTCCCAGATTCATGTCTTTTGAACATTTTTGCAATGATTGGCCTTAACTGAAATAATATACGATGAAAAAAGTGGTGTCAGGATACAACATTCTTTCCTTGCAAACCAACAGGTATGCCGTAGATAGAGGGCAGGGCTTTTATTTTTGAGGGAAAATTTTGGGTTAAAACTTAAATGACGATGAAGACGAAAAAAATGCAACAGGAAAATAAAGACCGCGACCCACAGTGGACAAGCAAAACTGCGTTGATTCGCTTGGCACCAACTGTAAAATACATAAGAATATCAAATTTTGTACTGCAAGAAACTGTTCAAAATTTCAAAAAAATGATGTCATTAGGATTAAGAGACGTCTGCTTTAGAATGAAAAAGTCATTTTGAAATGATACAAAAACACCTTTGACTCTAATTTGATGAAATTAAAGAGGGGCCCTAAACTTACGCAATCGCCCAGAAGTTTCAAGGCACAATTTCCTTTGACAACTGAAAAAAATTCTCTAATTTCCTTTTTTTTTGGAGAAGTTGCTGTCTTTCTATAGCTCCATGATTACTATTAGGACCCCCTAAGCACATTTTTATGTTTTGATTTGAATGCACCTAGACAGCTGGTGAAGGCACAATTCAATTTAGTTCCCTTGTCTTAGAAAATGTAGCAAATGCTAATGTTGCTGCAAGATGGAATTTTGATTACAGAAGGCTAAATTCAGTATAAATACATTGAATCAAAAAGGAATAAAATGTTATATGAAAACATACTAGGGCCTAATTAATGAAAAGTACAAAAATAAAACGAAACTTCGTGACCTTTTTTGGTTTGATTAATATATTCAACAGTGAGGCCAGAACTGCCGGAGAACTACCAAGAGCAGACATGGATGCGGTTGAAGGAAGCCGTAGAGGCCATCCACACCAGCCGACCAATCAAATATAGCCTGGAGGAGCTGTATCAGGCCGTAGAGAACATGTGCTCCCACAAGATGTCTGCTGCCCTCTATGACAAGCTCAAGATAGTCTGCGAGTCCCATGTCCGCTCGCAGATCGGGCAGTACACTGGATATCCTTTTTTTGGCTTTGTTTATTAATGTTGGATGCAAAACCATGGGCTAATCTCTATCATTTAAACTAGTGTTAAAACTGTTTATATAAAGAGTAGCTTGTGCTTTCTACTCTGTCTGACCTGCTAGTAAACTACAGATGTGCATTTCACATGTCATTATGGCACATTACCCCTAACGATCGCCAACCAGCCAAACTCCAACACCAGGATTTGTTGGGATCTGTTGGGATGAGTAGGCCTACTGCACTAGTAAACTGACTGTGCTTTACATGGGATTAGGCATACCACAAATAAACAGTGTCCAACTGTTTATGTGTACAGTTTACCATATGATGTTGGGATTTGCAAGGGTGAGGAAGGTTCCTAGTTAATCACCCTGGGGGGTTTGGGTTAAGCCTTGCTCATTTAAAGCCGTGTCCGCACTGGACTTTTTTTTTGGAAGGTTTTACCGAGACGATAGTAAAATGTGAAATAGTCAAATGTGACCACTGTCCTCACTTGGACTTTCGACACGGGAAAATTTACCCAGACCGCGTGGGAGAAGTAACCGAGCTGTCACAGTGTCAGTATAATTACTCACCGTACACAGAAAACAAATTGCCGATCACATTTTCAGCCGCCGATACGCACAGTAATATTACACACGCCATTTGCATGCACAACATAATCGTGTACACGATATTATTTCATCTTGACACGCTAAATCTTGACGAAAAGGCCTGTAATTCTGACGCATTTGTGATGCACGTCATCGAAGCCATGCCGCTGTACGATGTTCCGTGCGGCAGCAGTGCCATCAGTATTCGTTGGTTCCCATCACATGCTTACAGAATCGAAGCTATGATGTGGGCCAGGAACCAGTGACTACGGCCTAGGTACTGTACCGGACCATGATGTTTCGTGCATGACTACAGTAGCGTATCAGGACGAATTTGGATCGTAGAAAATAACATACATCGGTGGACAAACATAATTTCCGCAAATTAATTCTCAGAACGTGATCTCTCCTCTCTGTGTATGTATTTGTCTGTTGAAATATATATTTTAACGAGATTTTACCACTCGGACTTGATGATACACCGCAGCGTGTTTCTACAAAATGTTCGGCCACTGCACGTGCAGGTTCATGCGGTCTCTGTATGCATAACAGGGCGCTCGGGCCGGATGTACGCTTTCCTGAGCCGCTTTTACCGACTCGCACTGTCCGCACTGGACTTATCTTCTCGGGAAAAGTGACCTGGTCAGTTTCCTGGGCGCGTGGGAAGTTTTCCTGGGCAGCAGTTGGTCAGTAAAAGTAACCGCTGGACTCAGGAAAAGTAACTGAGAGGAAAACATCCTAGGATGTCCGCACTGGACTTAAAATGGGAAAAGTACCCATAGCCTCGGTTAGTTTGACCAAAAAAAGTCCAGTGCGGACAGGGCTTTAGACTTTTTGCAAGGAACCTTCCTTCAGGAATCCCTTAACAGTAACCACTGTGAGGAACCTACTAGGGCTGTCGAATATTTGATCATCAACCGAATTTTAGAATAGCTTTTTGCGGCTTTGAATATTCAAAAACAATAAACTACGCACATGACTGTGATGTTACTTTATCATAACGTTGCGGCGTTTTATTGTCAGGTTCCACTTTTTCTTGTCGATGGTAACTTTTTTTGTCGATGGCTGTTCATTGTTTCTATCCTTTTAGCAGGTAAAAGCTCTTGACAGTTATAAAGTGCTTACTGCAAAATGCTCCCCATCAATCGCCACGTGCAATTTTAACTGGCGCGCTCTGCATGCAACTTTTGACCAGTGCGGTACACATTTGCAGCTGGCAGTTTCGAATATCCGAATATTCGTTCAAACACAATTTCGAGTAATTGAATACTAAATTATGTGTAAATGGACAGCCCTAGAACCTACTAGTGTTACTTACACTCAATCCTGCAACAACCACCAAAATAATGGGTTTTGGAGTGAAAGGGTTTTATTTTTGTAAATAGAAGGGTTAAATGTAAATATGTAAATATAAATGCACTATACATTTATACATATGTAAATACAATGTATGTAAATATAAATGTACTATACATTTATATGTGTGAATTACAGTTAAAGTTTACATTTCCTTCTGAAAGAATATTCTTGTGAATGTGAAAGTTGCATGGACAGTCTTTAGTTTCCAATTCATATATTGCAAATCTATATATATAAGAGAGAGTTTAACTCGGCCTCCGAGACGATGTTTGCTCATGAAAGGATCCGAGACCGCGGGCTCCCGCGGCGCCAAAATCGCTCCACGTCCGTGGAAAAATGCGGAGGGTGTCTTCCGCCGGGTCAGACACTTCGGGTCGTCCTGATTTTCCCGTACGGACCGGCGATCCGTTTCGTCGATTTTTCGTGAGGAATTTTTTCGCAGGAATTTGCCGTCGTGTGCGCTTTCACGTTGACTGCCTGGCCGCCCCCTGTGCTGGCTTTTCTGCGTGTCTAGACTGTGTGAGGTTAGCGAGGTCAACGTAGGGGTTTCGTTTACGTGTTCTACTCGGCCGTACTGCAAAAGCGTTCACCAAACGTTAGTATGGGGTGACCTTGGCAAAATATTTTTTCTCCATGGTGCGTGGCCACCAAGTGTTCCAATCTTTCCTGCGCTTTGCTTGCTGCCCCTGCGCCGAGTGCAACGAATACTCAGAAGGACTACACATTAGTATGCCTTGCGCGGTCTGACCAATCGAAAGTCTACACTGCGTGGTACTTCCCGGCTATGCGTAAAACCGTCGATGGCAACGCGTACTGCAGCCTGCTCCACACCCTGGAAACGAGGTTGGGTCTACGGTTCTCGGTATTGCACAAGCATGTGACGTCGCGTGATAGAGTGCTGTTGCTTCCATAATGTGTTTACAGCTCCATGCTTCCACCACCAAGGCTGAGCGTTGTGAGTTCGCTGCCCGCCACGTATAATATTCAGTGTCGCGTTATAATTTTGGGGGCCTGTTTGGGATCATCGAAGGATCGATGCATTGCTTCAAATGTCGCGATCTTCAACGCAGTCACGAAAAACAATCGACGAAAAAGTGTCCAACCCGGCAGAAGACACCCTTCACATTTTTCCACGGACTTGGAGCCATTTTGGCGTCGCGGGAGACCGCGGTCTCGGATCCTTTCAGGAGCAAACATTTCTCGGAGGCCGAGTAAAACTTGCTGTTATATGGATGGTTGAACCAAGTTCAATAAAAGTTGTATCGACTTTTTCCTCGCAGACAGTCTCGCAAATTGTAAGAAGTTCAAGTTTCCGTTTGTTGAAGAGTCCAATACTGAAACTTAATTATGACCTTATAATTCCTCCATGATTCAGACCGTTTGTAATTTTATGGTAACACTCAACATTTTCATTTCAAACGACACCACGTTTTATTGCATTAATAAAAATTGTAGCCTACAATAATGATTCAATTGCTCAGAATACATGTAGCTGATTAAATTACTCCAAACTCGAAACTTTAAAAGATGATCTTTTGCTCAAAGCTTTCCACGCTCACTTGGGGTCAACAGGCAAATTGAGGTCAAATTTAACATTTCTATATGACTCCATTGCAAACGGTCTAGCAAATTGTAAGAAGTTCAAGTTTACGTTTGTTGAAGAGTCCAATACTGAAACAATTATGACCTTCCTCCATGATTCAGACCGTTTGTAATTGTATGGTAACACTCAACATTTCCATTTCAAATGACACCTTTACGTTTTATTGCATTATGATTTATTGTCAAAACTGTGCAATCAGCCTTCGCCTGTGTACTACGGTAACATTTTCATTACGTTTTCCCACAAATGCAACTGCCTCACAAAATGCCATTTTAACACACAAACGGGAACATTTACAGACAGTTGCCATGGTGCACAATTATCATGTGCGTAAGTCGACGGGGGACAGGGGGAACCCCCCCTCCATTTTAAAACAGGGGGCAATTGTTTGGTCCCCCCACACACACTTTTTCTTCCCCGAATAAAAATTGTAGCCTACTATAATGATGCTATTGCTCAGAACACACGTACCTCATTCAATTACTCCAAACTCAAAACTTTTAAAGATGATCTTTTCCTGAAATTGGTTTTAGTGGTCAGAAATTGCCTCAGATCACACCACAGAAATTGCTTTTATACAACTGCATGTCTCCTCAACTATATCCCCCATTTACATTTAACTCCCGACATTTTCATCCCCAACACAATACGCCCTACCCGATCTATGATCGGGTAAATCAGCTTGTGAACTATAACTGAACAGTCTAATTGTTGGCAGTGCCATCCATTGACATTTTCTTGAAATGACACATAGTTTAAACAGAAAAAAAAGTTTTTGGTTTTTTTGTCCATTTATGTGAAGACTAGTTAGTTCACAATCTTGCATTGAAATCACCCTTAACTTTTGCATACTGAAATGCTGGACAGCCTGTCATATCTAAAACAGCTAAACACTTGTTGGCTGGACCACTGTAGACAGATGGTAAGTTGTGTATCAGATAAAACCATCAATTAACCAATTGTCCCAGATAACTAACTCAATGGAAGTTAATTGATGTCGACTAGCACTAGTGTTTAAAGTGAAGATACAACATTTGCAAACATCAAAAAACAAAATGATCAAATTACCACAAATTTTTTACTGGACTGTTAGGGAATGACAGTCTAAAACATCCCGTACAATCATGGCTCCTGGTGTGCTGACATTTTTAAGTGAAGTGGTATTTTGTATCAATTCCCAATGCTGGTCAACCAACCAGCGTTAGAGAAAACTGGCTTTTTTTCAAAAACTGCTCCTAATTTTCATATTTAGTTATTCCGCTTTTTTTTTGTGCAATTGATTACACACCTGTGAAAGGGTACAAGCCAGCTAGACTGATTCTCTGACCTTATAATTCCCCAACGTCTACAAATTGCTTTGTTTCATCTTAAGTGGGGTCAGGGAACCAGACTACAAGAACATGATTGGTTTTTGTTGTTTTTTTCCAGCATCTATGAACCCAAAACTTGAAACAAGTCAGTGTAACAATATTTGCTTTCCTCCAAATCCATTTATTTCTGAAAAGTACAGCAAAAACAAATGCTGTACATTCCCTTTAAGCTGTATCACATACATGTATTGCTGGATGGATTCATGCACACACAGGTTGATGCACACCAGCTTGGACATGTAGACCATCTGTTATCAGTCATAATATTATCCATTTGTGGACCATGCATGAGCTGTCACCATGAAATGAGCATAACCTCGGAAATTACCATTTTGCAGTACATAGATGGGCAGTGGCAAAATTTGAAAGGGTGTTCGATTTTCGGTTTTCATCTGAACCTCAATTTGTATGTCCTGTTCTCCTTTTACCAATTTTTTTTTGTTCTGTCAAACATCTTAAAAAAGTGTTTTCATCATGTTTTATCGTTAGTTGACTGTTCATTCACTGTAATACACCCACAATTTTTTTAAATGCCATTTTCTCAAAAATGACTTTTACAACAGTTTATTTTTCTGTTACTGATCTTAGTACCCCTAAATGTTATGTGCCATTAGAAAGCTCTTGTTCTGCAGAATCTAGAAAGAAGAATATCTCAAATCTTAAAAAGTCTGACTTTATGTTCATTTTGTGGTGATAGGTCACATACATGCATGTTGTGCAAACTGAATCAGTACAATTTCAAGAACCAAGGATTGTATTAATTGTAGCTTTTTATGCTAGGGGCCGAGGTATAAATGTGCTGTAGATTTTTTTTTCTAAAGATCTCTTTAAATGACTTGAACATTTTATTATTAGTACCACTTAGTTCTTTGTTATTGTCATATAGGCTTTACACAGTGGCCCTTTTACATTGAAAACAAGTTTTGCCTCATCTTTTATAAATATTTCCAGTGCTCAGGATAGTGTCCACTTCTGTATCTGAATGACATATACTTATTTATGTATTTCCTTCTACAGATCATGATCAGAAGTATATTCCTCTTCCTGGACAGAACTTATGTCCTTCAAAACTCCTTTGTTTCCTCACTCTGGTAAGTGGTTTGCAACATGTACACGCTTTGCTCACTTTCATGTATGTGTGTATGTACAACCACATGTGTGCATACATGTACATGCACATGTCTGTGTAAACGTAAACACAAGACTTCTTCACAATTGACTTCTCGTGATTCTTGGATACGCCTAGAATTTAGGGAAAGAGATGACCTAAAGATGCCTGATGTCATAAATGTTTTTCCCCTCCCCCCTTGCCTTTTCCTCTTCCCTCACCTGCCTCCTCTTTCTTGAAATGTCCTCCTCTTGTAGTTTATTCTGAGGTGAGTCACTCACAAAAAATTGTCAAACTGTAAGTTAGTAAAACCTGTAAGAAGTTTCATATGTTACTTGTATCTTAGGTATGAATATTTATCAAGTATTTACAAAAATAAAGATGAATAACTTACTTAGTCAGTTTAGTGCCGACTTAAGCCGAGTCTCTTAATATTGTCGCAGTTACACTCAGGTTGCAGAAAATAGGCGACTGATATGTTTCCAACGGTTGTAGCTCGGGCGCAGCTTGAAAAGTCAGTCGTTGAGAGATCTGTGTCGTCGTAAGGTCAACCTGAGGGCAGCTTAAAGGGGCATTAAACACCATGTAATAGTGGCAGGGTTTCACCAAACCTGATGGATCTAGAAATTTATAGGAGTTTGAGAGTAACAATGGTTAAAATTCTTTGATTTTTGCCCTGGACCTCCCTTGGCGTCCCTCCTGGTGTTGATCAGGCATCACAAAAGTTTTCCATTGTTGGCTTTCAGGGATATGGGCTTGGATCTGTTCCGCACCCACATCATCAGCAACAAGACGGTTCAGGCACGGACGGTGGACGGCCTGCTGCAGCTGATTGAGAGTGAACGGGGTGGGGACGTGGTGGATCACAGTCTGCTCAAGAGCCTGCTACGCATGTTGTCAGACCTGCAGATCTATCAGGAAGCCTTTGAGAGGAAGTTCCTAGAGGCCACGGACCGGCTGTATGCTGCCGAGGGCCGGCAGCTTATGCATGAGAGAGACGTGAGTAGTCAAATGGTCAGAACCATTATCGGGAATTAAAATACATCAGAATGTCGCTATAACGAACACAATGGGGTCCATTAAAGTCTCAGTGTTTGACATTTGTGAGTATTAGAGTTGCTAGGGTTTACGGTGTTTAGGTGCGTATGTGCATTTACAAAAATGTTTATTGTATGCATTGATTCAGTACATAAGACCTGGGCCCAATTTCGTGGAGAGAGATGTTTGCATATTTATACATCTATACATTGTGCCACAATAGGTCTCTCCCAAATGACGTCACTTCCTACAGATTGCCATGAGCATTGGCATTTTGTGCGTCAAATTGTCGTGACACGTATCGGCTGCGCCGTATTTGGAAGAAATTTCGAGCAACATCCGTGCATGTTTAGAACATTTGGCACACTGTGCACAAGCACCTGATGGCGTTGAATACGCAGTTGTAATATTCCTACAAAGATGGCATTCTATGAGAGAGATTTATAGACAGAGCAATGGTCAATAGTGTCAAACTTCATTGACATTTTGGTCAGTAAGTCAGTTTTCAAAGCAAATCTTTCCTTTGCTTTGTACCTATTTGTGCATAATATCTCCATAATTTGGCCCCAACTAACATTCCACAGGCCATCCTACAGACCTTTATCATGCTGCCACCATTTCAGTCATGTTCCCTGTATCCAATAACAGTACTGAATGATAATTTTGTTTGTGCAAAAAGGAACCAGACTATTTTTCCTTCCAGCCTTGCTTTGGTAACATGGATTTGAATGGGAAGAAATCAAGATGGCCGCAACATGATAATGGTCTATTTATACAAACAAAAACATTTACTTTGTTTGGAATGCGCCACTCTTGACCCAGGTCCCTGAATACTTGGCTCATGTGGATCGGAGACTAGAAGAGGAATCACAACGAATCATGTACTACTTAGATCACACCACGAGGAAACTGCTAATAGCCTGTGTAGAAAAGCAACTGCTGGAGACCCATGTCGGCGTGATCCTGCAGAAAGGTTGGTCCTAGTGATGTGAACTGATTGAAAACTCATTTGGCTCATAACAATCAGTTAGGCCTAAAAAAAAAAAGTGTTATGTTGGCGTAACCCGACCGACCTTAAAAATACGGCCGACCCTGGATATTTTTTTTTTTTTTTTGAAGGGAAGAAATATAATTAAAATCTATAGAAAAGAATTTTAAATACGTTTTGAAACCATTTCCGACCGTTTCTCCTCAATTGTATGATGATAGCGCGCGTGGAACTTTGGAGTGCACAATGTTTTGCACCTTCCTCTCCATGACACAACGAACATGCAGACGATCGTGCAGGCCTAGCCTACAGGCAGTGCGCGTGCGGAGATCGATGCACGATGCATGCATGATAGATGCACATGTACATCTACATGTACAGTACATGTATAGCCTCGTCCTAGACTGTTGCACGGCGCGAACTGCTACATACACTATTGAAAATTCTTCGCTATTTATTCCATGTTAAAAAAAAAAGTTCACTATTTTACACGATAACAATTGATATATATTTATTCTAAAAATGGTAAACTATTCTGTAACCCCGGCGGCCGACGCGACCCGTACCCGGCCGGCCCCCCCGGCCCGTGGTTACGCGCGTACGCCGTCGCATCATGGCGCCCGGTACCGAAGCGTACAGTGTTTCCATTAAGGGCAAATGGGGATCTTCGGTCATTTTCGACCGTTTAATGAGGATAAATTTGAGTCTAGAGCTGGGGGTAATCGCCCAGAGCTGTGCCGATGGTGTAAAAGCGGGTTACACCGTGCTAAAAATACAAACTTCAAAGGAAGAATCAGGTCCATATAAAGATGTCGACGCAGATGAAACGGCTAACATTTTGTCTGATTTTGGATTCCGCTTTTTGATATGTACCTTTGGAAAGGTTGATTATGAGTTTAAAAGTATACAAATATTGTGTGTAGCCTTGTTTTCTTTTGTTATCGTGTACTACTACCAGCTTAATGTCATTTTCGTTGCTGGGATAAAAATTAAAAAAACAAAAAAACAAAACCTACCTACCCTATTTTTTCTGGCCCGTTACGCCAACATAACTTTTTTTTTTTTAGGCCTTATTGTACTTCCTACTAGCTTTTGGTAGCTGAAGGGATTGACACTTGGCTTCATGCGACAGAATCCCTTGAGGAGTATTTCTGAGTGCCATTACTGCTTTGCATCCATGTTCAGAGATGAATTCCTCTAGGAATATGCTATGTGTGTGTGCACATGTCGACGATACTTTCACAAAGTGACAAAAACCTGCAAAATCGATTAATTTTTCGATTTTGAGTTTTGCTGGCCAATTTATTGCTCTTGACAAAAAGAAGAATTTGACCAAGTTTCCAAGCGAACTATTGTTTACTTTTCTAATTATCGTACACAAATATTTGACAAAAAGCCTGAAATTTGTGTTTTTCTGTTTTTACGAAGTGACAAAAACTTACCTCGTTAGCAGGGCCAGAGGAATAATGCATTTCTCTACACACGCGTTAGGATGGGAGTGGACTCGCGAACCGCAAACGATGTCGATAAAGAACAGACGCGCGCACTGCAGTGACGTAAGATGCGCAAATCTAACAATTTGTTAGAACGTTTTATTTTTTTCACAAAGTGATGAAGAGTGTACAACCTAATGGAACAAAATATAGAGGCCTCTGCGTTTTGCTGTTTTCATGAAGAGAAGAATATCTTCATTGATCTTTATTAATGAATTACAGTTTAATTAAGAGAGACTTCTAATAAACAACTTTGAATTAGCAAAGAAGAAAGCATACGTTACTTGACAATACAAAATTCCCCAAATCTATAACTACAAACTAGTCGAAAATGTGTTTTGAAAAAAGGACTAACTCCAAATGCGATTATCTCGGAATGACCTTTTTGCATGACATTGAGGTTTTTGTCACTTCGTGAAAACACCGTCGATATGTTCAAATGAAAATTGGCCAAGGCTATTTTCAATTTCTCGGTAAATATTCTGTATATAGGGTTGTGTATCACTTATATTGATGTTCATGGAACTAAAAGTATATTAAATTGTATTGCGTTATATTCAGGTCTGGATGATCTGTTGGATTTGGACAGGACCCAGGACCTAGCTCTTCTTTACAACCTGTTCCAGCGTACCAAGTCAGGCCTGACGGAGCTCTGCCAATACTTCAGTGCCTACATCAAGGTCAGCAGCCTATTTTATTGTCTCGCCCGAACTTTGTTCAGACCATGCAATCACTATGTCTGTCCGTGTGTATACAAGTATGTATGTGTATGTCCATGGTATTTTGGTTAAAGTTTCGTAAAATTGGTCTCATTTCAAAAGTTGAAGTCCAATTGGAACCAAACTTGGGTTATAGATGCAGCATGGCAACCTTCATATGATAATGATGTCAAAGGTCACATACCAAGTTTTAAGGTAATTTGAGGTCAAGTTGTGAAATAGGCTGAACATGTCAAATTGGTCTCATTTCAAAAGTTGAAGTCCAATTGCAATCAAACTTGGGTCATAGATGCAACATGGCAACTTTCATATGATAATGATGTCAAAGGTCACATACCAAGGTCTAAGGTCATCTGAGGTCAAGTTGTGAAATAGGCTGTACATGTCAAATTGGTCTCATTTCAAAAATTGACGTCCAATTGGAACCAAACTTGGGTCATAGATGCAATATGGCAGCCTCGACTCCATGGGCGCGTGAGCGTTCCTTCACTAACCCCTGGCGGTGATGAACACGTAAACGATGCCGACCGGCTATTTAGAGCGTACTTTCAAAGATTGTACGCTGGGCGCGCCCATAATGCGCTTGCGTGCTTTGCACGTCTCGTCACGTACGAATATTCAAATCTGCGCGATGCCTGTACGATATGGATTATGGCAGCCTCGTTTTTCGCTAAAAAAACCCCTGTATCATTGGTTGTAAAGGGACGAAAGGGGTACGTACCTTTAATACAAATCTTTGCTAATAATGCAACGTCCAAACGGTAAGGTTTGAAAGCATTGATTCTTCAAAAAAAAACATAACTTTAAACATTTTAAAGATGGCGTCGGCGCGTAAAACGGATAAACTGCAGCCTAATTATAATGTGCCATATTTTGACACATTTAAATTACACAATTCCAGGGGTTGAGATCACGCAAGGCATGATGGGAAACAACATGGCGCAGCAAGATCTCGTACCCATGGGAGCGAGGTTGGCAATATGGCAACCTTCATAACGATGTCAAGGTCACATACCAAGGTCTAAGGGCATCTGAGGTATAGGCTCCCTAATAGGCTGAACATGTAAAATTGGTCTCATTTGAAAAATTTAAGTCCAATTGGAACCAAACTTGGGTCATAGATGCAACATGGGTACCTTCAAGTAATAATGATGCCAAAGGTCACACATCAAGGTCAAAGGTCACTCTTTACAGATAATCGCGAAAGCAGGCGGGACCCATGGTTTGAGAACCATCTTGTTGGTTAACCCTATGCCTTTAACCCTACCGGTAGCCCTGCCAGACACAGCACGGTGCATCAGGTGTAGAACATTTTGGGATCTTGCTGCATCGAGCCTTCAGTGCACAAACGGTCAATTCTGAGATAATGGGAGCTAGTTGCATTGAACGATACCACTCTTGGATCCTGCGAAGGCCTCTCAGGCAGTTTTTGCCTTTGGGTAGTTTAACATGTCGGATCTTTGTTGCACTTTGACAAGTGTTGTGTTGATGTGTTTTGTAGGGTTTCATGCCAAAATGCCATTGGGGCTTTGGGCTAAAGTAATATTAGTAGCATAACAGTTTTCCTTGTACAGTGAAATCTCGATAAGTCAAACTCTGATGACTCAAAACAACTGTTAAGTCAAACAAAGAATCCATTGCCTTCAGTAGTATAACAATACAACCCTGCTTAACTCAAAACTCTGCTTAAGTCAAATTTTGAACCTGGTCCCTTGAGGTTTGACTTATCAGGATTTCACTGTATATAACCCAGAAAAATGGTGAATGTTGTGCAATGTTTGTGTTGTTTGCATGGAATCACCCCACCCTATCCACTGCCACTCTCATCTGACAAAACACATTGCAACCGCCTGCAAATGGGATCAATCTTTTGTGGTATCTAAAATGGCAAGGGGTAAAGCATTGATAAAATAAACCAACGTTATTAACTTGATGTCTAGTAGAGTTCATATGTACTGCTCACTATGGCTGTTTTCAGAAATGTTGTGTATCATGTTCAAGGTAGAGTATATCATTTGTCATTTATGCATTTTTTTCGTTTGAAGCAACAAAAAAGTGCTCAAAATCTAAAGGAGGTGCTTCACAACTAACCTAATGACGTTTTAGCTCAGTGAATGCTGTATATTCCGAAAAAGCAATATTCTAGGATCTCAATTTCAATTCAAAAGTTGTCAAGGCATGTTTTGAATTGCGCCCGAAATCAGCGTCCAGGACACGTTTTCATTCAGCGGATTGCAGCTACGTGATGTCATGCACTGAATCGACGAATTAAAGCAATCGTGGGCGCGTGCATCGTGCTAACGTTTGCGTGCACCCATTCACGGCTTCGCCGAATTACAAACCGAACTACTAACGGAAATTTCCAAAATTGCATCTTTAGACGCATCTTTGGAAATACCTTCTTTTATTGTTTTCTTCAAAATGACAGCATGCCAGAAAGAATAATTTCACAGGGAGTTTAGTGCCATTACTATCTTTAAACCAAGTATGCTTTTCAACAAGAATTTTGTCAGTTACTTTTTGGATAGTTGCAAATGATATACTCTACCTTTAAACAGCAACTATTAGTTGCTGAAAAACTGGGGAGGTTTGAAGCAGTTTGAAGAGGTGAACTGCAGGGCACTTCAGGGCATTGTGAGGACCAATTAGCAAAATATCGATATAATTTTTTTTTTTTTTACAGAAAACAGGCACAACCATCATTATCAATCCTGAGAAAGACAAAACTATGGTGCAGGAGCTGCTGGACTTCAAGGACAAGATGGACAATATCATGACTGATTGCTTCGCTGACAATGAAAAGTTCCAGAATACGCTCAAGGAGTCATTTGAGAGCTTCATCAACAAGAGGCTGAACAAGCCGGCCGAGCTAGTCGGTAAGAAGGGGGCGTGGCTCTACAAATGTGGACATACTGGAAGGGGTAGTATGACAGAGAAGCCTGTGTGTTTGGATATGTTTGTTTGGCTTAATGAATGGTCAAATGAAGATCGATTGTGATGTGGGGAACAGCAACCTTTGTTGCCAGTAGGTTAGCTTATGCTGTAAAATCTGGCAGATGTGAAAATTATGGATGTGAATGTCGTGGATGTGAAAGTAGTGGAGGTGGAGGTTTTGTGAAAGTAAATGTGGAGGAATTCTGTATATTTACATTTGCATGTGGAAGATTTAGATGTGAAGGTTGTGGATGTAGAAGTTGTGGATATGAAACATGTAGTTGTGAAAGTTTTGAGAGTGGAATTGCTGGATATCTGAGGTGTGATTGTGGGAGATATGGATGTAATGGTTGTAAGTGTGGTAGTTGTAGATGTGATAGATGTGGTAGTTGTGGTTGTAGTTGGTGTAATAGTTGTGGATGTGTTAATTGTGGATGTGGTTGTTGTGGATGTGGTAATTGTAGATGTTGTGGATGTGGTAGTTGTGGATGTGGCAGTTGTGGATGTGGCAGTTGTGGGTGTGGCAGTCGTGGATGTTGCATGTGTGGATGTGGTGGATGTGGCACGTGTAGTTGTGGATGTGGCAGTTGTGCATATGTGGATGTGGCAGATGTGAATGTAGTAGTTGTGGATGTGGTAGTTGTGGATGAGGCAGTTGTGGATGTGGTAGTTGTGGATGAAATATTTGTGGATGTGGTAGTTGTGGATCTGGTAGTTGTGGATGTGGAAATGGATGTGATTGGTGTGGATGTACAAGTTTCAGATCTGATAGTTGTGGATACGGAAATGTGGGTGGATGTTTGTGGATTTTCATGTGTTTACATCGATGGTCAATACCCTTTGTTTCGTCTCTTACCTACAGCCAAGTATGTTGACAACAAGCTCCGAGCTGGCAACAAGGAAGCCACAGAGGAGGAGCTGGAACGATTGCTGGACAAAATAATGGTCATCTTCAGGTTCATCCACGGTATGTTCAACTCTTTTTCAAACCCTCTTTTCCACCATTTTTTAAAAATCTTGTGGCCTTGCTCATAGCAGATAAGGACATTTCTCTGTTTGGATTGGGGTGACAACTTGACCGTGTGCGGGACACACTTCGTACATGCAATGGTTCATGCATGTGTGGCATAAGGTACATTGTGCATAGAGTCAATATCTCCTAACAAGCAGTAAATGGTTGCAAGTCTTGACCAAAATGCATCATGCTGTTTTTACTGTAAAATTAATTAAATCCGTGTAAGTTACGTGGCTTTTTTTGGTCTCCTCAGGCAAGGATGTGTTTGAAGCCTTCTACAAGAAAGACCTAGCCAAGAGATTACTGGTTGGCAAGAGTGCATCAGTCGATGCTGAGAAATCAATGTTGTCCAAATTAAAACAAGGTGAGTATGCACTGTCCAGTCCTTAGTGTTGGTTCATGCTTTAGCCAAAATTCATAATATCACACAAGTGTAGTTTCACTGTTTACCAAGGGCATTGCTTAAGGGGTGTAAGGGGGTTGTCTAGTCCCCCCCCCCCAATACAATACTGTATTGTCCTATAGTGTCCAGTCTCCTCCACTTTGACCATCTGTCCCTAGTAGTCAGATGATGATCAGTCCCCTAAGATCCAATTTGATTTTGTGGCGGCCAATTGACCTGGGAAGTAGATCTGGCTATCTTTCAGCTCAGAGTTGTCTGTTGACAATTTTGTTGTTACCCATCGCCAAAATTTACCAAATTGATCCGATGACCCCCATGACCATTACCCAAACTAAATTAGTTGTTACTGTAATCCATGGGATGTGTCAACCAACCTGTACTCTGTTAGTCTTAGTGCCAGACGTTCTAAGCAGGGTAATTCACGATAGACCGTACAGCCTTTGTACCACGCAGCAGCATGCATGCCGCACATTGTCCCCATAGAGGACGTTCTGTTCCCATCCCTAAACCCGACTCGATTGACGAACGACATGCAAAGAACGTCTTGGGAATCTCGCATTTGAATAGGGCGTGACCTAATGTGCACAATTTGACAGGAATAATGGTGCATGCGCTCTGGTGGAAACAAAAGAGCTGGTTTGAAAACTGTTAGTCAGGTGAAATAGCACTGATTTTCTGATTTTTTGTGAGCTTTCCAAGGCCCAGGTTCTTTGCTGCAAAATTGTTAGCTTCGTCCACTCAGTCCGACATGTTTTATCCAACGAAGCTAAGTCTGGTACAGACTTGCAAGCAGTACACGCGTTGGTTGGAAAACTACAGTACGTACAGAAATACGACATGCTACATCATGGATGCATGCAAATGCACACAAAATTCTGTGTGGAATTTCCCGAGCAGAAATATGAGAATCCAAAAATGTCCTTGTTTGTGTGTGTGTTAAGGGCGCCTGCTTTAGTGAATCACTGCACAATCCAATAACCCGTACGCGCTGAAACACCATACTGCTAAGAACATCTTGGATCCAAGACTACTACGCTGTTAGAGTTATTAACCACCTGACACCACAATATAATGTATACTTTCAGAATGCGGTGGAGCCTTCACCAGCAAACTGGAGGGCATGTTCAAAGACATGGAGCTGTCTAAGGATATCATGATTGCCTTCAAGCAGGTCAGGATATAAACAAGATTAAACAGAAAATAGTGCTTACCAAATTGTTTGTGCTGTAAGTAAAAATAAGTGAGAACCAGTGATAAGCAAGGTGTATACAGGGCATTCTGGCTGGTGACCTGTATTTTTGGTAAGCAAATATTTTCTGTGTTGCAAATTTTGTGCACAGTAGTTAATTAATAGTTGTATACACAGCATCGTTTCCTGAAGTAATGTTCTTCTCAAAATTCTCAAAATTGGTCAGAATCATCCCAAATCTGTTGTTTTCTATTATTACACAATTTGAAGCTGTGTCAATTGTGATTTTAACACCACAAACAAAAGTTGTATGGTAAATGATAATATTTGTATGGATTGTATTTATTTTCATCTAGCATGTGCAGCACCAAAGCATCCCCGGTAACATAGACCTAACCGTCAACATACTAACGATGGGCTACTGGCCGACGTACACACCCATGGAGGTACTCTTACCATCCGAGGTAAGAAGACACCCTTTAACTGTCATCCAGCAAAATGTCAAGCGATTAAATCACAAATGGTTTGGAAGCAGTGGCAGATAAGTATTATAAAACCCTCTAAACTCATCAATGTTTAAAATTGCTGGTAAAGAACTGCAGTATAGTGTTTTTCATTGCTCAGGTCATTACACAATGCATTAGTACGGTACAGATCCGGTGTAGATTTTGGTTATCCAATGTCACATCCCATTTGTTGAATGGACTCCCTGCTTAAGTAGGCCCTCAATGGAAACAATTGCAAGGATACCGTTAGTAAAAGATACTTGAGATTATCCGCTACACACTTGATAAGGCGGAAAAAGAGTGTTCTTGCACAGTTTCATTGTTGAAACGGGTCATACAATTTCCTGTAAATAAAAACAGACTTTTTCTTGTTTTGCAGAAATCAGTGATCATAAATGAGAAAGCAATATCATACAGGTTTTCAAGACTTCTTAATTGTACCTATTTTCAGATGGTGAAGCTACAAGAAATCTTCAAACATTTTTACCTGAGTAAGCACAGCGGTCGCAAGCTGCAATGGCAGCCCAACCTGGGTCACTGTGTGGTCAAAGCACTGTTCAAGGAGGTAGGAAAAGGCTCTTAAATTGTTGGGGAAGAAAACACCTGAAATTTCAGTTGACTTCTTCATTAAAGAAAACATACCGCATGACCATTGTTGGATTTGCTTTTAACTTTTATCATAAACTGAACAAAATTGAGAAGAGGTACAGTTTTTTTCGTGTACTGTTCTGGAAACACAATGGAGTGTGAAGTATATATACTTAAAAAAAAACACAATTTCCTCCTTTAATAATAATAATAATAATAAAGTATTTATAAAGCGCTTTTACAAAATAGACCAAAGCGCTGTACAACTACAAGAGAGGACTAGGAAGTAATGAATAAGAAGCTTTTAAGACGTTTCTTGAAAATGGTGAGAGATGGGGCGTCCCTGATGTTGATGGGAATAGTGTTCCATAATTTGGGGCCTGCTATTGAAAAAGATTTGTCTCCAAGGGATTTTGAACCTGTAGGAATAGAGAGAAGAAGTTTATCATTGGAAGATCTTAATCCCGGTCTGCCTGGTTGATACAAAGTGAGTAAGTCACACAAGTAAGGGGGAGCATTACCATGTAGGCACTTGTACACCATCAAAAGAACTTTGAATGCTATACGCTGCTGGATGGGTAACCAGCAGATCAAGAGGAAATAGTGTAGAAAAGAAAAATTGTCATTAAACCTCTTTTGATACATCGGAAGCTTGCAGCGTAAATGTGATAACAGGTTTTGCTCATTCAGCTATTAACTTTCAAAAGTGAGGTTTTCATTCTTTTCTTTTTTTTGTCCTCTAAGGTCAAAGAATTACACGTGTCGCTGTTCCAAAGCCTAGTTCTTCTCATGTTCAATGAGGGGGATGACTACTCACTAGAAGACATTGCCCTGGCTACAGGCATAGGTAGGTGGTAACATGACTCTGCATGGACTCCCAGCACGAACAGAAGATGACACTTTTGACCACTTTCAAAAGCTCCAGTAGGTAGAGCACACTGCTTGGGCATATACTAGCAGGGGAAGCATTCAAGACTGAGTTTATTTCTTGTGTTCAAAACCCAGTTGTATCTTCAAGTGAGTATCTGGCGCTGACGGAAATGCGTAGAAACCTCTGGTCCGGTGGTCTCCTTAACTCTTTCATTGTAACCGTTGACGGGGTACAATCGTTTTCCTAGTTCCGGATAGCAAACATCATTCAGGCTGCTTTCGGCTCAACTACTCCAGGAATTCAAGTGACATTGATTAAAAAGTTTGCCTTGAGTGATAGAGAGACCACGAAATAATTTTAAAAATTTAAGCTCTTTTTATTTTGATTTTAAGACGTCAAAAGTACCGATGTCACTTTTTCTAGTTCCTGATCGTTTCAATCAGTTCCGAATCGATCAAAACTGCTTCACGCGAAAAAAAAATCACGTGAGAAAACTTTTTTTCAACCAGAACCAACCAAATCAAGCATATTTTCTGATAAAGTATTATTTCATTTTCCAAAAATAGGTCATTCAAGAGAATTCCAGCAAATTTTAAAAAGAGAAAAAAACGTAAATGATTTTGAAACTTTTGTCTGCAGCCCAACGGCTCGAACTCACGCACGGACTGAAAAATCTTTGACCCAGCACACAGAATACGTCACACAAAATCGATTAATGCGCGTGTAGTTGGGTCGTAAAGCACACGCGCTATCCGGAACTAAGCAAAAGCATACGGTCATTCGTTGGCGAATTTTCAAAAATTAGAGACTTTACAACTTAATTTGATTCAACAAACATTCGATGGAAGAGTTTATACAACTGTAGTGTACATGTATGAACAAAATATTCGAAATCACATGGTAAGAGTGATATACCGAGGAGAAAATTTATCGTCGATTCGCAGCTCAAAATTCCTCTTCTAAATATTTTATCGGAAAAATCTTTGTGTATCAAGGAGCTTACATTTTTCTTTTCAAAATGCACATCGTCAGAAAAAAATTATTGGAGACTAATCCAAAAGAGGTAGGTTTTTATTTGAAGCTATCCGGAACTAGGAAAAATCCGGAACTAGGAAAACGACTGTACTTGTACACAAAGTCCATTGCTGCCACTAAACTCCTTTACCTCCTTGCTTGTTTTTCATCTGAAGCTAATATGACAGAGCTGCTAAGCATAGAAAATATTTGCTAAGCAAAAGCAGGTTACCAGCCATGACATCAAGTAATGTGTATTGCTTGTAACAGGTACTCAGCTGATTCTTGTTAGTGTAACCTGGAAAAACGACACACTTGGGGGAACTCGCACTAAAACTAACACAACTAAACTAAACTCAGGATCTTGAAAAGAAAAGTCGCGAAGAAATTGAATTTATAGAGACAGGAGACAAATTCTAGATTTCAAACAAAAAAAGGACAAAAAGAATTTATTGACAAGAAATTCAAAAGAAAAACAAAATAACCAAATAATTATAAACCAAAACCACGATCGCAGTATGGCTGATTTTCACAGTTATGCATCCCCTCCCTGAGCTGGTTTTCACCCTTGAGTTCTGATCATCCTTTCATTAGCCAATTGTAAATGGTTTTAGTGCACAGTGATCCACTATTGACCACTAGTGTCTTGAGCAAAGACTACTGGTCAGTAGGAACCAAAGTGTATTCCTGAGCAAAGCTAATGCGAAAGAGAATTTTCAAATGTTTGTCTTCTGTCACAGAGGATACGGAGCTGAGGAGAACACTTCAATCTTTGGCCTGCGGGAAGGCCCGAGTCATCACAAAAATACCCAAGGTAGGCTGAAGTCAAGAAAACAATTATGCCCGAAATCAAGTGGTCCTCATATCGTCGCGTCAGTGCAACAAGGTTGTAACTCCATTCTGCAACAAAGTGGTATCTGGCGCGAATACGCTCCGTGCAACAAGGTCGTATCTCAACGTCCATTGACTTTGTGTGTAAATCTTTGTGTTATTTTAAGTGAGATACGACCTTTTGACATTCTGAAACTCGCGTTTCACACGAGATACGACCTTGTTGCACGGACACGACGATATCTAGGTTCAGCAATTTCAGCAGATAATCCTTAACTCTCTATGCATTGTTGCTACGAACCTTTTTGAATCCTCCAAAATCATCCACTGTGCAGGAAACCAGTGGTATACTCCTTGTTCTGCCAAATTTCAAAGGGTATTAAGTACTGTGCAAAGTATGGACTGTATCTTCCTAAATCCTACAAAATCCTCTATAACCATTCAGTGGATTTTGAAGGATCTTGGAAGTTTGAATTTAAAGCATTGCAGTGTGGAAAGTAGTCTGAGGATCAGACGTTCACGTGTGCAGAGCCACATTATGAATGTCTGATATATCCTAGCATGCAAATTTTATGCAACCCCGTGCCAGCCAATCGGAATCGACTTTCGAAATTGTGGCGTCTTTTCGAGCAGAACTTTGGCCTAAGGTGTTGATTGGTCAATTGGCTGCCATATTGTTGTAATACAACAAGAGGTAACCAAAGACCTGATAGAAGGCGCCTGCTGAATGGCCAATATGTGGAGGGTAAGATGCAGTCTTGTTTTGCATAAAGAGAAGGACGGTTTTGAGAGTAGCTAGAGTTTTATCTTTGCCCTAAGTTCTGATAACATGTTGCATTAAGTGTGAAAAAACACTTGAAAACTCGCCACTGATATGATGAACTTTGTTTTTAATCCTTGGAGGGGAGAGATGTGGAAGACGGTGACCGTTTTAGCTTCAATGGTGACTTCAAGCACAGGTTGTGTCGGATCAAGATCAACCAAGTCCAGATGAAAGAAACGGTAGGTCCTCACTTTTCCATGCAGCTACATGTACTTATCTGTGTTATGTTTGTCCCACTGTTCCATTTTGCTGAATTTCAAATCTTCATGAAATCTCATGTACATTGCTGATTATTGAATGCAATTCTATGCCATGGACCAGTCGTAGCTGTCTAAATGTATGGCATATTTAAACACTTCACTGAGTATCAAAAAAAATCAGTGTTTTGCTTCTTTTTTTCCTTTTCTATTTGAGCAAAAGAAATTTCCTGTGAGTCCTCTCAACCTACTGTGTAGACAACTTGCTGCAAAATATTCACGATATTTTTTGACCTCAGCAGTTAGTAATGGGCAGTCAAGTCAGTTTAAAAATATTTGAAAGAAATATATCTAAAATATCAAACTGTTCTGCAGCTAAGCCAAATTTCATGAAAGCAATCGTGAGTAGATTGTGCAGCTCTGCAACGAATTTGTATCACAAATCTGAGGCATTTTGTAAGTTAAGCACTGTTTCATGAAATTAACTGCTTTTATTACCAACTGTATGAGTCCGTAAATGATTATTCTTCTCCAAATGCTGGCCAAAGAGACTGGCTAATCTTTTTTTATTGTTGATTTCTTTTCCAGGCAGAGGAGCAGTCCAACACGCAGGAGAGAGTATTCCAAGACCGGCAATACCAGATAGATGCCGCCATTGTTCGTATCATGAAGATGCGTAAGACCCTGACCCACACGTTACTGGTGTCGGAGCTGTACAACCAGCTCAAGTTCCCAGTCAAGGTAAGGGTGGAGGGGGGAAGTGGGGT
Source organism: Patiria pectinifera (assembly GCA_029964075.1). Lineage (NCBI taxonomy): Eukaryota > Metazoa > Echinodermata > Asteroidea > Valvatida > Asterinidae > Patiria > Patiria pectinifera. The sequence goes on from CM057144.1 coordinate 9,908,115, forward strand.
GAGGGGGGGGGATCTCAAACACACCTGGTGTTCTTGGTCATGAGTGTGCACAAACTAGTTGCGTCTTCTCACGAGTGTTAGGCGCGTAATGGCTTGGAATGTCCCTCCCGTTGGTCTCCCCAACGTTCTCGTTGAGAGGGTACTTGTGCACGGAGTCTATAGGGAGTTCCAATTTTAAATTGCCAATGAATGTGCTTTCTGTCGGGCTTATTTGGTGCCTCATGGAACGGCAGCAGATCCATGCATGGCAAGCTATATAGCAAGTATACCCTCAATTAATCTATGAGCATTCCTTATATGGAAATGTCAAATTTATGAGTGTCTACAGTAACTGGTGGGCTAAAAGTGTCCAATTACAGTTGAAAACATGTTTATTGTTCATTATTTACTTTTGTGTTTGTTGTTTCTGTTTTCAGCCGTCGGATCTAAAGAAAAGAATCGAGAGTTTGATTGACCGGGACTACATGGAGAGAGACAAAGACAATCAGAACCAGTATCACTATGTGGCCTAGTAGCCTCCTCTCCAGCAGTTGGATCACAGCTGACCTCAGTAGAGTGGATTGACTTATAGATGTAAATGGACTCCTCCCGTGCAGGTCTTCTTGGTAGCTTTGATTTGCGGCTTGTGGAGTGAGACTACTTTTGAAAGCTGGACCACACTGCGGTGTTCAATAGACTTGTCTGCCACCAGTCTGAATTTTTGTTCTTTCTCAATGTACAATGTGCTCGGCTAACCAATCTGTGTGGTCTACACATTGATTTACATGTACAAAACAACATAGGGTGTAACACAGCGCAGCCTCCATTCCAGCCTGACGAATCTTTCCACAACCTTCCACAAGCCTTCTCACAAACAGACCCGGAGAGTACAGACTGGTGAAGGAGACCACATTTTGCACTTGATTTGTATATTGATATGCAAACTTGCTTTCCCCAGCCCATGTTGTTCTTTATCAGTGACATTATTAGTTTTCATACCAGTAAGGGCCTCTGTAACCAAATTAAAACATCCCATATATTTTGTTTTGGTTCGTTGAAAAATTTGTAAATGTTTTGCCTTGCTGTTGCTTTTGTTCCAATGAATGTATCGAACTCCATCTATTTAATTATTACTTGATTCAGAAGGTATATATATAATATATATGCAGTATTCTGTCGCATACAGTTAATAACAAAGCTTGCTTGACAATGAGTGCCGAATTTGGGCGATTCATAATGCAGCGGGCCACCTAGAGTTTGCCACAGAGAGTTCATTTTTCCCAGTACATTGTGGGAGATGGTCGACAAATTCGCAGCGCGGGACATTTGAAATTGTCAGTTTTTCCGGTCAGTAGTTTCGCAAGCGTAGGCCTATGTTTCGATTATCTGTTTGCCCTTTTCTTTTCTTTTTATCAATATGGTGTTTTTTATAAGGCGGCAGAACGCTGAGCCCAAATCTATAACAAATGAGCTCAAGTTGTCTACTGACACCCATTCAAGTGGGCCATGCTTTGTCGACGGTAAACATGATAAATGGACTCTTCCTGGCAGACTCTTGGTGGCGCACTGCATTGTGAATCGCCCGAATTGCTGTCAACTTTGTGAGTTAATTTCTTTTCCAGGAAAGAGTCATTTGCTTCCTTCTCAGAACATATGTATCAGCACTTTCCTGGCAGCTTCATTCTGTTTCCTGTCCACAATTCATTCACATTTTCCTTGATTTAAGATTGATCATTACTAATTTTGAATACATCTGCACATTTTCTCCCTGACAGTTTGTTCCTCTCCAAACTTGTGGAAACGGAAAGAAATATCACTTTGTGTCATGGCATGAGACTGTTTTCACAATGATCTCTATTCAGAATGCCCAATTTCAATAGCGCTGCTTAACAGCCGATTTTGTGCTTACTGAGCCTCCATCTATTTCATAGAGACTGTGAGCAGTAAGCACAGTAAAAAGCACGCTTAACTGCGGAGGAAAAAAATGGCATAAATCAGTGACGTAACAATAGAAATCTCCATGAGCGCGCAACTGTTAGCGCGTCCACACCATGAAATAGTGCTTAAGCAGCAGCATGATCTTCTGCTATAGTAAGCGCAACTTTTCTGCTAACTGTTAAGCAGGGCTTTGAAGCTGGGCCCAGTGAAAACTGGTCCGAAGAGTACGCTGATAAAATGAAGCCAAAAACAAAAAATCCCGACCATATCTGACTTTCAAAACAATAATCCCCAAATGTTTTTGTTGTTGTATCTCTCTAACTGATTTCAGGCCCAGAAGTTATTGGTCAAGATTAACTTTGCCTGTGCAGATACTATTGTCTTTTCCCCCATAGCGCATGCTTTGAATTATCTGATCACATGCACAACTTTGTGTGAGTGAATGGCAGTCATTACAGAATCACTGCAGCAAGTTACTGCGGGCTTTTACACTGTTACTTTTTTTGGGCCATATTTTATTTTGAAAGGAATATGGCATACCGGTAAAACAGTGTGTGCCTTTTTCATGTTAGCAAACGGTATCAGATGAGCAACTTGAACTTACCCTTTGATAAAAATGGGATAAACCTGTCACGACACTTTGATTGGCCACACATGAATTGACATTGCTTGAAATTGCATAGTTGTGCTCCGCCCATGCCCATATTTGGTAGCATCCTTACTCCATCCTGATTGGATGTTATCAGTTGATTGATAGCCAAAACTTATACAAATCGCATTGGCTTGGGTTTTACAAACTGCTAACTCCTCCCATTTTGGGTGGGGCTTTTTTAAACCTTGTTTATTAATTGAATGTAAATTAGAATGGCACCTAAATGTTACCCAAACACAGTAAAAACTAACGGTTTCAAAGGCAAAATAAGTTAATTTCTTTTCAGCTTGGTTAATTATCCACTGCATGTAGATTAAATTAAATTCTCTATGACAACATACCTAAGTTTTGGAAAATGTTAACTGTTTTTGTACAATACGAACATTTAGTTAAAATGGAAATTGTGTGTTAACACTGCTATAGCTATATATCTAACTTATTTTACAGGCCCTGAAAATCAAATTATTTTGATAAGACGAGTGTTGCACAAGAAGGCTCTGATTGTCACTTAAAAGTAACTTATATTCGGTTTTGATAAAATACCAACAAAAACAAAACAAAAAAATTAAAAAGATGTACGTAAGTGGTAACACCTTTTGTGGAAACAAAAATGGCCAGGGTTATTGTATGAGACTTCTGAAAATGTTGATTAAATATTAAAGTATGAAAATGTCACAAAATGTTTTGTTCGGATTGGTTTCTCTGTAAATTTTGTGGAGTCTTGGGCAAGGTTTTGAATGTAACTTCAAATTATCTGTGCTAGATTTTGTGGATGATAGCAGTGAACGAAATTTTCTTTAAGTTGTGCAAGTGGATTCTGATCCTGCCAGAAAATTATGGTTAAAAAAGGACAAGTGAATTGTCGGGTGGATTGTACTAACTGCACTGGTGGAATTATAGGCCAAATTGTTTAGTTCCCTACTTTGAAGTAAAGTGAGCCCTCTTGCGATGGTTTGGTCATACATTAACTGTATGATGGAGTTCACACATTTTATTGACTAGGAACTGTTACAGGATGCTTGAATTAAGCAAGTGGCGAAGACAGTTACTGATCTGGAACAACATTTAAAATAAAATTCGCGAGATTTGTTTTCAAGAAGTTATTTTATCTAGAGAGAGGTTTCAATAGCGGAACATCAACTACATGTACGAAATACTTATTCGATGACCCAATGACCTACTTTTACCGCCATATCGGTTTCGCTTGTACGTACGTACGTACGTAAATGTACGAACCACCCACCGCATTACATGCGTGCAGTGCGGATCGGAGAAAGTGCATGCGCTGCATCTTCGTGCATGTCGTGTGACTAGGTGAAACATCTGACTTGGCCGAACGGCAGTTTATTTATCGTGAACATTCTATGGATTCACTCGAAGTTTTCGCCGCAGATGTTAAGCTGACATGTCGCCGGGACTGCAGGAGGCTTTATGAAGGCTTGTCACCGACCACGCCGCAATGGCAGCGGCGTCTGCCGCCGGCCTGCCAGCCAAGATACTGGAGTTGATTTTCTCCTACTTGGATCTAGCTGACCTGCTCAACTGCTCTACTGTCTGTAAAGCCTGGCATAACTGCCTGAACGATGAGAATTCCTTGGTTTGGCGGGTCCAGTGCATCAGGAAGATTGCCGCTGATGCTCGTAAAGGGGATCTGCTGTCTGAGGTGCCCAGTTACAAGGCCAAACTGCGGGCCTTATTCCACGCCTTCAACCCGGGCGATTGCTCGCGGAACGTGTACGTCAAACCAAACGGGTTCACGCTCCACCGCAACCCGGTGGCGCAGAGCACGGACGCGGCCCGGGGCCGGAGGGGGTTCCGGAAGGGCCGGCATGCCTGGGAGGTCTGGTGGGAAGGGCCGCTCGGGACGGTAGCTGTGGTAGGGATCGCTACCAAAAATGCCCCTTTGCAGTGTCAGGGGTACGTGGCTTTGCTAGGGAGCAATGACCAGAGCTGGGGCTGGAATTTGGTGGACAATTACCTCTCACACAACGGTGATCACCAGGGAAACTTCCCACAATGCAATAATGCACCGAAGTATGAGGTGAGAAAATTTCAGAAATGATTTCCATACAATGATGATCCCCCCCCCCCAAGTGTTTAAATAGCCTTGAACCGGTCCTGCACTTTTCCGTTATTAAGCTGGCACATTGTATAGCGCCCTCGTGGGCACGTATAACTTACACGTACACCTACACCATATAAGATATTACATTTCCAACCCAGTCGAGCGAATGCATGGCCTAGCGAAGAGCGGTTCGATTCTCCGTGAGTACACTCATTTTTAATTTTTTTTTTTTTTAAATTAAGAGTTGCCTTCCTTTATTGTTTAAATCAAATCCTAGATTAAATTGCAGAATTTTCCATCTTTTTTTGATTCGTGGCTTGGCAGGATTTTTTTAAAGGGAATATTGCACTAGGTCTGATACCCATCTTCGTGAAAACGAAGTCACATTAACGACAATGTACATTTTGTAAGCATGGAGCCAGACAAAGATTCAGCACGGTAAAAAAATGTCCCAAAGTCCCAAACAACACTCACTGCGCATGCTCACTTTCGTGCTGGTGAAAGAGCAAAAACAATCGGGGACCACTTCACCGTCAAATATACCATGTATACACTGCCTTTTTTCCCCCCCAAGATGGCGGATGGGTTCTTCCATTTTTTTCCCGACTCCATTGCTGATACCAAATTGTGTCCAAAGGAGCAGTCAACCTTTCTACATACGTGTACAATGTCGCTGGAAACAAATACAATAGGCCTATATTGACAATAATATAAATTTTAATTTTTTTTTCAATATTCAACTAAACACACAGTAAACACACTAGAAATGTACCTGTTTCAGTGTTTGTCTTCCAGTCTTAATTTATATGTGCCGGCTGGTACATTACTTTTGATTTCATTTTCACTCGATCCAACCCTTAAAATATCCTGCTACTGTACATATTTCTGCACCTTCTAAACACCAGACTCGAACTCGGGGAAAAAAAATGCAAAAAAGACTCTCTCATTTTAACCACTAAAATTCGTAAACCTAATTCCCTGTGAAGTCAATCCATATGCATTCTGAGCCATGCTATTACTTGGGTCAATATTGGTCAAGACTCCCATTGGTTTGTTAACAGTATGCCAGGGGAGAAGGAAATTTTGACGGTTTGTGACCTTTTAAACAGCAGGAGGGTTATTTCAATTACATGTACGGTGTATAAGTCATTTGAACCGCCCATCTCATCTTTTCATTCTTCAGTTCCCTCCCATCCCCCATCCTGTCCATGACGATAGAATGGATGACCAATGCTTTTTTGGCACCATCCACTGTCACCATGCCAATGACCTGAGGCAGTGCCGTGACCTTAAATTGACTTATTGCTTTGTCATGACTCACTGAAAAAGATGCAGTTATATTGAAATTGGATTATGATTATGGTGAGGTTATTTTCATGAGGAGTGTTATATGTAGGTTCAAGTGCCTTGGAAAGATGATAAAAATATTGTTTAATTGTGTTTTTGCCCCTATTTTTTATTAATAGTTTTAAATTCATTTCCTTTTCTAATTTTTGGCTACATGTACCAAACTTGATATTGTACGTACTAAGCCTCAGTACATGTGTACGTACCATAAAAATGAGAAAACCAAGATTTTAAGTGCTAAATGTGCACTTACCAGTACATGTCATTGCAGACCGTGCACATTATTTCATCCGTGTATGCATGGAAAGCACATACCGTGTGTACAATGTACAAACATCATGCGTCTCATTTTTGAAATCATAAATACCCCAAGTGATTTACATGTATAGTTATTATCTTGTAGTACTTTTCCGTGTAGCGTGAGCGCGATAACGAATTTATCTTTAAGCATACTTGACGCGCAGTTAAGTTGGAACTAGCACGCTTTTATTGGTTTTAAGCGAATGCAGCTGGAATGTCAAGTACTCGCAATCTTGGAATAGCGCAATATGCAGGGTGCGATATGGACCGTGCGACACAGTATAATATCATACTGTTGTTGCCATGGATTGACCAATCAGAATCGAGGATACAAGTTTGCTTGAAGTATACATGTACACACAGTACATGTATAGTTGTTCTCTAGGTTTTGTAACTCAATTCTACCCAGTCTTCCTGTTGATCTACAAGAAAGGACGTTTCGCAAAGTCCCTTCAAGACCAACATTTTTCATATTAATTAATGAACATTATTTGGATTTTGGAGATTGCTTCCCGCAGGAACTTCCTGCTGGAATTTGCCAGAGGGACTGCAAATTTGAAGTGGGGATTGGAGAACATTGAACACTGGGGAAGGCTATTCATACATTGTACATAAATAACCGTGTATGAATACTTATTTTGGACACAAAGAACATGAATGTACGCACAGTAACTGCACACTCTATGAGAATGCTTGAGCCATGACATTGTCTTTTCTCCTTGATTCCTTTCTCTGTGGTTTTAATTTACCTACATGTACCGGGACATGCGGTAACAGAACCCAGCTACAATTCAAGAAATAGGCCTACCGGTACATTGTACACTATTGTGTACGGTACATGGCTTGAGGTCATAACCACAAAAGCCACAGTAGGCCTATGTAACATCAATTATCACTATCAGTAAAGCCACATTTGTATTGCTTGTCTATGTAGACTGCAGGGTCATATCACACTTAAAGGAATAATTTTTTTTACACAAACATCAAAAAATAAAAAAACGGTACCGTACCAAGTTTTTTTTAAACAAATGTAAATGACTATCTAGCACCCTAAAAAACTATGGCACTGTATGATGAAGTCATTTTCAAGAAAATGGTATTTTTGTATAAATTTCCAACGGTGGTCAGCCGACCACCGTTGGAAAAACCTAACTATTTTTCAACTACTGCTCCAAATTCACCATTTTTTTCACTCCAAATTTTGTTTGCTATTGGTTACGTGTTCATGAACGGGTGCAGGCCAGCTAGACGGGTTCCCTTACTTTACAATTTTCCGGCATCTATAAATTGATCCATTTTATCTTTAGTGGAGTCAGGGGACCAGACTACTCCACCATTTGTGTGTTTCTTGGATTTTCCAGCATTTTCGAACACAAAACTTCAAACATGTCAGTGTAACAATGTTTGATCTATTATAGTAACCCCTCAAATAGTTCATTTCTGAAAATTACAGCAAAAGTCAATGATACATTCCCTTTAAGAGGCTGTCATATGCGCCCATCACTTGTGTGATGCGCCCCATGACCACTGGGAATGGTGTGTCATTGTCCAACAGTGGGTCATCCTTTTGTGGAATTTATGCAACCTGGCCCCTGCATGAGGCAATATTTTTGACCCACCTTTCACAGATCGTAATGCACTGAGGAGAAGTGATGCACCCCGTAATTTGTTTGACACACCAAATCAAATGCTTCGTGATTGGTCATCTGACATGTCTGACAGTGATAATATGCTCAAAAGTCAAAATTTGATAATTCAACTCAAACACACACATTATACACGTTGGATTTAGGATGCTAGAATGTGGACATGTAGCCTACATGTTGGGGCGTGAGCTGTGGTACCACATGTACATGTACCTCAGTAAATAAATGTCTTTGAATTGTAAGTAATGGATTAGTTGAAAGGGTCCATAATTGTAGCTGATGTTCTGTTCCTTACAGTAGTTCCAGTAGGCACATAGCTGGGCTTGTCTTAGTAAATCTTGAAGCCCTATCAATTTGTCAATTTAAGCACCCCCATGTCCCTAGTGCGGTCTTGCTTCAACAAGTCTGTCACTGACTGAAACACCCGAGCCACAATAACTGTCCCGCTGCATGATGAATTCCATCGGTTCTTCTCACCAGAAGCATTAGAGAAGGGCCAACAAAATGTATGCTCCCTAGGCCTGCAGCTACACTCTGCTGCATTTTCGAAACCCAAATCCGCAAAGGCCATGTCAATTTGTCAACACGTCATTTTGCAGCCCGTCCCCCTGTGTGTACCATCCTTCAGAGTGTATTCCTAATCAGCAACAAATCCTGCTGGATTTTTACCACTGTGCAAAAACGGTGACACAGTCCTCTGTTTTACTCTCTCTTTATTGCTTCCCCCCCCCCCCCTCTGCGCTCAAGGTCAAGACGTTATTTATGGGGTGATACATGTAAATTTTGTGTTCATTGGCCATCTCTTATGGACCAGATTGCTTAATGAACCGGAAAGAACAGGGGGAAAATGGAAGAGAGTGGATTTTAGGGAGTGGACGTGAACATTGTGTTGGGTTAGTAATGATGAATCAGACGTTGACGGGTTGAAGGTGTGAATGTTAGACTAGTGGCAAGTCTCTTTATTGACTGATCACATGTACAGGTTTTGTTCATTTACCCAACCTACATACATGTATTCATGGTGCGGGCTAATTTCTTGGAGATCCCATTGGACAGACTCTCTTAAGGCCAACAAAAAAAGTCTCCAGTTTCTGGTATGGAACTTGTCCCAAAAATGGTGCAGCGACGTGTTTGTTTTTCCCTACTTTTTTTTCTTCTTCAAATGTCGGCTGAAAATGATGTTGCAGATGATGCTTCGATCCCCTTAAAACTCTCAAAAATATCCTCAGGGTGGAGCTTGAGGTGACCTCAGTAAGGCCATAAAGTTTGAGAATTCTGCGCCCACTTACGATCTCGACCGACACCATCTTACATTGAAAATTTTTCTTTTAAAATTTTGCCGACGCGCATGGCTACGGCGACGCGCGTGTTTACCAAAACCAGAGACTCTTTTTTTTTACCTAAATTGTAGTCTGACATTTGTGCATTAATCATGACTGAAAGCTACCCACAGTGTTTTTCATTTTTCTCACGATATTTTGCAACAGGGATAAGCTGTCACCAACCTCATACCCACGGCTTTCAAGATGTTACCACAATGTAGGTGTACGTGCATGTACAGAGAAGCTACTCTCCCACCCTGGTATTGGATCATTTCTAAATGTAACTTACATACATGTATTCTTCTGTGGTGTAACAAACAACTTGAATACTTTTCAATGTACATACCGGTACATAAGGCCAAAACAAAAAAATCTCCGGTTTCTGGTCTGCACGCCTGTCGCTGTAGCCATGCACGTCAGTCGCCGTAGCCATGCGCGTCGGCAAAATTAAAAAGTTTTTTTTCCAATGTAAGACGATGTCTCAAAACTGCCAAACTCACTGGTTTGATTGGAATCCTGCTGCTGCACAATTTTAATGTGTTTTTAGATAAGGTTACGATCAAGTATTTTGTGTGGCCTCTCTGGGCTCCCATATATTTTGAACTAAATTTAGTCAGTCACCATTTGCAGACGGTGTTGCAATTTTGTAATTGTGTGTCTGGAAGCCAGACTGAGGGAGCGATGTGGACAGAGTTCTTGCAGAGTAGTTGACCAGTGTACACGTACAATACATGTATGCAACATACCCGGTACATGTACATTGTACATGTACATATGATGTATCATGTACATGGAATTTGTATACATGTATACATCCTGTACATGTATGCAGGTAAATTTCTGAACAAGCCATGTGCATTCAAAATGTACATGTACATGTACGTGTACACGTAGTTCAGCTTATCAGCATAATTATATGCACAAATTATGACAAATCCATAATCTGTTATTCACAGTGACAACTGTAATTTTAGACTCTTGAATCACTGAGCCTCCCTTCAATATAAGTACATATCCAGCTGACATGTAATTGTAACTGTACATGTATCGTTCACTGAAGGACATGAACATGTGCATTGCCTCATGCTATGCCTATGGGGGGATTAATTAACGAGACCAATATTTGCCTGTTATATTACAACTTGCATATTTAATGAGCCACCCTGCTGGTTCTGTAAAGCTAGTATGACTCAATATTCACCAACTGTGAGATCAGTCCACGCGCCAACGAACCTGTGCCATCCATATACGTAATACTCTTAGGGGTCAGCTGGGTGTCACTGTATGTCATCCTTGAAGAAAAAAAAATCTGATGAATGTCACCTTAGTGTTTATGTAATATGATATAGGGCCTGGATATATTCATATGATGCATATATTTACCCATCGGTTGATGTTGTGTGTGTACACTGTACATGTTTTTATAATATTGTTAATTTCATATGATGATAATATACACCTTTTATAGAACACATTTTAATGGCAAGTGTAATGTAGAGAATTCATCCTTGCTCATATTTACTCATGAACAATTAAATGTAAAAACAGAATCAATCAAATTTCAAATTGAAATTTTTTTCCCAAAGTTTATTTTTCCTCTTGTAGTTTATTTTAAAAATTCAAAAATGAACATTACCAAGTTGTTAAAAAATCTTGTACCTTTGAGTTGATGCCATTGCAAGGAACGAGGTTTTTGCCACGGAAGTTTTGATATTTTTACATGCACAGTGTACTATGTTGTATACATACAATGTACCTTTTGGGCTCATGAACTACCGGTACATGTACAAATATACATCTTGTACAAGCGTGTACATGTAATTGTTTTGTGCACATCAGTTTGGGGTTTTGCAAAAAAAAGGAATTTACGCATACAGTGTACCGGTACGTGTAAGCTGGAACTATGCCTAGAATGCAAAAAGGAATCTGTTTTTGTAACTTCAGCAAAGACCATTTGCAAATGTTGTCTCTTGCTGTGAGAATATGAAATGGAATTTACTGCATGGTACTGGGAATCTTAGGCACACGCATCATTAAAGTGCATTCATTAGTACGGCAATTATTGAAATATTCATGTACAAGGTACCGTACATGTAGGGCATGTGCTTCCATCAATTTGCCGGTAATATGAATTTGGTACAGTCATGGTAAATGTCAGTGAGATCAGTCTGAATAATTGATATTGTTTGACGTCAGTGCCACAAAATTGGCCAGGCAGTGGTGTTATACAAAAATATGTACAAAACATGTACCGTACCGGTATGTTCTGGAGATCATTGTTTTAAATACACTAAGAAAGATGTACAACGTGTACATATTCTATACACTGTCATGTAGGATGGGTTGTATGCATTTTCATTTCTTACCAAAATAACTTGACCAATACTGACTAACATCAGCCCCATATCACAATTCTTCCAAAAATAAATTGCATAATAGGAAGTTACATTTAAGGATTTTGTAGGATTTGGTACGGTACATGTACCTGTGTAGCCAAGTTAATATTTAACTTAAATATACAGAGCTTGTTGCCCTTTGAAAGTGAAAATACAAAGAATAATTTTCCTGTAAAGTGGAGAGGTTGTTTGAGGATTCAAGACATTTTTTTAACAAAAATTCCAAGGGAGTTAGGTAATAATCTGAGCAGCTAAATCTAAGTACTGTGAACATGTATTTTTAGATGTTATGAAGCCACTTGTTTAACAGATTCAGTTGTTCACTGTGTTATTCTGCACATGTCTAAGAATAGATGCAGTGTTTGCTCTCCAAGTGCATTGCAACAGCGAGGACCTGATTCATGTTGTCGCTTCTTGAGGCAAGTCCAGACTTGCATGTCCCTGGTGATCTATTGTCTTCTCTTGGCATGAGAATCATTGATGAGGTTCACAGAGAAAGTGCAGTGAATGTTCTCAAGGAGCAAAAAGGAATTTACACATGAAATGTTGTTATTGGCTCGAGTACCTGTGTGCTGTTTGCTCAAACTTAAACAAAATTACTTGTTTTTCAGATACTGCAGCTTTTTGGCCCCTCCGTTTGAACATGACATACGAACTGTATATATGTACTTGACATAATATTCTGAGTTCCGACATCATTCTGTGTAAAATTACGGGATAAAGGAACATGGCTGTTCTATTAATAAACAACATGAATAAAACGATATCCTGGTAATTTTTCCATCAGATGAAGATTGAAAGCTGATGGCTGGTTGGTTGGCTGTCTCGTTAGAGAACTAGTTGGCTGGTTGGCTGGCTGGCTGGCTGGCTCCCCTGGCACTGGCAGGCAGGCTGGCTGGCTCGTTGGTTGGTTATTTTTAGTGAGCTTATTGTAATTTTCCCATTTTCATATAGTGCTGTGTCTATGAATGGCCCCTGACTACAGTAAGCTAATAATGATGCTGTCAGCAAAATTCTTCCTGGACGTAAGAACAAAAGAAAAAAAATACATTTTAAACTAACTTTGTGTTGCCATTAAAAGATTTTTGTTTTTGTTTTATTTTTTTCCATTTTACCACCCCTGAGTGATGAACTGGCAGCCCTGGTTTGGATGCAATCTCAATTTACTTGTCAGGTGGTTAGAATGGATTTCTCAGCCACAGAGACTACACTACTGTTGTTCAGAATCTGTCTGAATGCGTACAACATGCTTGAGGCAGGTTGTTGTTTCCCCAATGGGTTAGCACGGCCTATCGGCCCCTGATCCTGGGGGACAAAAGTGCCCTTAGAAATTCAGGCCGTTGTCGTAGATCCCTAAAATCGAATGTGATTTTTTCTCCTTAGCTGTCTGTCTCTTCTCTGCTTTGTAGGGATGTTTGTGTCTTTGGATGGCTTGTATTAAAAAGAGCGCGGTGTTTGTTTACCACCGACGAAATGAAAATGGGAGCCTAATTTTGTAACATGAGATGCCTTGGAAATACGCTTGCATAAACAATTGCAGATAATCATTTCTTCTTGGGTTATTCCCTTTTTTATGTTTGGTTGGAAGGTTTGTGAAATGACCTTTCATCACAGAATGAGTATAAAGTCTGACTGTTGAGGTTTGACATATTTTATATGTGATTCTGCAGTATAAGAGCTTTCCAATGAAACATTTAGAGGTATTTTAGAGGTACATGTACCGGTACAGTAATGGAAATATAGACCACCTACTTGACTGAAGTTGAAAAACGACTCTTTGAGAGTATGGCATAAATCCTACTGACAATGTGTTACAGTAAATTACAAATGTGTGTACATGCAGGCCTAATTGACCAAAATCACCACCCCTTTGAATTTTGTTGAAATGTTGTGCATTCGTACCGGGTATACATGTGTATGTGAATGTACATAAATTTGTCACAAATTACATCAGTACTTGTGTACGTGTACCGTACATGTACATGTACATATACCGTACATGTACCGGTACATGTTGTAAGTCATTATAGTGGCAAAGCCACAGCTCTACGAAACTTAGTCCTCAATAATTTGCTTATTACAGTCACTCCATTCCAAGACATTAAATGGTGTGGTGTGGTGTTTGCCCAATCAATTAACCAAGAAATTAACGGTAGGCAGCTTGGACCCTTAAAACACACACTTTCCCTAGGCCTTTGTGGAATGCAGAGATTGTAATTGACTTCACTGTGAAATCTGTATTACTTTCTCATTATACTGACACTGTATTAAAAAAATATATACTATAGGTTGGGGTGGGGGAGGGGGTTCAGAAATGTCCATTAATTCTAAATTATGGTCTGCACGGTACTTGTTTTGATATTAAAGTTAACACTGATCTATAGAGGACCTTACAATAGGGCACTAGGAGTACATGTGAATTGCTTATTACATTTTATTCTGGCTCTGTTTGTCAAAAGGTCTCCTCAATGGAATTTTGTATTTTCTTTTACTCTCAGAAAGACGTACAATGTATGTACCATGGTTAATTGTTCTCCTGTATTAAATACAAGTGTTTTGCATCAATTTCTTGATTTTCTGAGTTTGCCCATTATGCACAACCATGTCTGCTTAAAAAAAAAAAGTGAACGTTGCATAGACTATGTCTTGAGGGATATGCTAATATAGGCTCGCTGTATAACTGCGTCCTACAATTAAATATCACATTACCAATTTTCTGCCAGAAGATGGATATTCTTAAAAAGAAAAAAAATGCTTGACTATTGAGTTCATTCAGGATGATCAGTACAATCCAATGAATTGATTGAACTACATGTAGGGTTTCATGGTGACTAAATCCTGGCATCTTGTTTTCATTCAAGAGTTCTCAGGGGGTCAGGTTGAGGGGGGGGGGGAGTGGACCGGTGCCCAAATCTCAAGCTGCCACAAACACTGGCATTGTTTTGGTTTGTCCCATTGGAGGGCAGAGATTACTACTGTATACATGTACGTGTACGTTCCTCTACCCCTACAATAGAGCCTGAATGTAAAAGAGCACATGACGAGCTTCCTTACACAGTTAATTAAATTCGTTTTCGCAGCCCGAAACATTGTTAGCCTCGTACGGTACGTACCGTTTAATACATCAGGCTTGAAACTTGCATTGTAGCCAGATGTACCAGTATACATGTACACGCACATGTACATCATGTGATTGTTTGGTGGAAACACCCATTTTCTCCGGAAATTGGGCATATCCTGAACACAACATGAACAGGTGAAGGGAAATGGATAATGCTTTACTCAGAAATGTAGGGCGTTATTGTCTTGTGCAAAAAAACAAACGATTTACTGTACCCAACTCATGTGCATTTTCACCAGTGTGCAGTACTCTTGTAATGTGTTACTTGTAATGTGTTGACAGGCTGATTGGCCCAGCCAACATGTAGACCTTATTCAGACCCCATGCCTCCCCCCCCCCTTCAATGGTGTGTCAAGAGTGGTCATGTGCTTCATGGCTTGTGATGCAGGGGTGTGTCAAGTCATGATCTGGCGTGTCCAAACAATGTATGGGGTGCATCACTTTTCCTCAGTACATGTACATGTACAAAAACAATAGGTGCATCACAATCTGTGAAAGGTGTATCAAAAATGTTGCCAAATAGCATAAAAACTATACATTTGGTGCGTCACTACTCTGACACAGGAGTGTATAGAGTCCACAAGAGTATTGTGACGCACCATTCCCGAGGGTCATGGGGTGCGTCATTGATGTGTATTTACTGTACTATTGCCCAGCGTATATTAATTTAACAATGTTTAGTAAAAACTTCTGAAGGCTGTCATAAAATGCGTCTATAGATGTATCTGGGTGGGCTTGTAACAAATTCTGCAACTAATTATTAGTTTGATCAAACATGTCTGTGTTTAAAACTTTTTTCTCTGAAAAAACCCCACCCTTACCCAGATGTAAATAATTAATAAATTAGGAAGGGGGGAGGGGGGGAGAGAGAACCAACAAGTTTAGTTAGTTAAGTTAGAAGGAATTATCTTGACCTCCTATGAAGCTACACATTTATTTATTTTTATTTTTTTTTTTTTCCGGTGTTGTGATAAGTTTCCATGCGCATTACATGATAAGTTATCTGTTTCGCACGTGATGCGACACGTTACCGCGTCGTAAGTTTCACGTACGTTCCGCGTCGCGATAGTTTTCCACGCGTGCATCCGCGACGGATCACGCGTCGTCGTGTGTTTCAATATATCACGTTTTTACTGCGTGCGCGTTAGGCAATCTGGTTCCCAGACCAAAGGCCAAAAAAAAAAAGTCTCCGGTTTCTGGTATGGAGCTTGCGACGCGGCTTTTTTTTTTTTTTACCTGTTTTTTTTTTTTTTTTTGGCTTCAAATGTCGGCTGATGACTGCAAATGGTGCCCGACTAAACTGAGTGCAAATATATGGGAGTCCAGAGAGGCCACATAAATCTTATTCTCGATCATAACCCCATCTAAAAACACGTTAAAATTGTGCAGCAGCAGAATTCCAGTCAAACCAGTGAGTTTGGCGGTTTTGAAACATCGTCTTGTATTGAAAAAAAAACTTTTTCATTTTGCCGACGCGCATGGCTACGGCGACGCGCGCGCATACCAGAAACCGGAGACTTTTTTTTTTTGGCCTTACCCAGATGTCTGTTAAATATTAAATTAGCACGGGATAGGTAGATGGGGGGAGGGGGGCTAGAATAGACAATACAAGTTAGTTATCTTAGAAGAATGCTCCCTCCTACACGCCAGAAGCCTGGAAATGCTCATTGCATAATCCTAAGGTGTTATTCAGTTGAGTGATTCTAATCTGTCTAAACTGTCACAAGATTCCAAAGTTCTGAGCAAAATACATGTACAGTACATGTACATGTACACACTAGACACGCAGGGGGGAGAGAATGAAAAATGTGTGAAGTGATAAAAACAAAATTACGGTCTGGTAGGCAAAGTGATTTATGTCATGCGATATTTCAGAAAAACTGTACCGGTAGTGCATTCTGTCGGAGGGACAAGCTGCCTGAGTGATAGGATTGAAGTGCTCCACGGAGAAACTGACTGGCAGTCGCCGACACTGGTTACACGTGTGAAGGCAATTAGGCTTGACAATATTACTATTGATTAATAGGCCAATAAGTGCAGGTTAGCGCCGCCAGTCCAGATTGGGGGACTCGGAAGCAAGCAAATCAATTTATTTACGTAATTTTAGAAGTGATAGGTGTTAGCATATTGGTGGCACAACTTTAGCAATTTAGCGACTTCTGCTTACCAAGTTACATCTAGATGGCTCATCACCATGCTTACTGCCTGCTGTGAAATAGATAGGGCCAAATAAAAAAAATTATGTGTTTACGGTAATGTCCTAAACATTATCCAGGTAGGAAGGTAGGGAAGTACATGTACAACAAATGTAATTTGTTTGGTGACTTTTTTATGTTCGTCTGTTGGAATTTTTTTTCTTACTTTGTTTACCTTTAACCAGTTCACGTCAGATGATGTGTATACATGCCAAAGTTTTGCTGTATGTGGAACGAATGACGGATAAACACGCACCGAGCAAGGCCAGAAATATCTGGCTGCGACCCAGGTGCTCACAGCGAGTGAGGCCGGAAATATCAGGGTGTGCTTCCCGCAGATGATGGCCTGAACCCGTCTGGCATCGAGGTTTTTGAAAAACAATCCAGCGCCTGGGTCCAGTCAACTGTCATGTCAAAAGAATCCCGGCGTGAACTGGTTAAGGCTTTTCTGTTTAATTCAGCTGCATAATTGTGTAATTAACCAATAACTCTCACAAAAATGTATTTTCAATATATACTTTATTTTAAATTTTTGGCCAAATGTGGCAGTAACAAAATTAAGGTCGGCAATTTGGCCATAAATACCACTTTTGTTGCAGCCTAGAGCTAGTGAAAGATTGTTTGCTATTAGCAGCACATTGCAGTACCGTGTAGGTATGGCAAATTTTTGCAATCAAATTTGGCCAAGTTTTCTTGTTCGCTTTACACACTGGCCCTCTTCTACACTCATATATTTGCATATTTGTAGGGCCTACATGTACCAGTATTTTATACCAACATAAACTTATTATTTCGGTTGAAGAGTGCTTCACTCTGAGTCTGAGGGTGTCTCTTTTATGCCTTGATAAATTTATGCACATGTGCACACGTACCAGTAAGTGTTCAATGAACCTTGTGTTGGGGCATGTATGTACTGTCTGGTCAGCCAGTGAAAGTGCAGCATCATATCATTCAATAGTTTTGCAGTGCAGACAATTGTACATCCATGCTCTGTGCAAAAGTGTGCATCTACCTGCAAGATATGGTTAGTACGGTAGCCGTCCATTTGTCCATGCCATTAAACCAGCATTGCCGATGAGACATGATCGCTGATCTTCATTTACATGTAAAAATCAGGATGGTTAATTGGCCATTGCCTACTGTACAAACAATTAAATATTTTTGCTCTACATACTTGTCCAGTCATTGATTATGAAAATATAGGCCTACATCATCACTTTGGCTGTGTGATCGGAAGTCACTTTACTTTTATTGATTGTGCTAAAAAAAAACCCACTTCTTTTGTGTGCATGTACATCGCACTATTAGTACAAACAATGTTCAGCATTTAACTGAATGACTTGCGCCCGTACGAGTAAAGAAATAATCCCACCCATTTCCCAAGTTGCGCAACTTGATGTACCAGTATTCAGTTACGCCTTGCAAATTAATACTCACAACACCTCCCAAAATGGATTGCTCACTCACAACTGTCATCGTTTTAACATAAATAGCGGACATCCTCATGCATTAGGGTTGGAAGTCCCTCCTTCCCAGGGGAACGCTGGGACTAAACAACCTCATCCCACTTCCCATTGTTAAGGCTGTCCCCTTGGAGTCCCCATGACAAATTTGGATGTGTCTGTCATTTTCTTTTGGAGTATTCGGTTTCCCCCTTTCTTAGGGTTTTAGCAATTGGAAGTTTCCCATACAGTGTACTACCCCCCCCCCCACCCCCACCCTCTTAAAATTCCCGGATGTCCATGTAAATTGATTAGCATTTTAAATTCCTTGCTTCCTTTGGTGGGGCATTGGCCAGATGTGGGTTTGTCTTACATACACCTTCGATTGTTACAGGCCTGGTTCTGGTTTTTCCCCTTTCTTTCTTGGATTCCACTTTAGGATTATGTGAGCCTGTACACATTTTGTGTCTAAATCACTGTCATCAGCACTGCAGTCACTTCACATTTCTCCACTAAATTGGGCACTCTCCACAAAGAAATGCCTGAAATCATGTTGTTCTTTGCTCTGTTAGGAACTGTTAGTCAGGTTACCAACTGTGGTTCATGAATGAGCATCAATGGGCTTTGCAAACTCATAAACAACCTGATTTTTCTGAGCGATTGGACACTGTGACTCTAACGTAACCTTATCCCTCCTAGTTGTCAGTTTTTCTTTTTTGTTACAACATGTAGAATGTCATAATGTTCGTCTGTACACAAAGTGTGCCTATAATTCAGCATAGTTTTTATGTAAGCCCAAAACTATTCTTCATTCACACACCTTAACCCCAACTCCCTAGTGTCTTTTACTAAGAACTGGACCAAGTCCATCAAAATCCATCAATCACTGTGCTTCCAATACATAAATGACATAATGGAATCCACCACTGACGCACTGGTTGACATTGATGGACTTAATACACATTGATGGGCTTATATAACATTAGCAGTACAGGAAGCTAGGCAAAATCAATCTAATACCCCTGCTTCAGGCCACTCCATCATACTCCATCAATATTTAGTCACACCAGGCCTCTTGGATTAAGTCCCCCAAAATCCATCAAAAAAGGGGGATGAATTTTGATGGAGTTGGGGTGGTTAGGGTTAACATACATGTACAATGTACATTGTACACATGTACCGGTACATTGTACATTTACCTGTACGCTTGTAAGTCCTCCTGTTACAGGATTTTTGGCTTCTTGCAGATTATAACATATTGGTGCCTTACAATGTGTAATTTATTCTTGCATGTACCTCACATATCTTGCAAAAATGTCAGAGCCCACTTTACTACATAAATTGTACATGTTCATCCCGATAATAGACATGTTATTTTCAATCCCATTTGCATTGACCGAGGCATGTACCGGTACATGTGCAAGTAATATTTTTGGATCTCTGTTTTTTACTACTCCATTGATTTCTGAAGTGCTGGCCCTTGTTACCTCACTGCATTCATAGAGGTAGGCTGCAAACAAGGCAGCCACTGATGAGGACAATAGCCGTCACCATGGCGATGGAAAAAAGATCATTTTTAGAAGGATGGAAGTGAACTGCAGCTGAACTCTGCATTGTGGAAGAGGCTGGTCATAGACCTGGAAATTCCACACGGCTCAAAAGTAATTAAAATATGGGCAATCGTGTATTGTAGGGCCCCTCTTTAGTTTTGGTCAGATTAGAGTCAAGGGTGTTTTTTATCATTAAAAAATGACCTGTTCAACCTAAAGCAGATTTCTCTCAATTCTAGTGACACCTTTTTTTTGTAATTTTGAACAATTTCTTGGGGTAGAAATTGCAATTTTTGGTTTACGGTTGGTGCCGTGCGATTCAGTGCGGTACTATTGGGCGTTCACGGTACCTTTCACGCAATATTTATTGTCATGTTGCATTTTGTCGTTGTCATCGTCATTTTACCCCCTTAATTTCCCTCAAACTGCATGTTCTTAATGTCACCACCTAGTTTGGTAAGTCAAATATTTGTTGTCTCACATGTATAGCCATTCACTTCAAAAAATTGGGTGGCATAGAGTGCGTAAAGTGTTTGCCTCTCACCACTGTGGCCCGGGTTCGATTCCCGTTGTTGCTGAGTTGTGCGTTGATTCTCTCCTGTGCCACGAGGGTTTTTCTCTGGGCTCTCCGGTTTTTCTCCCTCAGCAAAAATCAAACACTTTCGATCTCTGGCAGTGCTCCGTGGTCAGACATGAGTCGTATGGCGGCTTCCAAAGGCACCTTTAGATGCCTTCGGCCTGACCACGTTGTAGCCGCGTCCTTCGCAATTCAGCTTCTCAGCTGTGAGTAAGGATGATAAGCCCCCCAAATTATTAATATTATTAGCAAAGGGGCCCTACACAACACGATCGCCAAAATATGGTACTATGAAATGTGTCTAAGGATGTAACTTTGCATTTAATTTTATAAACGGTTAGCAAACATTTTAAGAACAGGTTAAACATTCAAACGTTTAGCCATTCACAAAGGCTGACGCATGCTCATTATGTCTGCATTATGTCTGCAATTAAATAGGTTTAAAAGCATCGTTAATTATTTGTGCTATGCACATGTACATGTTCATGTACATGTAGGTTTAACTCAAAGGAAGACTGCATGAACGGTGAATGTACAATGAACATGTAGGTCCATTTTTTATAATTCAGGTTTTGGTTTTTTTTTACGTTTTTGAAAAATGTGTAAACGGATTTACATTTTATGTAGCTCATTGTTTTCATTTTAATGTTTAAACGTCACATCCTTAGTATGTTCATGAAACAATATAATTTGTAGAATTTGCATATATATACCGTACATGTACATGTACATGTATGTACATGTGTGCTGGGGGAAGATACCGGTACGATTCCAGTATGATGCATAACATGTCCCTTCAGCCCCAGGTATCCATTTTAAATACAGCAATTAGCCATTCACTTTGAACAATTGGGTTTTTTTCTGCTGGTGTGTATTCACACATACACATCAATGTAAAAATATATACGTGTATATGTGTACATGTGTGTAAACTTGTGGACATTTAGGACTAGGCACCAATATTATGGGCTCCGTAAAAATTGGCTACCAGCCAAAAAGCAAGTGATTTTTTGTGTACTGCTTGGGTTCCCTGCTCATTTCCGT
This sequence comes from Patiria pectinifera, assembly GCA_029964075.1. Classification (NCBI taxonomy): domain Eukaryota; kingdom Metazoa; phylum Echinodermata; class Asteroidea; order Valvatida; family Asterinidae; genus Patiria; species Patiria pectinifera. The sequence continues at coordinate 9,929,689 of CM057144.1, forward strand.
TTCTGCACATGTACAGTGTAGCAAACGAAATTCCCAAACAGGAGTCGGCCATATTAAATTGAAAGCAAGGTTCATTTTTTGAACTTGTGAGTAGAAATGAAAAAAACTTAACAGTTTATTACAAATACCAGTCTGCCCTGATGAACAATATAAAATTTGTGATTAAACATACATGTACCCTATATAATGTCGTAAGCCACATGTAACCTAACTCCCTTGGCATTTTTGCTAGGATGTAACCTCAATCCTGCAAAATCCTCCAACTGCCTTCATGTAAAAATAGCATAAAACCTCAATCCTGCAAAATCCTCTGTTACATTGTATTTCTTGAATGTGGTCCTTGGAGGGGTGCATGACTACTGCCTCAATCCTGCAAAATCATGCGGCAGTGACTATCAATATGTTGAGGCAGAGCCAGTGACATCCTGGAGCAGTGTGGAGGACTTCAAGTATAATGAAGACCCAAATTTATGCTAGGCTGAGCATAAACAGCACAAGGTCCGGACCAAGACCTTGACACAGTGTGTCCTCCGAAATCAGCAACACACTTTTGCCATGTGGTAGCCTCAATCCTGCAAATTCTTCCAATTTGCAAAGATGATTTTGGAGGATTTGGGATGGTTAGGGTTAAAAAAAAAATTGAAAGTGAGGCTTCGAACGCACTCCAATCATTAGAAAAAACCAGTAGTCTGGCACCATCCCATTCAACAGTTTACAATTCATAAAAGAGATTCAGGGAACACGATAAAAAATGGCTTCTTCGCAAATAAGGTCTATGGTATCTGCTATGTAGAGACTAATAACTAAGTACCGGTAAGTACACCCTTGGAGAATCACCAAAGAGCAAATCACATGCAATTCATAAATATCTAAGACAGTTTACCTATTCCTATTGGTCGAGACTCGAGAGCCCATCACTTGGGCGGTTTTATATGGTTGATAAAACACCGGCTGGCTGGTTCAGGTACTCCTATGAAATCTGGATCCTTTAACCCTTTACTATTGGTTGAATGTTCACAATCTTCACTTCGGCATGTGCAATATAGTCGTGTTCCCTAACGTGGCGCACTTCGAAGCTTACCCGACTTTCCTCGTGTAGTGTTGCCAAACCTCTTTGTTGACAAACCTCAAATTCATGCAATGAAATACTAGTACTTTTACCTTATCAATGCTTGCTATTTTACCTCTGTGAACAATTTCAGTTTCATAAAATTCAATCCAAAATTCAAAAACGGTGGTGTCCGGAAATTGGGCACAAATTGGCGGAGTGTTCCCTAACGTGGCGCACTTGAATAAATCTTGGAAAATTCCAAATTAACACTTACGAATTCCTGTAAACTTGATAAATTCTGATAAATAATTAATATCTTTACTTACATACCCAGCCAGATGTTTGTCAGAAAATTATTTTCTTATTTTTCAGGGCATTTTCAAAGGGTTCACTTTGCACTTGAAAATAAAATCGGAAAATCACGCCAAAATAGCTTTTCCTTCTAACTTTGTTACGGGTAAATAAACTCGCAATTTATGAACAGGACCGTTTAGAACTTGATGAAATTTCACTTTCTGTGAAATTTCAGTTTAAAATTTTGCTCTAGGTAGGCGCTACCGGCGAAAAATCCAAGTGCGCCACGTTAGGGGCCGCGCCACGTTAGGCATGTTAGGGTACATCAACAATACTACCAATGAGTCCGTATTTCATAGAGTCCTCAATTCATACTTCACTGGCACTGCCGTGTTCTGCGCCACATCACATAGGACGCGCCACGCGCGTGCCAATCTCCATCTGAGGAGATTTTTAGTACTACTTGCGAGAGGCACATACGGTACATGTACCATGACAAGTAAAATTGTTGAACAAAATCGTTGGAAATTTATAATTTTTGACTTGTTTTGACTTCTTGACCTAAAAGATATTTATGAAGGGTTCTGTGAGGGACGTTATCGGCGGCCAGACCCTAAGGCGGTTTTAAACGTACTTGTTTAATACTGGCCAAGTACACATTTATTCCCTTATTTCTATTGGTCGAAAGCCCGTCGCGTGGGTGGTTTTAAAGTTTCAAGCGTGCATTGGAAGCAGTAGGATTGAAGGATTTTGGCGGACTTGGTCCAGTACTTAAGGGTTAATATCTGCACATGTCTTGTTGTGTGGAGGATGTATACCGGTACATGTGTGTCTGCATCAGGTGGTTGACCACCATTGTGAGACAGTTGTTTTTTCCTCAATATTTATCTTTTTGTCTGAAGTCTGTAAACCTCAAGTGGCTTTTAAGAGCCAGTGGCAACATACTTCTAAGAGATAAGTCTTTCTTTTTACAAAGTCGGCGGCAGATGAAAAGAAAAAACAAACTTGTGATGTGTGGCATTGCATGTCAATTTGCCTATTTGTAAAAAGTAGGGGGAAAAGCACTTTGACCAATTCTTGTGTGTTATCCTTGCTGTATGGTTTTGATATGATGTTAGGCGTCGTCTGTTCCTGGAGCCTCCACAGGGAGGGCAGACAGTGATGCTTGTGGCCAGCCGTGGCTATGCATGGTAATGATGCTGCCGTCAGCTTGTCTACTACATGTAGTTGTGACTCTCCCGTGACTCTCCTCGTGTTGTAAGTTGGAGATTGAATTCACGCTAGTCCACCTCAGAACTTGGACGAAGGGTGTTGACCCAATAAGGAGAGAACAATATCTCATTGAGTGTTCCATAATGTCAATGTACAACTGTAACGTACATGTACATGCACAGTGTATGCCCGAGGTGCGATTTTGTTGATGAGTTATTTGTGCAAATAGTGCAAGAAAAAACTAAAATCATAAAGTTCAATTACGTTATGAGGGTGTTATTAACCATTTCTACATGTAGAGCCTCTATCCCTTATTTTCCAAAATCCAGCACCTGTCATGCCTGTACAGCTCAGACATTGTATGTCAAGTATGGGCATACTGCCAAATTTAATTGACGTGTACCGGTAGTATGTACCTGGTGTGTGTACCCTTAATTTTGAACATGTACATAAGTTTGAGAAAGTTGTCTTAAAGTTAAAGTCAGATACATGTACCGTCACAAGTACTGTACATTATGTATTGACATGTAAAAAGGGAAGAACAACAGTGATTCAGGAATGTCATTCATTTGAGTACATGTAGCTTGTCACTGGACTTGTGATGTACGTATTTTGTGAATAATTAATCAGTGATGACTTCATTACAGCTCAGATTTCTGGGTGTTACTCCTGCATATATATTTAGTTTTCAATAGTTTTAAATCAATACGTTCATGCATAGTGTATGCGTGTTTTGCTTGCATTGTTCATTCATAAGCACTGGCACCATTGGAGCAGCTCGTCACTTTTACAGACTCGGCGACTCTGGACAGTGGAGACAAACCGCCGCTCTCTGTGTTTTCGTTCAGGCGCGTACATGTCCATTATAATCACTGACCCATGAGTTCTGGGCAATCCTCTCTCTTCTCTCCCAACTCACTTTCCACTGAGCCTCGGGGCCCAGCCTATTGGCTGCAGACTTAAAGTCTGTGTGGCCTGGGCATCAGCGTGTTATTCAGCAATAAGAAATAATCACATTGAGCACGATGAGTAGAGGCGTGATAATAACGGCCTCAGTAGTGTAGCCTTTTAAAGGGTGACTGCCCTGGGTAGGATTTCGCAACTGTGGTTTCCATGGCAATTCATTTCTTGTTTGTTTAAAAACTGGGAGACTTTTTTCTAAGTTATCTGATGGGGATTGAGAAGTCTTTCAAAAATAGACTGGTTGTAAATGATTTGGGAAAACTAGGTTTTATCTACAGCATTATAATACTGGACAAATATGCAAATCATAACCACACATGAAAACACTGGTAAATAGTACAAATAATGTTAAAATGATAAACAAATAACGCTCCAGAATGTAAACAATACTTCCCTCCCCAACCCCCCCCCCAAAAAAAACCCTTCACTAATGTTTACTTACATGTACATGTAACTCCTCCATTATCCATGTGTACATGCACGATTGACATTCTCCCTTCATAAATGCACGCTTAGTGAACCAAAAGATTAAACATAGGAACCAGTATCATGTACGTGTAAACTGTAAAAATGTATGTGCCAGGAAAAGACCCTCGAAAATTGTTTTATCCTAATTTCATTTTCAAGGCGCCACTATTCTTGTTACCATATTTTCCATAATTAAAACTCTTCGGAATGTACATGTACCTATACCCCCTGTGGCAAAAGGATTACCATTTTGGATGATTAGAGGTCGTCGCTAGCTGCCTAGGGCTTCACCGAATAATTTTGATGGTTTAATAGGAAAGAGGGAGGGGAGTGGGGGGGGGGGTTATGACCCCATATCAATACTCTGGGGAGCGTTTGGTAAAGAATTTGAGCCGAGGCATTGTTCAATAAAAGGGCTGATATTGCGAGGAATCACGTTCAGGATCCCTGAATTCTGACTGATTAATACGATTGTAATCAGAAGATTTCATCATTTGGTTAATTTATGAGATGTTATAAGCGGATGTCAAAGGTAATATACAACATTCAGTTTTGCTGTAATTTTCAGAAATGGATGGATTTGGGGGTCAGTATTTTAAAGCAAATATTGTTACACTGACCTGTTTAAAGTTTTGTGTTTATAGATGTAGGAAAAACCAAGAACAAAAATGCTCTTTTTGTAGTCTAGTTCCCTGACCCTACTTCAGACGTCCGACGAAATGGAGCAATTTATACACGTTGGGGAATTGTCAGGTCAGGGAACCAGACTAGCTGGCTTGCACCCATTCACGGATGAGTGACCAATTGCAAACAAAATGTGAACTAACTAAATCTTGTAAATTTGGGGCAGTATTTGAAAAAACAAGTCAGTTTTTTTCCAATGATGCATCGATCGGTTGACTTGACGATCGTTGGAAATTGATACAAAAGTTCCACTTTTCTTGAAAATGACAGAACACTGAGTGCCATGATTTCGCAGCATGCTTGAGACTATTATTCACTTACAGTCAAGTAAGGTATTTCATAATAATTTGGTAGTTTTGTTTTTTAATGTTTGCAAATGTTGTAATGTTACATTTAAATGTACGGTATGTACATGATGCTGTGGCATGAACCAAGCCCAGCTACTATAAGAGCAATGCAATTGAAACCACTTTGCGGCGGGATTACTTTTGCCGAAAATTTCAATATTTCGCAAAAGGCAAAATTTTCCAGCCAACTTCTGATATATGTACATAGCATCCAAACGCCACAAATCCTGATTTGCAAGAGTCATGTCAACAGTATTTGTACGATATTTCTTATATGTTTCAATACTCCGGGTGTGCACTGGAGTGTATACATGTACATGTATTGTACAATACATATAATAGGCCGTGCACAACGGCCAATTCAAGATCAACACACGGTCCGCCTCCACAGACTTCACAGACTTTGACCCCGTTCCCACTTGATCCACCAATTGGGGGATCTGATCCACCTTTTGCCAAATTGCCGGATCAGATCCCCCAATTGGTGGATCAGATCCGGCAATTGTGTGTAGTGGGAACGCTAACCGTTATAAGGTGGATCAGGATCAGATCCACCTTTTCTGATCCACCTCTGGACCAGGATACAGATCCCCCAATTGGTGGATCAGATCCGGCAATTGCCGGATCACGATCAGATGGGAACGCAAAAGGTGGATCTGATCCGGCAATTTGACCTGTTAACATCCGCCCGGTGCACGAGTGGCGCGAAAATGTTGCGGTCTCATGAACGAAGAAACACGTTTTGAGGCGTGTAGCTCATGTGAACATTTCCAGCGTATACAACATGCACAATAAACAACCGCTGAACTACGGGCTAGCACCGCGCATGCAAAAGCGCACGTGGTATCCTAAAACTACACTAGGCCTTATTTTTGTTGCGTGTTCGTCCATTACTAAACCTTTTCCATTGGTGAAATTTTACTTATTTTTCCATCCATAAATGACTCTGAGTCCGCACTCACCAAAAGACTTCACTTTGGCACAGAATCATGGAAAAGCTTACGAGTATGCGATGAGAATAGTGCCGATAACGCGGTACGTACGGAGGTGACAAATCTGAAGTATTGATTATAGAAAATTGGAAAATGATGTCGTAGTACATCATGTGACCGTTTCTAACCAATGAGAAGCTTCAGAACCAGGGAATCCCTTATCGATGCATTGGTTTCTGCCGTGATGTCACACAATGAGCGGCTCTGATCTGTTGGATTTCACCTGTTAATTTATGCACGCACGGATCCTCTACGGATCCGTGATTTATGTTGGTGAATTCGCGTAATTTTTGTCGGTGAATTCTGATAGTGCTGTTTGAAAACTGACCCATCCTGGACTAGCATGCAACCATGCAACAATGGCACTCCCACAGAGCGCGCGTAATTCCGAACTCAGTGACCTTTCGGACCCAACATTTCCGTACGAAAAGGTGGATCAAGCATAAGTGGGAACGCATCTTGCGGTTTCGTTGCGGTAAGATAACGATCACACCAAAATGCCGGATCTTGATCCACCTTTTTCCAATTCAAGTGGGAACGCGGTGTTTGTGTGTGTGTACAAAAGACACGAGGGATTAGCGAGTCGATGCAATTTTGATGTCTTTACCCGTCAGCCGTGCCTGTGTATAGAAACAGCCAGTGCATGTAATCACTTCCTCCAAGGCTCCGATGCGAACTGGTTAGCCTGGGTGATCTGGTCCTGAGTACACGCATGTCAGACTACCAGTAAAATGGCTTCTTGACAAGAGTTTTTTTTATTTGAGAGCCTCCTCCTAAATACATGTATATCGTTATGCAAACACTTTGTCGGAAATAATCTGTTTGAGATACACAGCATGACACACAATGCCCCCTCCATTAACATGCATGTAGATTTTAAGTTCTCTCTTTGAACAATCCAGCAGGAAATAGCCTGGTGTCCAAGTGATTACGACGTCTGCACAAGTAAGCAGGAGGTCATGGGTTCAATCACGATTGTAATCTCTGGAATACCACTGAGTAAACATGTTACAATGTACCGGTACATCCGACTGTAAGGCAAAACTGAATATTAAAATTATTCATTCCATCATAAATCATTCAGTTCTCTCTTTCATCCACATGTTCCAGGTCGGTGACAAAATACGGGTTATCCTAGACATGGAAGACAACTACCTGGCCTTTGAGCGGGGCTACGAGTTTCTGGGTGTGGCCTTCCGCGGTCTTCCAGACGAGCAACTATTCCCGGCGATATCGGCCGTCTACGGGAACACAGAAGTGACCATGGTGTACCTCGGCGAACCACTGGACGGATGACGGCAAATTTCCGGAGCTGCTTACTCCGGATTTCCCTCGCCAGGGGCACACTTTTATCAATTTTTTTTTTAGTCATTCAGTTGGCATGTAGTGAATATGTTGGGCTCCCTAGCTCTTTATAATTTGGTGTATTGTACAAGAAGGACCAATTTACTGTCACTAAACATCCACCAACTAAAGACACAGGGCCAGAGATATTTCCTTTATTATATTCTTTTCCTTTTATAATTTTTAATATTTTGCAGGGGAATTTTTTTTAAAACAGTTTGGATGGGTCGGTATACATGTATACACCCTTGCAGGAACTGCATTGTGGAAACTTTTGAGTGTCCCAGCAACCTAAGGGTGTGCATCGGAGCCAGGTCCCCGAGTCCCTAACTGCTGATGTCAGGAACCGGTTCCAGATTACAGGATCGGTTACCCTTACCCAACTTTACAAATTACTTAGTAACTTCTCAGACAACGAAAAAGAAAGGTTTTGAATGCTAAAATGGAAAGCAGGCTACCATACACGGAAAACAAAACAGATATTAACGCACAACAGATGACACTTGCGAAAGTTGCAATTTACACCATTAAGTTATAAAGCCCTTCAGACAACTTCCAGGATTTGAATTTTGGGGTTGGGTTTCTTTTAATGCGGGTACCCGTGTTTTACTTCAATAGGGTACTGGTACCTGGCTCTCGTAGTATCCATAAATGAACACCACTACAGTAAACATGGCAAAACTTGTCACACAACTGGGGCGGATTGCAATAACGTAGTCTTAGTCGGCTAGCTAAACCAGTCCAATTTTAGCCGGCTATTGTTCTTAGACGGTCTTGGTTAAGACACCAAACTTAGCCCATTGCAATAAGCTGGTCTTTACTAAGTCCGCTTAGAGTAATGATTCACAAACAAACATTCCATGGTTACGGGAAAATACTGGAGAGACTGCACAATTATTTTTTTAGGTTTGTGTGATTCATATCATACGAAATCAAATGTCAATTCCGAAATTTTATGTTGAGAAAATTGTATTTGCATAGTTCAACTCAGTGTCATTACATTTTTCCAGAAGATCCCTTCTATCCCAGAGAATTTTCCCTCCAAGCAGTACTCTGCTTTTTTAAGATTTAATCATCAAACACTCATCAACTGGGAAAAAATATTTTGGGAAAGAATAATTCAACACACCAGCGAATTCCAAAAATCCCGACTATAGACCATTTTAAGCCAGCCCAACCCAGGCTAATTATTTGAAGACTGTCTTACTACTTAAACTGTGTCATTGAAATGGTCTAACTTATAGACTGACTGACAGCCAGATCTTTTAGACTGTCTAATGCGCATAGGCAGCTTTAAGACCGGTTATTGCAATCCACCCCTGCTGTGTAGTCCCACGACTACAGAACATGTATGTGTGTACATTTACTATGTGACACATTACTAGCCTGTTTTCTGTCAGGAGTAGAGAAATGGACAAATGTATTGTTGGGATTTATTGTTTGAATCCTGTTTTGTTATCCGGAATGGTAGCATTGGTCCTTGTAATGTCTAGAGATTCCCCCCCCCTCCCGAATTTTGTGAGGCTCAATTTCATTTTTTTTCCTGCCATATGCTTCATAGAACATGTCATACAAAAAAGCTCTGAGACTAATCTCCATCTTTTTATAGAAAAAAAACAGCACTGCATTAAGTTCAAATGTAAATTTCCATAGATCAGCATTATCATTAAGTTCTGTTCCAACAATATTCACAATTGAAAAAGTAAAAGGAAATAGGCCTTTTCCCTCTGATGCTGCGTTTTTGGGTTTCTTTCAGACATCAAGCAAAAACTTGGATTGGTCCACTTAGTCTCTTCTTCTGTTTTTAGTGGGGGAAAAATAGCAAATAACTGTTTGATTCCTCATAAAAATATAGTTTACAAAGAAAATAATACAAATTAGATACATTTCTGCTGGCTTAAAGTATATTTTAGATAAAGGCTTGCAATCATATAAGGTGCACACAGACATCTTGAACAATTTCACTGTCTTTTAATTCAGCCTTCCACATTTTATGTCATTAGGACAAATTATTGGACCCATTTTTTTCATATTTGTCAGATGATATTAACCTTTTTTCCTCACTCATTTATTCATTCTTTAGGTTAGGAAAATCTACAAAAAACATGTACGTACATTGTATTTACAGCTCCCCTCCGTCCCAATGAAAAAATGCCATGGACTCTTATTAGTTTGCCATTTAATGGTAGAATAGTAGCTGTCATTAACTTCAGTGTACATGTGTACTTCAACTCTTTGCTGTGGGGCCAAGCTATTGCTTAAAATGGCTAGAACATCATCGGGCATTGTCTAATTCCATCTACATGTAATTATGGCAAAATACACGAGTGATATATACATCTTGAACATGTATAAAACTGTGAAGGGCAAAATTGTTATTTATTGAAAATGAAAAGCAGGGTGAACAAAAAGAAAGAGGATGAGATCTTCTTTCACACAAATTCACAACCATATTGAATCAGGCACCCCTAGCAGTAATTCCATATATGAAGTTTTTATCACATTTTCAGCTAAAAGCTCGTGTAGGTTTCGATGTCCTGAATCTACACACTTGCAATACTTAGTAGAATTTGACTTCATCTTTATGTAGATGACCAAATGCAAGCCAGCACACATTTAGGTAACTGTAACGTGTTGTTTGTATGTAGTTCATACAGATCATGTATGTAATGCATATTCAAAAACACATTTGTTCTTAAGTTTCCTATCACCTGACAGTTTTAGTGTTGGTTAATTTAGCCAGATGTTGACCAACAACCATGCACAGTACATGTACATGTATGTACTGAGGGCAGATCCAGAGCAGAAGCCACAGAGAAGGCAAAATCTCCTAGTGAGCATTAGGCCAAGGTCTCGGTCTCTGGGCAGATTTTTTTGTCTCATGCGCGTCGATGCGCGTCAAAATTTCCACGGTACTTCCACAGTCTCCTCTGTTCTTTTCTACCACCCAGCACCTCCATTTTTTTTTAAGCAAAGCACCATGGAATGGAAATTGCACCAAGGTAAAATGGTGAGGACACCCATGTAGACACCAAAACCCAAGTACCCTGTAAAAGTCAAGCGAAGAAAAAAAGAAAAAAGAAAAAAAGGGGAAAAAAAAAGCAGCCGCGTGGCCGCGTCAATTCCGGAACTTTGGTCTGACCAGAGACCGAATATTTTTTTTTTTGGCCTTGGCTGTGATCACTAGGAGCACACTCTGGCAAAGGATGATACTCTGTCGGCTTACTCTGTCAGGCTTGCTTCAAGTATTTCCGAAATTTAAATTTGTAAATGATAGAGCACTTCTAGTTTTGCAGGACTTTTACAGATTCTTATGTAAACCTTTATTGTGATCAAATTTCTTTGTGTAATTTTTTATTTCATTCCATAACAAAATTTACAATGACGTTGACAAACTTGACAGCCACCAGCATTGGATGGTTCACTTATACTTGTTAATGGGCTCTCACTTTCAGTTGAAAGTTTTTACTTCTCAGTTGTTAATGTACAAAATCATAAATGTCAGATTTTGTTCTTCAATTGTTTTGCATTTAGATTGGACCACTTATCAAGGCACACAATTTTAAACCTGAAAATTGTATCTTTTAAATCTATATATCATTGATTTTCCACCACGTTAATCACTCAGGTTATTAAACGTTTCAGGTTCTGAAATGTCAAAAGTTTATTAGAAATCAGAACTATTAAACTATCTTCCCCAAAAACTGCAACATTATTTTGCTATGTGTCCAGATATATTCAGACATTACAATCTGTATTGCAACCATATGACTATGGATAAGTTGCTCCACTTTGTCTAAAAATTCAGAGAAAAAAACTGTTCTTCTGTTGAACCCCCTCCCCAACCACGCAACAAAGCAACTTTATCATACCAGCTGTAGCAACATTAACACTAGCCTTTTGTCAGCGTCTGATTCAGCAAAGCATTGGATGATTTGTAAAAGTATATTGCGTGTACCTTTCGCTGATGAATTAACAAGGCAGAACATTTGTATATCTCCACCTTCTCAGGGATTTGTGAAACTTTATATTGTATCATACAAATTAAAAATCTGTCAAGTATGGATGTAGTATTAAGCCTGGGCCTGGACCTCTTGCTGCCAGGGTTAAGTTAGGATACACAGGTAGATAATGGACCATACCAGGCTAATGTGATTTGTGAATAGATAAGAAACTAAACAATAAAAACATGCCTTATAGTGTATTAAAGTTCCATATGTAGGCCATTTGTTGAATTTATCCACTTTGGAAACTATAGTCCGTGGGACGAGGCCTTTTTTTTTCGCTCGCCACGCGGTCTGGTTCGCCGAATTTTATAAAACTTCACAGACATGTAGATTATGGTGTACCATATCGAAAACACATTGTTCCTCGATCCACAGTTTGTTTGGGAGTGAGAAAATCTGGGATAAAAACGCCGACAATTCTACATGAGAAAAAACATAAGAAACAGCGCCCCCTATTGACACAGTCAGAAATCTTTTCTCACGCAATGGCACTCCGAGTTCGGGCGGTCTGACGCGAGTATTTTTTATTGTTCTCGCACTCGAACGGCGGGAACACAAAGTGTGGATCGGGGAACAAAGGTTTTTCGATATGGTACATCATAATCTACGTGTCTGGAAAGGTTTATAAAATTCGGTGGACCAGATCGCGTATCTCGAAAACTAAAGCGTTTTCGGCCAATTGTCCCACGGACTACTACTAGTGCTGTCCTCTGTGGCGTCATTTCTTGGGGCTGCAATGCACAAAAATGTGCTGATCACAGAAATCTAGAGTATAGCAAAGTACCAGCAAAAATGCCATGTAATATGTAGCCGATTATTGCTAGGACATGTCAAATTTTCAAAGCAACAGGGTGAGTCAGAAAGATGGGTACCTTGTAAATAAGAAACACAAACTACAAGGTTTTAGTAATCACCTAATTGTTGTTTCATCAATTGTGATGCAATCAAGCTAAATGAGTCGTTTTTCGACCCTGGTCAATTTTCTTTTACAGATTTGAAAAAGAGCACAATCTCAGCATTACTGCTGTAAAAACCGCATGCTGGTACCATTTTTAGTTCAAAAATTATGGAAGTTGGAACACCAAGAGCTCTGATGAAGTGATGTGATGAAGTCGCCCTATTTTGGCCTGAATCTCCAAATGAAAATTCCCGACAAAGACTCATTTAGCTTGATCGCATCACAATTTTGCTTTTGTGGTTCGGGAGATACAGAGTTTTTTCCCAAAATTCATGAAAATCAATTTTGTCCACGGATCACTGAATCAGGCTAAATGTCAGGTTTTGTTTCTTTACTTATCATGTTCTTTATTCAACAATGTTTCTGATTATCTGATAGATTACAAACGTTTGACATGATATTTTCTGAAACCAGTTCCGTCTCATAGTCATGTTGGTATTCCTTCCACACAGGGGCGTCAATCGCTTCTCAAAAGTGGTGGGGGGGGGACATACCTTGATCAGAACTAATGCGAGTGTGAAGCATGAAGCCCTTATGGCATGGGGTTCGGGGCCGGCTTAAGGGCTATTTCTGACCACTTTAACCAATATTTTCTCAGCAAAAGATACATTGTAGTACTTACATAATAGGGCCCTGTAAATGAGTCACATGGGTTCAAAAATCTGGGGGGACATTTGATATTGTGTCCCCCATCCTTCAAAAAGTGTGGGGGGGGGGGGGAAATGCCCCGCCCCCCAGGATTGACGCCCATGCCTCGACATGACTGAGAACAATTAAGGATTCCATTCATGTGCATGTGTCATTCACGCCTAGCATGTAGTCAAACTGACACGTTTTTGCATATTGGGTATTCCGTGGACGACTTTGTTTTTCACCTATTTTTTTTTAAACATTGCAGCTTTCAGAAATTTTGTTGTAGCTTGTTGCCCAATTCACCAGATGACAGCTAATTAGCAGGGGTTCCGGCTTTCTGATGATGTTCCATTTTCATTCCCTGTATTCAACAGCTTTTTTTTTTTTTTTTCAAAATTGAAATCGGGTACCCGTTTTTCTGGCTCACCCGGTACGGTATGTTTTGTGATCTGCAGCTCTGTGAAAAGGGGCCAGGACAAGTGAAGTCCTTGTGTACATGTAAGTAGCGCCCTCTAGCCATAGGTTTGCAAATAGATAATAAGTGGCCACTTTCAACTAGGCACAATATTGTATTAAGTCAGTGATGATGCTAAGCACTTTCCATGTTATTATGAGAAACTTATGCCAACAAATGATTTCAAGTCTTTTTTTTCAGTAATCGTGCTGATTATCGTGCTGCCAAGTTTTCTTAAACTCTAATATCAGTGCTTATTTTGGATTTGCATGTCACAAATGTTGAGGGTTGTCAATTGGTTTATGTTTGGTGCAGTTGATGTACATGTACAAGTCCTTTCTAGGATCATGTGAATTTGTAATTTAAAAGAATATAATTTAAATGATCATTTGCAAAAAGCAGATCACAAACTGTATGTTAATGAATATATGAAAATTGTTATTTATTTCACACTCGCTACTCTTACGTCATGTTTTATACACAATGGTAATCAAGAGTTATTGTGACACATTTAGTATATCACTACCATATTTGCATGTGTGTAATCATTTAATACTACTGCCAATTTCTTTGGTATGTTTGAGCAGTCGTTATTATAAAGGAAGTCAGTGGGAAAGGCTACCATATTGTAATCATGTTCCAGTTTTGCAGGATCCGTTTTGACTTCATCATATGATTGTGCCGTTCGCTTTATAATTAGATTAGTTGGGGATGAAGGAATCTGGTTGCGATCACGTGATATTTGGATGGCTTGTGAGTGCAGGCATTTTGAGCATTATACCTGATCGGTTTTCGTTCCTTCGAGGTGCTCAAGGGCTTATGCTTGTTTACCAATGGAGAGGTTCAAAGACTTTGAGGGCATCAAGTATATTAATTCTGAACTTCAAATGAGTTTAGATTTGTTCTTTTTTCTTCTTCTTTTCAGGGGGGGGGGGTCCACTTGAGGGGAGAACTACATACATGTATACCCCCACCGTTTCTTTCCCAATTGGTGTAACTGATAAAGAGGAAGGAATTTTTGGGGATGGAGGAGCTGGAAGATTGGACGGGAGGGTCATTTCTTTTTGGGTTGGAGGTAGATTTTGAAATGTTGAACACTTGCTGTATTTTATCAAACAGTCACATTTTATCAAACATTTACTAGGATGGAAGTTGTAACGTTACACTTATGGGAGGAGGCCTAGAGGGGCTGAAGCCCCTCCCCCTCCCCTGACTTTGCGTGATTAGCATCCTAGGCCCCTCCCCATCTCTTACTTGTGGTTCCAAAATGCAGACTCGCTGATGATTTCGAATTGTAGCTGATCAAGAGGTGGAAGGAAAGCAAGTCAATGTTCAAATTATAGCATAAAATTATCAGTAGAAACTATCAGAAAGAGCCTCCAGAATGCAGCTTTGGACAGTGCATGTTATCATGAACTGTACATTCTGACATTGAATGAGGTCCACCACACCCCGTCGGATCTGAATTTAATACAGCCGGTTCATAGGACAAAGTGATTAGAAATTAATTAGTGTTTGCGGGTTTGGTCCCATGTGATTTTGTGGTTTTCTTTTTTCTGACTGGAAAACAAATTTCTCTTGAGGTTTTCAGGATGATTGGTTTTGAATTAATGACATATTATTAAAAACGGGTACATTTGGCTCAATCATTGTTCAGTGGGTTTCTTTTTAATGTTGAATTTACAAAGAGTGTAATGGTGTATGGTAGCCAGGTTATCTATATAGATTCTCATGTACTGTTATTGCCAATTATTAACCTGGATTCCAAACCAGTGCCTGCTTAGTTTACACATTCACCCTATGTATCTTTACAGTAAATTTCTAATTTCTGTATATCTAGCATTGTGTATAAATTTTGGTACAGAATATTAACCATGATTAAATTGACATTTGAAACATTCGTGTAAAAAGAAATGGAAATTAATTATGGATATGAGGGGGGAAAAAAGACAAAAAAATACTGTTATTAGAATATTTCCACGAATTCTTATATTGCCCTGTGGTTAAGTCAGCCAGGATTAACAAAGCACCAACATTGAGAGAAACTCTTGATGCAATATTTTTTTAATGGAATCTTGTGTTTCCATATATCTATACATTAACCTTTGTAAGCTATTTTGGATTTTCGTGCACTGGAGTGTAACACATGAACACGCTGTGCACAGAGAGGCAGTGTGTGTTGTGTGTTCAGTGCTTTTGACTGTGATAAACACACCAGTGTTGCTCACTCCTTACTTTTCCAAACAAACTTGAGCTGAATCCATTGGAATCCGTTCAATTATGAAAAAAATATCATCCAAACCATTATAAAACTTGTTTTGTAGTTTCCCTGACCAGCAAAGTGTGATTGAAACAGAAATATACGACTTGAGGATTGGTGACAATAGTTGGTCAATTTCTCTGACTTCACCATGCTTGAGTGCATTGCATATTCAAGGGAGGAGACTATTGTGTAGTAGTAAATGGTTCCAAAAGATGGAGCGATGTAGAAATATTGTATAAATTGCATGTGTAGAGGAAAAACACTGGTGTACATGAATAACAACATTTGATATTCAAGAAAAAAAAAATTCATGTCTGTTATTTTTTGTGTTGTTTCATAAAACAAACTCTGTCAAATCATGCCATCAATCCATAGTATCATGTAGTGTTAAACTTGTACTGTCCGTGCTCTTTAAGCAGCACCAATTACCTATTTCTCAGGAGGATTTTTGTACTTGCATGTTTTATTTTAACAAAAACACCCCCCTGTGGGTTTTTTGGGGAAAAGGCTTTTATTTTGGGTTGTTTTTGCATGCAAAAAACAGGTCCGACCTGCGACTAGACCGATTATCATAGTGATAGGTGTGTGGGATCCATATCGTGTGGACACTGAATTATTGTTGGGCCACAAATAACTTTTAATCTGTAAAGCAATTTTCCAAAACTAAATGTGGATCTACTTGTTTGCTCGGTGTCATATTCAAAAATCACTATTAAAGGGAAAATACAACATTTGCAAACATCAAAAAACGAAATAATCACATTACCACGAAATACCTTACTGAATTGTTAGGGACGGACAGTCTAAAGCATCCTGTAAAATCGTGGCTCCTGGTGGGCTGACATTTTCAAGAAAAACTGTATTTTTCCAACGCTGGTCGGCCGACCAGCGTTGCAGAAAACTGGCTTTTTTTTCAAAAACTGTTCTTAATTTTTCATATTTAGTTATTCTGACTTTTCTTCGCAATTGATCACACACCTGTGAAGGGGTACAAGCCTGCTAGACTGATTCTCTGACCTTACAATTCCCCCAAAAAAGTGTATTAATTGCTTCGTTTCATCTTAAGTGGGGTCAGGGAACCAGACTACAAGAACATGATAGGTGTTCTTGGTTTTTCCAGCATCTACAAGCCCAAAACATGAAACAAGTCAGTTTAACAATATTTTATATAACATACTAATCCTCCAAATCCATTTATTTCTGAAAATTGCAGCAAAAGCAAATGTTGTACATTCCCTTTAAGGGGATGAAACTCAAAAATAGCACTGACAGTACATGTACATCTTTAAGTATTGCAGGTTTTTTTAGGGTTTTTTTTTGGTGGGGGGGGGTTCAGGCATATAGCCCGTCCATATCTCCCCTGTGACTGCTGAAACCAACTAATAATGTATTCCAGAACTGAATTTCATATGTTTATCACTCGTTGGAAATGTGGGTATTTTGTCGTCACGGGGGGGCGCTGTAAAAGGGTAAAGGATGCAGACCAGTAAATAAAATCCAGATAGCATTAAATGCCCTCACTTTAATAATCGGGAAAAGGTCATTTTCCTCAAAACATTACATTAGATTAAAGTTAAAGTTTGATTCACATTCTGTAAAATTGTTGGTTAACCAATGGATTTGGGGTAATTTGTCCGGTTTTGTCCCTCCAAAAACTTATCACCACTAAAAGTGGTCCTGAAGCCCACCTCAATTTTGAAAATTATCCCCCCCCCCCACTCTATTGCAAAACATATGGCGGCTTTCGGGTCCCTCAAAACTTTCTGCGAAATACAAGTTCAAAGACCGGTTCAGAGTAGGAACCCTTCACTGCTGCAAATAAAGCCAAAAGTTGACAGTAATCAAGGGCGTCAATCGTTTCTCAAAGGTTGGGGGGCATACCTTGATCAGAACTAATGCGAGCACGAAGCCTTAACGGCGTGGGGTTCGGGTCCCGAAAAAAAAAAATTGGATTGTAGACGCTCTGTGGTGCGATCCGAGGCAATTTCTGACCAATTTAACCAATTTGTTTTAGCAAAAAAAAAAAAACATTTGAACATCATTTTCGAGTTTGGAGTCATTGAATCAGCTTATCAGTGGCGTATCCGGGGGAGGGTCACTTTCCCCCTGGCGGATTTTTTTGACCAAATGTTTTTGTCAGCAATGATTTAAATAAATGTTTCTAGAGTTCTTCTGACATCATATCAATCCCACAAAATGAAAACCCGCTCAACAACCATTGCAATAATACGCCGTGAACATGTCAATATAATAAGCCTATGTAGTAGTATGCATGAAAATTGCCAGTTTTGAAGAGCGCCCCCATATGGAAGATATGTACCCCCCCCCTGCTCCCCCCCCCCCCTTTCCCCCTGCAAAAGCTGAATTCGCTGCTGCAGCTATTCTGAGCTGTAGAATCATATACATGTATAGGCTACAATTTTTATTCGGGATACGAAAAAAGTGGGGAGGGGGAACAAACGATATGATACCCCCCCCCCCGCACTTTAATAAATGGGGATGGGGAGGGGGTTCCGGGGCCGTGCCCCACCGATTGACGCCCATGACAGTAATATGAATCGTAAGTTGGCCGACGCATGCAATGTTTGACCCATTTTCTGGTCTGCACTTCATATTATATAGTGGCGTCGGAAACAGAAATGTCCGGGAAAATATATCCAACTTTTCGCGATGGGCATGTCTTTCTTTCTTCCAATAGAGTTCTAGACTGAGTCCATAAATGGCAAAGGGGAAATAAAAGCGGGGTTTGTATGACCGGGCTCTGACGAAACAATGCGTTTAATAGCTTTTCATTCCCAACTTTTTCTGAAAAAAAAAAGAAGTCTCTATTTTGAACCTCAAAACGCACTAACTACACTATGTCTCGTTGACCAAAAGGCTCACTACTTATCTAATGCATAACAATTAGCCATTCATATTGAAAGTTTGATTTTCTGTAGCTACACAGAGCAAAGACGTACTGACTATTTCACTTTTTTAAGCATAAGTTATTACTAATCAAAAAGTCCAACACTTGCAGTCGTTTTTGTCTTCGTTGAACACGAGCTTTGTATTAATTTACATGGGCGTTGAAATTGATCAGTATTTGTGGTGGATCCATTAGTTTTCAAATGAGTTGGCTGAGTGGTCAGTAAAAGTAATTCAGAACTTAACGGCCTGAAGCAAATACATAAGGCAGCATAGAACTTGCAATATCGTTAATTCAGGAAAGGTACTTTTGGACGGAACAAACCATTTTAAATCCGCCCTCGCAACGACGGAAGCAACTTCAGCATAGCGTTCGTTTAAGTTGAATTCTATAAGCAGAAGTCCTCCCGCTGTTGAAACTGACGCTCAGAGGTCGTCTTTATCAAAGTGGACGTTATGTCCCGTCAGGATGTCCTTGACTCGTTTCTTGGCGGCTTTCTTGGCGCCCATCATTCTCTCCAAGAATTCCAGCTTCTTGACTTCTCCGTTACCCTCATCCTCAGCGTCCGTGTCTCCTGCTCGCTTCATCAGCAGGTCGATCTCGGTGTCTATGTCTGATTCCAGCCTCTCAGCTGCTTTCTCCCGTCCCTTAACGTCTGTCAATTCCTCCTGGGGAAACAGAAAGATAAAAAAGTTTAATAAGTAAAGGAATTGAACGAGTGCTTCAGGTTTTTCATACGACGGAGCACGCTCGTAACGAACGTGGAGCCGTTCGTATATGAAAATAATGTAAAGCCGTTGATTGTTCGATGGTCTGCCGAACTTACTGGAAGTAGACCTATCGGTCAAGATCTGAAGATCAAGCCCATCATATCTTACATAATGGCCATTTTTTTACGCATGTATGCATACAATGTACGTTTGCTGTGTGAACGCACCTGTTTGCGCACACAAGTGTATAAACACCTCCAATCGTGGACCCCATATTATATTGTCCCTCTTTTGTTTGTACTATAATTTTTTAGAAGGACCTGTACACGATCGTCAATCGTGGACCATCGGTCAATCGTGGACCCTATTGTTCAACGTCCACAATTTAAATGTGTAAACATGTACAGTGATACTTTGGTCAGCTTTCAGCTGAATGACCGAGTTTGAAAACGTGGTTTGGGTACCGGGTCTTCAGCCCTCTCGTTTTAATGGGTCTTCCTTGAGTTAAATGTCAATATTGTCTCTCTCCTCAAGATTTGAACATTTATCCTGTACGGTTTTCTTTCTAAGTCTACGAAGTACAGTAGACGTTTGCGCATTTCGAACGAGTATATAGCTCCGTCGAGCACATTAATGCGCACGTGTATTTTAGCGCTTAAGTTTATAACAAAATCCTATCCACATCTTCATTGGTCTAAAGAAATGAAGATGTGATTATAGGAGCCGTATTATCATTTGCATTTATCCCAGAAGTAACCAGCTTTCTTGGATTAAAGATCGTACTGGTATTAAACAACCCGTGAAATCATTCCGTCTTCACTGCTTCTTCATTTAGAAGAAATCAAGTAAATGTATGTAGGTGATTTCCAACGATCAGTCAATTGACTGATTTTTGGACATAAAGAGTGCTACAGACAAAATGGTGTTTCGTGATGGTTGTGCATAGTTTTTCCACTAAGTGTAATATCCAAGAGCTGAAACTTACACAGGTTAGGTTTTGAACATTCTTCTTGTCATTTTTGAGTGATATTGGAAACATGTAAAATGCATGAAAAGCAAACATTCAACTACGTATATGCCTTTAATTTTAAACTCGACTGTTTCTGAAAGTTACTTTGTGTTTGAACGTTTTTCAGCCAAATTGTCAAATAATTTTTTTTAATTTTTTTATGGGGGGTTCAAAGAAATCCATTCACGTTACTCGAAAAAAATGTACCTTTATGTTTAAGCTTTTCAGCTGGTACTCGTTAAGCAGGCTCTTGGCAACTTTTAAAATCTTGCCGTGCGTGTAGATAATTCCATCGTCAGTGTCATGGTGATCGTCGTCATGCTCACTAGCACCGTCGCTGTAAAACCCATCTTCATTATCATCCTCGGTGTCGTCGTCGCGCTCTTCATGGTCGTCATCGTGCCAGATGTGGTCGGCGTCACCCAAGCCATCGTCTGCCTCCTCATTGAACGTCCCCTCTCCGTCCCCTAGCTTTTTCTCCCCATCCACCCTTGCCTTCTCTTCCGTCTTCTTCTCGTGCTGGTCCGGCCCTTCCTGTGTTACTTTCTTCTCTCCCGCTTCGTTCTGATTTTCTTGTTCATCTTTGTCATCATCACCACCGCCGAAGCCGAACCACAGCAGATGGCGTCGGCGAGCAAGTCCGGGGCTTGCAGGTTTAGGAAATACCTCGCTGCCGGAAACTAGCACTTTTACTTTGGTCTCCAAGAAAGGGGATCTACAATAACAAGATATTTAGTCATCACTTGTATGAAATGAATACATTTATGCTTGCAATATAACGAATCTATAATGATTAAGCATAGTGCTTAGCCGTTGTACGACCTTGATGACTTCTTTTTCAACCCTCGCTACACCAAACGGGGCCCTCGGTTTCGATGCTAATTTGAAATTATTTTATTTTCTGTAATTCAGAATAAGCCTACTAAACGAATTAGTCCTATCTATGTGATGGCCGCAGGATCTCGGTTGAAGAGACAAAATTACGACCATCAAGGTCATGGATCAAGTCGGCATTTCCCCGTAAATTAAAGCTATACTTGGTGTGGTAAACCTGTGCAAGCTCCTGCTCACAGCATCGTAGGCCTAGTTTAGGTCATAGATCAGGTGGCGCAGTCGGAGACTAAACCAAAACTCTAATATAGGTTTTCCCAGCGAATTTCCGAATTTTTCTAATCAGTTTCATTATCAGCCATTCAATTTCGCGCGAGTTTTGCACACGTGGTCCAATTGGGGTTTCTTTTTCATTTGGGGTTCATTCAATTTCATTTTTAGGCAGCCAAGATTTTGCTGTGAATGTTCGTTTTCGTTTTTGGGCAGCCTATTTCGTTTTTGTGCATTCAAAACTTAACTTGAAGCAGTCTTAAATTAAGTCTTTGCAACCTTTTGACGGTTGATGCATTCAAATTAGCGAACATCTGTGCGCTTATAACGTATAACCATGCTTTTCGTTTCTTATTCGTTTATGGGCAATTGCTTTCATCGTTTGGTCATTTAAATTAATAAGAATTTTTAATCGATATTTGTTTTCTTATTTTTCTCCGAGGTTCATTTCCCCCCCTGAAAAAAAATTTTCATGACTGTAAAATTTACAATGTTACAAATCAACTGATATGAGGGAAACAAGATGCAACGAAATAATGAATTGAAAGGGACTAAGATAATTTCTTTTTCAATGTTGATCTTTTCTACTTGTTGAAACGTTTGATCAAGGGTTTTTGTTACGTTGACGATTTCTTGACGTGCAAGACATCGGAACACGTATATATGTTTGGAAATGGCTGTACCGTCGGGAACACTTCTCTCACGCGTTATTTCTTAAATGTTTTTTTGCGTATGTCTGACCGAACACTTACCATATTCATAGGGCCCATGCAAAATTTTCAATGCAATACATCTTTGTGTCACATTTAACCTTATTTGCAAGTTTTATTTTCCATTTTGAGGGGCGTTTTTGGTGCCTTCTCCGTTTTTATGCTAATGCAAAGTTTCATATTCATTAGAAAACCTGTGATGGCATTCCGAGCATGATTAATGCTACACGGCTATTTCACCGAAAAAAGTTGCTAGAATTTTGGATATTTTGCTGTCATAAATTTCTTTTATTTGGTGATTATTTGATGTGTCAGTATATGGCAGTAAGCCAATGACCAACCCTTTCCCACAAATGTTTTCAATTAGCAAATTTTGGATGAATAATTTTAAAGAAAAAACCCTAAACTGAACAGTGTCTTCCTGAAATGACATCACAGTAACAGCGCGCTCATACGTAGTCCGTAAAAGCATGGAAAAAAGTTTAAAGAAGTGCACTTTTGCTGGAAGATTAACCAAAAAAAATTGTCAAATGTGTAGTTTTCTTACATTTCACAGTAGTAAAGAGTTGCACAATAAGAAGTCCTGAGAAAAATTCATTGCACATACCCTTCAATTAAGAAAGAAGGGCATCTACGGATTGAAGTCATCAAATATGATTTATGCTAAGGAATACGGACACGTATGAAGATGTTTGACAAAATGTGAAATATGTTTGCCCATTAATGAAAACGAATGCCCAATCAACCCCTTACTAATGGTTTAGACGAAATTGAATGAACAACGCAATACTTTTAAAATGAATGCATCTTTGATAGGGACGAGTGAAGCTAAAAGGCGATAGAATGCTCGGATAGGGAAATTGAATGATTCTTTTTGATTGTCAAATGCCGATCTGCGTGATCTTTCAATTTCAATCTAAATTGAATGAGCCAGGCGCTAAATTGAATGAAAACTTGGTGAAATTGGCCGGGAAAACCTATACATTTGAAAAAGAACGGATAAAAAGCGTTTTATGGGATGTTTTTAATTTATCAGCACAAACCTCACATAATGTATAGTTTCCTTCTTGGACCACTTTCATGGGGCAATAATAGAAAATATTGTTTAGTAAATGTAAATGCCAAGCAAAAACCAAAGGATGACATTATCACTTTTCTGGGCTGAGGAGCTCCTTCAAATTGGTCTTTAGGTACACAACAATTAACTTTTCTTACGGTGGACACAACAGGAGGGCACTATTTGGAGTCGGTAAATTTAGGTAAAACAAAAATAGTTTTTCCACTTCAAATATCTCCCTCCTATTATTTATTTGTTTGTTATTTTAACTGGGTAGCCCATTCAGTGGAATCCACTGATTTCCCATGGGTCCCAGTAAAAAGAAGACAATATGAAGAAATTACAGTTTTAGAGGTGGGAGGAAAAGCCCAGAACGGAATCAGATAGGGACTGAAAACCCAAATCACATTGACCCAGGTGGGATTCGAACCCGGGTCACAGCGGTGGAAGGCTAGGAAAGCACCGCTACGCCAACCTGACTCCCCTAAATAGGGGATTTCTCTAATAGGGGGCGGGGCTAACACATCTGCGTCTCCCCAAGTCATGCTAACTGTTGCTTTATCCTTACCCATCAACAGTGGCTGGCTTAGGGTCTTGGCCCATGTGCAGGTACTTAGACGCGCCGTCCTCTCCCCCGTGTGTACCCTCCCCTTCGCGGTGCACGTAGACGGAGCCGTCCACGGACGAACCAGAAGCTGCATCGGGGGCACGGGGACCTGTCAGACGAGATCAGACTTTTTTTAGCAAGATTTTAAAGATTTGCCCTGACTTATACGGCAGATTAAAATGCATTGGTTCACAGCATAGTGTCTAAAACTGGTGTCCATGATGTAAAAAATGGGATTTTTTTTTCAACATTTTGTCCGTAAATGACATGAATATACATTATACCTGAATTTTCTGTGATCCGGACCTTTGAAATATGGTTAGCAAATGAAACACTAACTTTTGGTGATCACCAGACGAAAGTGTGATTTTAATGGATGATCGGTAGGGATCAAAAAGCATGAACTTGAAAAAGGTGCAGTACGCTGGGGAATTATTAACTTGAAACTTGTAGTTCGAGTTGTAATCTTCTGTTAATCTCAATTTCTCAGAACAATTCCTCTCCCAGAATTAGTAATTTTATAATGATATTCGCCATACCATGTCCATCTCGCCAATCAAAATCCCGATATCATCATTTCCTATATTATGCTATATAAAGTTGCCCTATGTTAATAAACGCAAAATATCACGACGCGCAGTTTTGCGAAATAAAAATTATTACTATGATGCAGCATGATAAGCCACGTGTTTCAATTCATTTCTTTCCCAAATGGCAAAATCATTTTTGTTTTGAAAGCTTAACTAAAATTCTTACCGACTGGAAGGCCGCTAGCCCCGCCATGGAACGCTAAGAGAACAAAGAGAAGAGATTTCATGGCGACAAATCGAAATGCTCGGCTGGAAAACAACATCACCGTCATTCTGTGTCTTTAAATTTGACGAATCTTCTCTCCGAGCTGAACTTTTTACCGCAATTATTGTTTCCACTATTTCTTGGTTGTCCAGTGTCTAAAGTTATGTATCCGCTTCAGCTAGCTATTTAGCATTTTCAGACAAACAATAAGCAAACAACATGCACAAATATTCTGAATTCGTCCAGATAGATTTAGCTATATGTACTCAACTCAGAAATAAAAACCTTTGGTGATGAGTGACTGAATTATCTTGAACAATAGACAATTTTGCGTCAGCTGTTGGTTCATTGTTCACAATAGAGCTATATAGCTGTAGGCAGGCGATTGATTGGAATTGTACATGCACGTGTTTTAAAACGGCCCATGTGTAACAGGTGTCGGGATACAGTGTGTATGTATGTTGACGTGAAAGAACAATACCAATAATATCGTTTCCAAAGCATTTTTTTGTTTTGTTAATACCCATTTGTTTTAATACCCATTTGTTTGGTTTGTTGGTTTTGTTTGGGTCTTTTTTATTGGTTTTTTTTTTGGGGGGGGGGCTTGTTACTACTTGTCTTTTTCCCATTTTTTTCATAGAAGGGAGGATGATATATGCACTGAACGCTAGAGTCCATGATTTTTATATATTTGCGGAAATTTGCAAAACACATTTGACACCTTATGTAAAATGTAAGGGGTCTTTGGGTCGTATTCAGAAATGTGTGGAAATGGAGAATTTTGTTTTCACAAGTGGCCCTTCCAGGCAATTTCCGGGGGTAGGGTGTCGGGTTAACAATATTATATTGTTATTCCTTTTGGGCAGATTAAGGGTCGAAGTAAACCAAGTTAACCAAAAACTAAAATCGACTTGAGCAACGAAAATAAATCCGGCTTTTTAAAATACAGATCTTTAAGTTTTGTGCCCCCACAGAAATCGCCCCACCCACTTCGTCATCATACGCATTACCCGAGAAACAGGGCTCTGTGCATAATGTGCCACAAACAAACGAATTTACGATTGCCTTGAAAACAAGATGGCGGCCAGTATGGAAGTCGACGAAACTCCATCGACAAGCGGCGATGAAAGTGGCAGCGTCTCCGTCATGGCGTCCAGCGGAACGACGGGAAGTGTTTCCGTAGCTTTACATCCTCTGGTTATCATGAATATATCAGAGCACTGGACTAGAATACGAGCACAGGAGGGAAAACCGACCCAAGGTAGTGCTTCCTATGCTATCTCTCAAATTCTGCACTGCACTGCGTGCATTCTTCAGTGCACTGTGGCGGGGGGGGGGGGGGGGCATTTATTATGTGAACTGGTTGGGCGATTGTGTAGTTACGGCCCCTCTGTCGTTATTATTAGTACTTTTTATCATTTAAGGACTGCGGAGCAACTATAGAATGCAGGGCCACGTCAGATAAAGTTTTTTTTTGGTAGTTGGAGGCTATGTGTCAATGTGAGGAGTAGTAAAGACTTACATGTACATGACTTAGGCCTAGGCCTAGGGCCTACTCCTAGAACTATGAGTGGAGCCTCATAGATACAGAACTCCGCAA
The DNA here is from genome assembly GCA_029964075.1 of Patiria pectinifera. NCBI lineage: Eukaryota > Metazoa > Echinodermata > Asteroidea > Valvatida > Asterinidae > Patiria > Patiria pectinifera. Next base: position 9,955,856 of record CM057144.1, read on the forward strand.
AATTGTTTGCAGCACAAAACACTAACTACATGTAAGAACAAAAACGTCCATCAAAACACAGACATTTCCCACAGTACCGCTGCACAACTTGCCCCTAAAGTAAACTCCACACAATACCTCATGACATACTAACATAGGTTGCGCAGAACAAACATAGGTGGATTCTGTCGGTTTTTAGGCCAAAATGATGAAAAATATGCCCTTTCCGCAATGAGCCAACCTGACACTTGAAACGTGCACACAGAGATTAATATGATCGATGGATGATTTTCGGTTCCCTCAGAGCGCCTGCGGGGGGTATGGTACAAGCGAAATGATAGTATGTACATGCGTACAAGTGTAAGTACGGTACCCCCCGCGGTGCGCTCCGAGCGAGCGAACCGAAAATCATCGATCGATCATAATCTCTACGTGCACGTTTCAAGTGTCAACTATAGTTCTAGGAGTAGTAAAATGTGGCGTCAGGTTGCAACATTCTTTCTCCCCATATTTTTCTATCGCACATTCCTTAATTATTGGGGAGGTATGAAACTAGACCTATATCGATGACGTTGCCACATTTTTATCTGCAAGCAGTGTCTGGAATTTTTGTTGTGCAATCGCGAAGCTTTGAAAAACATCGTCTGAAATTGTGCTTGTGGATTTCGTCGATATTTCACTCCAAGGTGAATAAATCTAGGTTTAACTCTATAATTTATAATTCATTTAGCTTTTTTCACCAAAATTATAATTATTTTAAGTAATGTTAGGGATGTTTTACACTGAATCAGTGGTTTTTTTTTACGAAAAAAAAAGAAGATTCAATTGCCAAAGTGGATGATTCAATTGCCAAGGGATTTTTATGGCTTGTGTTGGGGGCCTAATAATTATGTTCTTACGGGACCCATTTATGAACTGTTGATTCCCTATTTGGATCCCAACCTGTTTTTTTGTTTTTCTTTAAAATATTGAGGACAAATAAATGGTAATGTTTATTATCGTAATATTAAATAACTTCATAAATATTCATCTGACAGAGATGTTTTATACAGCATTTTGAAGTATTTTTAAGCCCTTTTCAATGATTACTATTTCATTTACATTACTCCCACTTGAAAAATTTCATAACTACCTAATCAGTATCTGTTGGTAGAAATGCAATGTTCATGACATGCATTTTTCAGTTGATGCCATGTGAGTCAACGTGGTTAAGACGTTTTGCTTTTTTTCTGCAACCTCGATGCCAAATATGACTGTTAAAGACTGGAGTCCTATTTCTGTCTGTTGGCATGGTGTGGGCATGTTCCTCTCATGTCAAGATTAACACAAAATGTCATGCTTGTTTTCCCGTAGTTCTCGGGGCTATCATCGGCAAGCAGCAAGGACGAAACATCGAAGTGTTTAACTCCTTTGAGCTGCTGTTTGATATGGTACATGGAGACATCATTGTAGATAGAGAGTACTACAATACCAAGGAGGAACAGTGTAAGATGCAGTGCATTCCCAGTAATTCCAGAACTGTAAGGTTTTACAAACCCTACCAGTAAGGCTTATTGAAGTTGCAGTGGGGAAAACGTTTCAAAATCATTTGTATATTTCCTAACTCTCCTGCCACGAACATGTCAGCTCCAGTATTTCATATGTGTTATATTGACATGGTCAGGTACAGACAGTCGTGTTTTACTATACTCTCAAGGTCAATGCTTTGTGTTTCCCTTTGTCCCTGTAATATAACACTCTCCCATAGACTAAGGACACAAATTTACTACAGAGGACCGTTTCCAACAAAAGACCCAACTCCCGAGGACTGAAAGGATCTGTTGTTCTCCCTTTGTGTGTCAGTCCTCGGGGGTTATGTAGAACACGTACCTAGGCGCTGGTTCCTAATCCCTGAAACGTCACACGAATTGGTGAAATTTACACCTATTTTGCTCATCGAGATCACAGGAATTTTCCACTTGGCCGACTGTCATCATTGGCTGTCTAAGGACACATAACCACAACCAGCAATTCCCCTCCGCTGCACTGCAGGAACCATGGTACTCCATTTTTTGTTTGACCCAAGAGCTTTCTTAGTTTGAATCTAACATTTAGAATTCTTGTCTGGTTTCATCCCACACAGTTAAGCAGGTCTTCAGTGATCTAGACTTCTTGGGTTGGTACACTACTGGGGGACCCTGCGATGCCTCGGATATCAAAGTCCACAAACAGGTCAGATGCACCACGACAGTAGCAAACTTTTGCTTTGTTTCACATTGGCTTATTGGAATTAATGTGCACTTTGTTAAAGCATTGCATTGCAGTGATGTCAGGTTGGGGAGTCAGGTTGGCGTAGCGGTACTTTCCTCGCCTTTAACCGCTGTGACCTGGGTTCGAATCCCGCCTGGGCCAATATGTGGATTGGGTTTTCAGTCCCTACCTGATTTCGGGGATTTTCCCCAGAATACCTTCTGGGGTTTTCCTCCCACCTCAAAAACTGTAATTTCTTCTCATTGTCTTCTCTCTTAAGTTGGTGTGATGTTTCCCTGGGATGCTTTACCGACTATAATGATACAGATACAGATACAGATGTAGGACTGACTGTAACTTGGAGCGCTCAGCCAAACATTTGAATTTGAGCATCGTCTTTTGTCTCCAATATCTATGGACATAGATATCTATTTTTGATGGCTATACCAAATGGACGATATGGTTGCCATTTTGGTATAGCATGTTTGCATTTCATGAGGAAATGGAAGCCTTTGCATGTTGAAATCAGGAAAACACTTTCCATACTCACAAGCAAGGACTTGTTAACAGCTAAGGCAGGAGTGTCTTTGCCATACTACTCAAGTTCATTTTGTAAAACCATTTTTCTGGCAGATTTGTGGAATTAACGAGAGCCCCATCTTCTTGAAGCTAAATCCATTGGCGCGACACATGGATGTAAGTACAGGCTCTATATGCTCTAAAAAGCAAGTTTCATGGTCCCATCTGAGTTAAATATAGATTTTGTAGCACATTTTAACATTGAATTGCCCAGATGGCAGATGAAATACAGTGTTTCTGTATTGTATATCACATAATTTAGGCAAGCTAATGAGTAGTTATATAATACACATCCAGCACCAATACATTGGAATACTGTATGTTGGTTTCAATGGGCCACATTATATTACGCTTGTACACACCATGCAGTAGGGCAATAAACCACCAAGCTTAGAAACCTTGGGCCATATTCATGAAACCTTACTAACTTAGCAGCCAACTAGGCCTTAGTAGGATACTAAAATGCCTAGTAGTCTACTATGGAGTTGACAACTAAATTGTTATTCATGAAACCTTACTAAGAACCTTGCTAACTAGTTACATACTAGGAGAATTGAGTTGCATACGTGAGTAACTGGAATTGGGCGCTTTGGGTGGAGTGGGCATGTATGAAATGTGATGACAAAAGATACAATAGTGTGACAGGTGTTTTAGGCTAATCCATGTCCAGCACTTGCGTAGATTAGCAAAATATATATGTGGTGTAGTGTACTGCATGTAATTGAATCAACGTCTTATTCTCCAGCGGTTGTATATAAAGCTATCAGACATGGCTACGAAAAGGGCAAGGAAGGCAAATTATTTTCAAGAGGAGAATCTCTTTATGGCAGACAACAAGTATGAGGAATTAAAAAAATGTTATTCATGCTAAGCATAAGGATGTAAACACTAACAAGAAAGATGCATGGGCAACTATTCTCAGCCAACACCTTGCAAGATTTCCATTTTCCACAGGTTGAAAGATCATTGGATGATTTAAAAATTAGATTATCCAAATTAAACTCCAAGTCAAAAGAATGCCCGTCAAGTATGAGAAAGTCAAAAAAGGCAACCGGAGGGGGAAACCACCTAAGGAGCCAAGTCCGGCAGACAAAACAATGATATAGTTGCTAACTAGTGACTTAAAGTTGCCCTGGATCAACACTAACTTTAGTAAGAAACTTGGAATATAAATAACGCTAGTAATGTTTCATGAATACCAATTAGGCATAGTAAGCAACTACATGCCTTTTTAGTAACCAACTAGGCTTAGTAAGGTTTCATGAATACGGCCCCAGACTAATATTTTTTCTAATATACCCTTGAAGAGTTGTACATTAAATGTTGATGGTGGCATTCACATAAATATTGAGCAGTTTTCCACTCGTATGCAAGTGTTCATTACCATTGTGTTACCACTTCACATTACAACACGTATGTGTGAATTTGAAACATGCAGCCGTCTTTATCTATTCCAGCAACTACCCATCAGCATCTACGAGTCAGTGATCGACCTTGTCAATGGAGAGGCCACCATGCTGTTCGTGGAGCTGCCATACACACTGGCTACTGAAGAGGCTGAGAGGATTGGGGTGGATCACGTGGCACGGGTCACCACCAGTGAGATCTCTGAAAGCTCCTCAGGTAAAGACCACAGCCAATCCTAACATAGTCTTGATTCAAGTACCTGGCTGTAACCATTGACTGCTGTTCTTCATGGAATAAATGAATATTAACATGAAATGAAAATATCCATTGGGCATTTAGCTTACAAATTTGCCAATATTATTTCATTGTAAAAAGTTCTCAGCAAATGATCCCGTTTGAAGAAAAAAAATTGGAATTTTACTTGAAATTCAAGGCCTGTATTTTATGCCACAAATGTTTCACTGACATGCTCAATTTAGTTTTGTAGACAACCTGTAGCCTAGGTATTTGTGAGGGATCATCACAATTACCCGGTACATAACAAGTCTGGTCACAGTCCAGCCACAAATAACAGAGGATGAACACCAACACAAGAATGCCTTTATCATAGTTCATTTGAATAGCTTGTGAGTTGACTTGGGACTGGAGGACTTGTGATTCACTTGTGATGATTTGTGATGCATTGCAAGTACCTTGATGACTGCCTCCTCCCCCAACAGTTCAAGAACAGCTGACAGCACAGCACAGTGCCATCAAGATGCTTCACAGTCGAGTCAAGCTGATTCTAGACTACGTCAAGGCAGTGCAGGCGGGCGAGGTACCACACAATCATGACATCCTCCGTGACGCTTACAGCCTCTGCCACATGCTACCAGTCCTCAGCTCTGAGAGATTCGACACTGACTTCTACAACGTAAGCATGCACGGAACAAATCTGAGGCGGCACTGTTACTCAACCTCAGTCGATCTTTCCTCGTCTTTGCACATGCACAGCTGCAGTATTCTTGCATGACACTTTAACCCTAACCTTCCCAAATCCTCCCAAATCCACCTTGGAGGATTTTGAAGGATTGAGGCTGTATGGCAAAATGTGTGGTTGATTTTGGAGGATGCATTGTGTCAAGATCTTAGGCCAAACCAATGCTTAGCTATGTCTAAAAATCATTCCCACTGCTCCAGGTTACCACTGGCACTGCATCAACATATTAACAGCGATTGTCAGAGGATTTTGAAGGATTGAGGCAATGGTCACCCCTCAAACGAATAAATTCAAGAAATAACAGATGATTTTGGAGGATCAAGGCTGTATCTAATTTTACATGGAGGCAGTTGGAGGATTTTACACGATTGAGGATGCATCCTAGAAAAAAAAGTGTAGGGGGGTGGGGTTAAAAAACATTGACAACTAATTGCACATTATCTTTCGCATTTCCGTCAGTTGGATTTCTTGCTACTCTTGTGTCTCCTGTACATGTGTGCCATTGTAATTTAGCACTATCAGTTTCATATCAATGTTTTCTATAATTTTGGCTTTTCCTTTACTTCTTACACATTTGTGTTCTTTTTCAGCAATGCAACGATGTCACCCTAATGGCCTATCTTGGGACGATAACCAAGGGATGTAACACAATCAACCAGGTGAGTAACCATCAACGTGGTTTAGGTTAGAGATAAACTTGGGACTTTCCTGTTCCTTGTGGAAAGTACCGTTTAGGATAATACATTATGTAACAACTAGTCTTCCCAGGGGCGTTGCCATTCCAATTTGAACGGGGGTTGTCAACAACAAATTTGCTAAAAGACCCTCCGTGATAGCCAGGATTTTTCCCGATCCCTTGGGCACCACAAAATAATAAAGTGGGGTGAGGTGGAGGCTGGTCAATATCTGACTAACGGGGGCGTTATTCAAAGTGGAGGATCTTGAGCAATATCAGACATAGGGTGGTCCTATTCGCAGCAGCAGCCAGACTTCATTTTGCCGACCAAAAAAAAAAAAAATTGGGGGATCTGAACCCTCCCCCCATGCATCCTCTTAGTGATGCCCCTGGGTCTTCCTGGCTTTCTTATTTCCACTATACAAGTACATTCATAAAAAATTTTCCTGATTGTTATGACAAAGGTGTTTGTTCCCAATTAGAACTGCTGGTTCGGGCTGTGAAACCTTCAAGTGTTTCTTGGTTTGAAACAAAGTCGTAAAGATCTGCTGCAAAAGTTGCAATTTCTTGTTAGTTCTTTATACTGGTACATTATTGTAGCACAAATGTGCCATGTGCCTTGCCAGGGATGACGTTATGGTTAAGTTTTCTATTAGGCAAATGTGGTCATTGGGATTTGTGATATCCCCACAATGTTTTCAGTCCCCATAAAAATCTATTGTACATCTCTGGAACAAGTATGGTGAAAGATGTTATCGTAATTTTGTAACGTGAAGCAAAAATCCCTCATATTAATACATGGACAAATGTACTTATTGCTCCAAGTCACATGGCAGTGTCACGTAGAAAACGGGGACCAATTTCACAGAACTGCTCCAGCACATAAAATGGCTAAGCACATAAAATATGTGCTAAGCATTAAGAGGATACCAGCCAAAATTGCATCGGATATTACACGTTTTGGACCGGTTCTCAGCTGATACTTGCTCAGCACATAATTTGGCTAAGCAGTATCCTCTCCTTAGCAGGCATATGAAACTGGGCCTAGATGTTTTCTACATTGTTTATCATTTTTTCCCCACTACAATACAGTCAATACAATAAAATCTATGTGAATTTGGTTAATTTTTTATTGAACATTTCTTTTTCTTGTTCCTAGTTTGTCAACAAGTTCAACGTGCTGAATGATCGGCAAGGAATGGGACGACGTATGCGGGGTCTGTTCTTCTGATGTTAACATCCATGTATGTACATACACTTTCAAAAGCTACTTGCAGAAAAAGAAAGGAAAAAAACCCCTGGTTGGCACTTTGTCAGAACTGCAGTTTAGTCTACCATTGGTGTACATTATTGCCAGGTTGTTCCCTAGAACCATGTTTATTTATGGAGTTTGTCTCAATCCAGGCAAGTTCGTGCAAGAACTATTGTTAATCATAGTTCAACTAAGTTAGCCCGAACTCTGTCGAGTTGACAATAGTTAGACTATGCTAGTCTACTATTTGGAACCAGCCTACTGGGCCTGGTCAAATCGCTGGTTATCAATAGCCTCGTCTTGTTACTTAAGTGCAGAGGGAACCATGGACAAGAGATTAAACATAGCGAGTTGGTGGTGGGCCTCGGAGATATCTTCCAGTTCATTCAACAGGTCAAAGAACGTAAACAATCCAAACATACTCGTGACCACCGTATATTGACAATGGTTCGACTCGAGTCGTTGGCACTTTAATGTTACAGCGCGTGCGTACTGTTTGACACCAACCAACCATTGGTTGACTAATGATTGTTGCGTGAACTTGCCGATGGATTCAGTGCACACGCACCCCCTCAATGGTGAACATGAAAACAGGGCTGAGATTGAAGGACGCTTGAGCGCCATTGCTGGGGTGTGTCCATACTTAAGTGTTTTATTCACACATCCAGACACCACGGGTGTGTGCATATCACTGTTGAAAAAGTTGGCCATTTGGTACACATCAATCATTCATATCATCCCATCACTGGCTCCCATGAGTAAGTTGCACAGCGCCACTTACAGTTCCTTCAAGGCATGCAAGGAGTCTAATATAAAATGAAAGATTGGAGTATTTCCATTGGGTTCGAACATGAAATGTTTGTAAATGACTCTGTAGCTGGAGATGAATAGAGGTGGGGTTGGGAAAGTCGTCCATTGTTTGTCTAGTCACGTACTGTACTTGATGGATCTTGTGTGTGTGGCAGGTGTCTCAGAGAATATTCTTTATATTAATTTGTAACAATGAATGCACAAATTGTTTACTCATGCCCATCCAAGCGAGACAAAACCATTGCCCCCTGGCTCCGCCTTAACGCAAAAGGTCTATTGTGCTCATTTAAAAACATACGATCAAGAATGGAAGCTGTAGCCATTGTAAGGAATATTTTTGTTTAGTAAACACTTGTAAAATCCCACTGTATTTGTTGTTCAGTTTTTATTTGGTGTCATGAACGAAATATATATAAAAGGGATACAAAAATGTTGGTATATCGCACAGTACACTGGCACAAATATAACATGAACGCTCTCTGTTTTCAAAAGTGTGTGTATTCGTCTCGAGTGTAACATCATCACCGATGCTTAAAGTTAGCGTACATGTATATGCACAGTGAGTTAGGGTTATATTATGCATCATGCTGATTTTAGGACAAAAACATGTCAACACAAAACCTGCTTTATCCAAAACAAAACATACTTTTTATACAAAGATTATATTGTGAAGTTCCGTCAAAATTGTCTGCCATTTGTAACAAGTTCTAATTTTCCTTTTGTAATTAGGGCTTGGATATCTGAGAATAACAACCTGTGAAACTTAATAAATTTGTCATTTTCATGGCATGTATATAAAGTCTATTAGTGACTGAGTCTAACTGTTTATAGATACATATATAATAAAGAAATGACGCTAAATTAGCAGGCTTCCGCAGAAATCTTAAAAGACATTCCAGGACTTTTCCACGACAAAAATGAGGGGTTTTCATGACCAAGTCCTACATTGTTTTGGCATCTTAGGAGCCTAGGTCAACACACTGGTCGGTCATCACACTGAGGCAAGGGACGCCACTCCCTTTCAGCCTTCCAGTTTGACACGAGACCACTGAGCTCCACAAAAGCATCACAATGGTGCACTGAACATGCAACAAGTACAGAGCATGCGTGCATTTATGAGGACGAGGTAATAACTGGAATGCTAACTGGAAGACTGCAATCGCCAAATATTACACATCATGTGTGGGTTGTGCAGGTTTCCGTGACTTTTCCATGACTTTTTTCGCATATCAACTTTCAATGAGCCCTTGTAAAATAACAAAATTCCATGACGTTTCCAGGATACCTATAAATTCCAGGATTTGTCCATGACCATGGGAACCCTGAATTAGTGTACACTTGTAATTGGAGAAGGGAAAATCTATTTAACTTTATGACTTTGTCACAGTTTTGAATAAAAACACTACACAACTACAAACATTTTACACCAAAATATATTAATTTATTCCACAACATTTTATGTACAAAATATATAAACTCATTTCTTACTGTTCATTTTCACAAAATACAAAAAAAAACCTGTCCAATACAGTATTTGCAATTTATTATAAGAGTTTGGCAGTACTATCGTCCTGTTTACATACATTTAAATAGCTTAACAAGTCTTATTCATATTTAGTGTTGTTCATTTACATAGCAAATTTTGATCAAATTCAGAAAACAAACTATTGTACAAAAGTACAAGGCACAATCACAGTAAATCATACAATTACATAACAACTTGAATGGCAATTACGAATGAAGCAATCATGAAAATGCTCTTATTTTTGTTTTTGTACAAGTATCACAAGCACACATTGTTACAATATTTCATTACACTCACAAAACACATAAATCACTAATGTAAACAAACAAATATTCTCAGATCAATGTTGACTGTTTAGTAAATTCATTAAGGAACTAGTTCAGTTAATAATTATGCAGTGAAAATTGTGTGTAAGGGTGTTTAATCCATTGTACAATAAACCTTTTCCCATATTTTTGAAATATTTTTTGTTGAAATTTACAAAACCTCTGCTCTAGTTATTGTTTGCAAGGGTTTCTGCAAGTCTGTTTTAAGAGTTGTCTTGTGTGAACTTCATTTTAACAATTTATACAAAACATACAAATACACTCAAATAAATAGAGAGACACTGTCTGGTGTTTTTTGTTCATACAAACATAAATAGTACACGCAGCAAAATATACACAAAGATTTCAATACATGTGACGTGAAGCAACTTGAATATTCATAATTACAAGCTGGTCTCGTTTCATATAATTAAGCTTTCAATTCATGAAAAATCGACACCATGGTTTGCCGTTTGTTCAAACCCTTAATGAAGGCTTATATGAATGCATTCATGTTGAATAACGTATTCTTGACTTTTTTTAAAATTAATCATGAACATGATGAATATTTGTAACTTATGTAAATGTCATACAATGTTCTTGCATGCATTCTGTCAAATCAGTCATGAATATTCATCACAAATATACAAATGTGCATAGGTTATGCGCATATTCATTGTCCTGCACGGACTCACCTGATCTGGCCTACAGAGAGGGCGTGGCTTGTGCGGGTCTTGCTTCCTTTGACTGATTTCTGCTTGGCGCCGATGCTGGTGAAGCAGGACCAACGTCTGAGTGTCTCGTCTCCTGCAGCTGACATGACGACCGTCTGGTCAGGTGACATGCACATGGACAGGATCCGATTGGTGTGACCTATGGAGAAACAGAAACAGGCCTGCAATGATAATTGGTTTATTTGATAAATCAATAGATCAATCCATCAGGCTCCGCCCCCTCCATATATGGGAAACAACACCTGTGCCTCCTCAATGCTTCACTGCATGTGCCAGCAGCGTGTGTCATACACATGGCCATGCATATCAGATTTTGTGCATGTATATCAGACATTAATAACGGCTGCAAAAATACGTTGCCGTTTTCACTTCTTGCCTGCAGAGTAGTGCTGCCATGAATGCGGCTGGCATGTGGGGCAGCAGTAAACAGTCGTTGTATACCAGAGTCGTGCTTATTACGTCACAATTTTTCTGATTTTATGAAGTTGGCCTGAAGAACCGGACGGCTGTTGATTTCAATTATGCCAAACAACAAAGTACTCCATGATTTTCAGTTTTTTAAATATATAAACATGCATTACAAAAAAATGGGAGTGTGTTATTATGCTGTATATGGGTCTACTCTACAATAAAAAAAAATTTACAAACAAAAAGATGGTCAGCATTCAACAACCTCTTCAACGCGCAGGTGTAAGAGATGTCACTAATAAACTACTAGTAGACTAATGGTCCTCCCACACACTAGCTCAAGATCATACCTTTGAGGTCGACAACGCGTTGCATCATGGGATACTTCCAGATACTCAGCTGGTATTGTGCGTAACCATGGCTACTGATCAACTCCTTGTATGCTGAAGACCATAGGATGGCACTCACCTAATGTACACACACGAGTCGCATAGGAAGTCATCGGTATAGGGATGTATATGCATTTTATTCAATCTTTCAAGTAATTGTAGATTCTTCTGAGAAGCTGGTTCAAAATCTGTTATGCGATCAGGCTAAATGAGTCGTTTGTCGGGAATTTTCATTTGGAGATTCAGGCCAAAATAGGACCACTTCATCACATATCTTGGTGTTCCGACTTCCATAATTGTTTAACTAAAGATGGTACCAGCATGTGGTTTTCACAGCAGTAATGCTGAGATTGTGCTCTTTTCAAATCTGTTTAAAAAAAAATTGACCAGGGTAGACAAACGACTCATTTAGCTTGATCACATCACATCTGCTTTCCCCTTTATATAGTGTTCATCAATACCTAAGACAGTTTACCCACTCCTGTTGGTCAAGAGCCTGTCACGTGGCCGGTTTGAAACGGTTGATAAAGACTGGTCTTAAGCACTTTTCAAGTGTCACATGAAATTTGGACTCCTATGAAATCCGGTGCCTTTCAGTTACCATTGTATTTATGTAGGCAAGCGCAATACTACCAGTGAGTCAGTATTTTATAGTCCTAAATTTACACTGCACTTGCACAGCTGCGTTCTGTGCCACATCACGCAGTATGCACGAAGAGCGTGCCAATCTCCATATAAGGAATTGTTTACGACATGGACATACCATAATATAGCAAGAGGGGTGTTTTAGAAAAACTGGATGCTGATAATTACCCTTGCCTTCGGCTCGAGTAATTATCAGCATCCAGACTCCAACTGGTCTTAAACATAGTGTCCAAAACCAGCCAAGCACACATTTATTCCCTTATTAATTTTGCCTGGAAGTTTGTGAGGACCAATTATTATATTTTTAATTTAAATTTTGTATATTCATAATTTAGCATTGGAAATCTGATTTTTAGACCTGACAAAATGCGACATATTTCACTGATACAAGCATTTTGATTTCAATTTCTTTAGCCCCGTGATATCCCCATTAAGAATGTCACCAAACAAACTTTACAGTTTTGATCTGCATTTTGATGAACTAGGTCATGGATTTTCATAATTTGGTCATGGAAATGTCACAGAAAAGTCATTTTTTCCCCTAAAGGTTCAGGAACAGTGTGAATGGGTTGCCATGTCAATTGCAGGTTTCTCCCCAGCAAAATTGGCAGTTAAGTTTTGCTAGGTCAATTTTTATTACTGATGATCCAAAGGGCCATTTTAAAATGACTTTAGGAACTGCTGAAATACACTGCTTCGTCTTCCAAATGGGGGGGGGGGGGAGTTCATTATAAAGACCTATGGAAGGGCAGCCTGGAGTCCTTACCTGTGATCCAGTATCCACACTGTTCAGACACAGACCGGTGTTGGAGTTCCAGAATCGGATGGTGCGATCTGCCGTCCCTCCTCCGCTGGCTAGGATGTTTGGTTGCCATGGACACCATGCCAGAGCCTAGTTAGTTTAGTTAAAATATGTGGTTGGTTAAACAATATTTTTTGGTAAGATATGACCATGCATTTGCCACAGGTAAGATGTAAGTACAGACTGTACTACTCCAACGGCCATAATAAGTAAGAAGCCACCGAGATGCCAACTTTGAGATGAGCTAGAAAGCAAACAAAAAACATTGTACCCCTTATTTTTGGATTTATGTAGAAAACATGTTGGGGTAAATTTTTCATCCAGGTTCGTCTATAAAGGTCACGTTATCAACAAGGTCACATTCAAGGTCAAAGTAAGGGTCAAAAGGTCATCCTTGAAATTACTCTGACATGAAAAGTAATGGTAAAGTTGGATTTCTTATGATGAAGCAACCGAGATCTGCAAATTTTGCCTGCAGGTTATGGAGATCTGGTAATTCGAAAAGTGGTGGCCATGCCGATTTTGGCCAAAATCACACACAAAAATGGCGGGCGGTAGTGCAAAAACAATTGGTCCGATTGTGCTGAAACTTTAAATTTCAGCTTTTATAGTCTAAATTACCCCATACACTGAATAAGAACCAATTTGAAGGCTTTGGGGTTTAACCTTCTGGGTGATTTGACACAGAATGACCCTATTAATAACATGTGCATTGTGGCAAATTGTAAACACCCTATCAGATAGAGGAGCAATGAGTATGCACCTCAATAACAGCTTCTAATTGTGGTCATCATGGCTCTGCTTACCGCAGCAGGAAATTCTGTGCTTACGATAGTAACGATTAGCATAGCCAGGAATCTTGGCTTATGCGCACATCCTGTAACCTAAGATTCTGGGCTAGCACACCATTTTTTACCAGCACTGTTAGCAGTAGCACAGAATGACGATCCTCAGCGCGGAATTCTGTGGTAAGTGGAATCGTGAAATTGGGCCCAGAATAGTCTAGATTGGTAAAGTCAGTGACTTTTTCTATCTCTCCTTGCCCCTTTGTCAGTTAAAATAACGAGTCATTGAGAAATTTCTGGTACTATCATCTAAATATCAGATCATTACAGTAATTCAGGATGTTCTACTGTGTCCCACACAAGAATGTGTGGGACACAAATACCACATTAAAGTTAACATTTTCCCAAGCATCAAAAGGTGTTATCATTATCTGACAACTAGTCGATGGCAATAGAAGTTCACCTTGACTGCAGCCTGATGTTGTGTCAATGAGTGCACAGGGGCCGTTCCTGTTCCAGCCGAGGCGGCCCACATGCAGACCAGGTTATCGTTCCCCCCACTGGCAAGGTATTGGCCATCAGGACTCCATTTTAAGCTGCAGATCTCCTGGGTGTGGCTGTCTAAGGTAGCCACTTGGTGATCGGCAATGCGCACATCGTGCTGATGGATCTTACCCGAACGGGATCCGCTTCATGAGGGAAAACAAAAAGAACACTGAAAATAGAGATCTTTCATCTTTGTTCTCCCATTCATCAGATGTCACCCTCCTGAGGACGGACAGAGCACACTGTCCGAAACGTTGAGTTCTACACTCAACCAACTGTTTTTTTTCTTCAGAACCACACTTCTTCCAAGAAGAGATTACTTTGCACATGGTGTTACACGCAATCTCTCTACTTTATCCTTTATTCATATATTAACAACCTTGTTGAACTCACTTCTGCTAAAATCTGTTGTTTTCACATCAATGATTTCTTTCTAAAGTGGTTCCTTCTTAACACCAAGTAGAAAGAACCCAGTTGAATACTGGATGTATTTCATTGTATATTTCAATGTTTTATCTCACTCATTGCTTTAAATGTGTTTTCTTCTACTTTTAGTGAAATGGGCAGAAATATATCTTTCAGATGACAGGAAAAGCCTGTTCAGATTTTCTGCGTTCAATTCTAATTCCATTCTAATTGTGCCTATACAGACTAAATTTCATATCCAATGTTTTTCTTGCTACAGTTGAGAGAAAATAATGCCATTTTTCTTTTGGAAACTTTGATGCTAAAATGATTAAAGACTCAGCATGCAGACATGCATGTGTAGGGCTCAACCCATAATTTCTCAGGATGGGAAAGCATAATAACCAATTAAGCTTGAAGGAGTAAACTGAGATTCTTGCCAGGATTATACCTTGTTGTTTCTCCTGCAGGATAGAGAATATTTATCTACTATTGGATGGCTTTTTTTTGGATGCAAGAATATATTACACTCGCTATAACAACATTGCACAAGTTGAAGAGGAGTGCAATATTATTATAGCAGGGGCAATATATTCTTGTATCCCCCAAAAAGCCATCCGATATTCTTTTTATTATTTATATCAGACTGACTTGATCACTGTCTTTATTTCTCAAATTTCGTTGAATATTCTTCGCTCACCGAAGCAAATTTTGCGCCGCTTGAAGCTGCCAGTGTGGTTGACAAAAGTGCATGTAAACCTTACTGTGCACTGCATCCGCAAGCGACGGTACCGCGCGCTACGCTCTGTTGAATGGTTGACAACTGTGAGTTTCTACGCTTTTGACTGTGCGAGAACTAGCACAATATGTTAAAATACCCGTATGAGGACAGTATCAAATATAATATTGTCCTCATCCAGGTACTTTTACTGACATAATGTTTCAGTCATCCGGGTACTTTTTACAAAAGCATACAAATACGCTGATTTATTTTTACCACTGGAAGCCTGATATAAATAATAAGTTTTTTTTACAGACACCATCATATTGCAACTACACGAAGACAGTATATTATTCACAATTGACCATGACCAAATGGCATCTGTTAGGCTTACCTTGATAAGATGAATTCATTCCAACACAGTGAGCCTATGCGTGCAGCGTGGCCGCCCATGGTGCGCAGGCACTTAGTCTTCTCAACGTCCCACAACTGTACAAATCAATCATGGCAAGATATGGTCAATTTACGAGCTTGGAGAAAACAGTCTGGAATGACAATCCAGACTCAAATGATTGCAGTTGGGCAGCAGCATTCTCTCCAGCTAGCAAAAGATTCCTGGCCCCAACTTGTAATTCTGGATGATACTTCTGACAATAATGGGCTCTACAAAACGCTCTGAACATTTAAAAAAGACTTTTTTTTTTAGTGAAGTCCATGCAACAGAAATCCAAATACTAATGCAAACATTGTGAGAACATATTCGCATCTCTTGAAATGTTTCCTTACTCACACTTGTGTGTATACTTGTTTTGAACAGAGCCCCCTGCGTTATTTTCCTGCCCCAAACCCTGCTTATCAATATTTTCATACCACCCACTAAACATAAATTAAAAGCACGTAGGATCATTTGTATTTAACCCCATAAAACTGTTATCAAAAGGCTTACTTGGAATTAAAAATCGTATTGGTACCAAACGCCCCTTGAAATTATTCCGTCTGGCTTGCTGTCATTTACAGGCAGAAGAAAGTAAGCAATATAGGCTATTTCCAACAATCAGTCAATTGACTGATATTTGAAAACACAGAGTGCTATGGACGAAATTGATTCCATCACAAGTCCCCACAGTATAGGGCTGGATAGCTCAGTTGGTAGAGCACCGGACCGGCAGTCCGGAGGTCGTAGGTTCAAACTTTAAGAAATTTAAAGAGATTAGCATGCCTTTTGCTGTGCTTACTGCTTACAGACTCTGTGATATAGACAGAGGCTCTGTTAGCGGAAAACTATGTGCTTATCAGTGCCATGACATCGGGCCAATGTTACTCCCTAATATACCGACCTGTACTTGTCCCTGTGAGTTGCCCAAGGCCAGGATGTTCCCCTCCTTGATCCAGGAGACACTGCACAGATAATCCTCAGCATCTTCTAGCGTCATCAGGTGCTGTATGGTCCCATCGGAGGCATTCCATATGTACACCTCATTTTCCAGAGCTACAGCAACCATGTTCCTGGCACCCCAGTCTACAAGATTCAAGTCTGTATAGATGAAATTGGACAAATGCGTGCGACAATTATTTCAAATATGTGACCTGTTTACACAAACTTACAAATTCAATTGCCATAAAAAACACCAAAAAACAACCCACCCCCAAAACAATGAGCAAAACATGAGTTTGTTGATTGTAATACTAAATACATGGCAGTGATTTTTCTTTATGATATACAGTACCCACAATTTACTGTACGTCATTTGAGTTGTTCGAAAGATCTAGCAAGGTTAAAGAAATTGGATAATTTGTTTTACTTTAAAGTGATTTTATCATCACAAAAAAAAATCACTTTTTTTTAATATAATGACAGAGGGTACTATTTATGTTTTCTCCAGCCCTTCATAACTAACAAGTAGATTACTTTACATCTGGCTTGTTGCGCCCTTAAAGTTAAAATGCAAGAATCTGCCACTAGGTTCTATTTCAATATCGCTCACTGAACTCAGCAGGTGAGATGTGATGAATTTTGGTTTCTTACAGAAGTCATTTCTCAGCCCCGGTGCATCTAAGATGTTATCGGGAGTGCTTGAGATGTAGCGGCCTGCCTTGGCTTTCACTGTACTGTCACTCTTAGAGCTACTGTACAATACCTTCAGGTTGTTGTAGTAACCTGAATGCACACAGAAATTACACAGGTGTTTAGGTTGTTGTAGTAACCTGAATGCACACAGAAATTACACAGGTGTTTAGAAAGTGAACTACATGTAGTTCCCTTTAACAATTAAATTTCTTTTTTTAACCCAAAAGGTCAAGAGAGGAATTTAAACACATGCCCGCTGGAATACTGCCCCGTTTGCTCTACCACACTAAGCTACGTCAGCTTTTTACTGGGGGGGGGGGTAAAAAAAAAAAAACACCCCCAGCTCCGTCAAAAATTAAAAAAAATTCTTAGAAATTCATAAAAAATAATGCCAACCCTCCCCCCCCCACCTCACTCTGATACCAAAAAATATTATGCTGGTAATAATGTCTGCCTGTGCACAAAATGCAGACAGAGCCAACTTGGTTAGGGGGTATTTGTACACTATTCTGTAAGTTAGTTTTAATAATCATCGGATTTGAACAGCGCCCCCGTTGAAAGTATGGTTAGAGCCCCCTCCCCCAACCTTTTCATTTATCGGAGGCCAAGTGTCCGGAGAAAAAAAATGTCTACATTTCAGATTTTTTTTGCTGATAAACCCCACCCCCCTGCAAAATGTCCTGGATCCGCCCCTGTTCATCTCTCTTTTTGCATTAGCTTCGGCAAAAGTTATAAACCCATAGAAGGTACTATACCCAGTTCTTCACAAGTTCTTACACGAACAACAGATTGGCCACAATAAACCAGTTAAACAATTACAGTTACTATCAAATTAAAAAATATAAGCATGACAACATCAATCAATTCAATATTTTTTATACAACACGGCAAATAAAGCAGAAATTTAAAACGACAAGTAGGGGTGTGCATTTACAGATAGTATGGGAATAGGGTACCCCATTGAAAAAAAAAGGTTACCAGGGTACCCATTGAAGAACCCAACCCCAAAATTCAAATCTCAGAAGTTTCTGTACAGATCTGTTCATAAAGGTAACATCTTAGTGCCATTCCAAGAAACCTCCTAAATAATTCTCGTTCTCACTTTCTGAAATTCAATATAATTTCCAGATTTTCACATTTTCCCATCATACACACACAGACACACAGACACACCAACCTTCCTGGGCCTTGGGTGCCTTCTGCTTAAGCGTCAGGATTTTAGCATTCTCCGTCGTTTTGCCTGTCAGCATCTCTGAGAGGGCGCTGTTGAAAGCCTTATCCTTCCCATCATCTCCTTCTTCTATCTCGTCTGTGTTATTGATCCGAAAGTTGCTGAAGTCTATGTCCATCAGGGCACGGTTTGGGATGAATCTGTGTTGGAAAAGTATAGAAAGAAAATGTGTACCATATTGTTTTGAAGAAACAAGTCTTATACAGGATTACAGTGGCATTATGCGCTTAAAAAAGTTGATTTTCAATTTGTATGCTTGTGGTTCAACGAAAAAAAAACACTTTATTGCAATTTTGGGCGTCTGCAACCCTATGAAATAATGGCTTTCATTTTGTGTACAAACATCGACTATCCAACCGAAGTAAATCATGTTGTATTCGTTTTACTATACCTCATACACATATACCTATACCTCATACATAACATCCTCACAGAAACTTGTCCATCTGTGCAGAACAAATTGTCAACATTGCTCAACCTCAGAAAAGTTTAGTTCTTTTGCGATGCAGTAATTCCTAAGAGTTTCTACCGCATCGTGGACAACTTTTTTAGTGCACATTTTTCTCCAGTTCGGCATCATTGAGCTTGGGAAAACGCTGATGAACGTCTATGTGTGCCACCATCATCTGTTCATGTGTAGCCATCTTTTTACATACTTCACCCGTGCAATAGTTTCACGATTGCTTCCAGGGGTGTGAGTGACCACTGATAAAAATAGCTGAAAACAGCTGAAAAAGGTGTGAAAAAGGTGTAAAAAAGCTGAATTTTGGAAATCTCCTGTACTTTTGTACACAGCAAGTGAGGGGAAAAAGCTGAAATCCAAAACAAAAAAAGCTGAAATCAGCTAAAAAGCTGAGATTTCACACCCCTGTGCTTCGTAAAGCACACGGGTTACCCGTCTATTACGCATGCGTATTTACCCTGTGCGTGAATACTCGCGTGTGCTTGGTAAACAGCAGAACTAGCAGCTGACACGTGATGGTGAATGGACTACCACTGAGAACTTGGCTCTCGATCATGAATATGTATGAGGTATAGTAATGAGTTATAGACACTGTTTCTTGCGGTATCGGGCACTACAGTGACTAAAGGGTTAAAATCAGGATCTCCTGACCACAACTAGAATACTTAAATGAAAATGCATGTACATGACATGTATGTTTTTTGCTGGTAAATGTTTTCTCTGAGTAAGATCTCTGTGCTTAGCACACTTCTATGCTGAGCACCCCCTGCAAATTCGACACCGTTTTCAAGAAGAGCCACGTGGATTTTGAAGAAAAAGCGTTTTTGAGATAATCGCAAAAGAAGTTTCTCCTATTTCAAACTGCAAAAAATACTACTTTACAACAACTTTGTGCAGTAAGGAAATCTTCGCATGATGTTATGAGAGCTGAATTTTTATGTGAAACTAGTAATTAGAATTGATAAAGTAGTTAATTAGTGAGCATTTATTAGTAAAGATATGTGTCTCTTCGTAAAAACGAAAATTAAAGTTTCCTACTTTTGGCCCTTTCTGTTCAATGTGTTTTTCCATATGAAAGGGGAACGCGTGTGTACGTGCGCGCAGCTGTGAATGTAACAAAGATATGTGGCTCTTTGTGTAAACAAAAATCTCAGTTAACCTTTTTTTACGCCTTTCCGTATAATAGGTTTTTGTATGCGTTCAAGGGGCCAAAACGTATGTGGCTCTTTGTGAAAACCAAAATGCAATTATCAAGATTTCTGCCCCTTGCATCACTAATGTAAGTTGGAAATTAATGATGTTTTGTTTACAGAAACATATCAAAATGGTTAAGTACAAAGTTTTAAAGCAAAAGAGTGAGAAAAAAAAAATCGAATTCGAAAAAATGGTAATTTTTGTGGCTAATCTTGAAAATGGTGACGAATTGACCCTTGTGTGGGAAACATCTATGCTCCCTGCGTCCTGGCTCAACAACCTTCATTAACTACCTACCTATCTCCCTGGTTGCTGGGCTGCAAAACCGCTGATGTAGGGGGCTTGCTGCTGGGGGTCTTGCTTTGCTTATTGCCTGGTGTCTTCCCTGGGGTCTTGCTGGGTGTCTTGCTATTGGTCCCCCAGAGGGAGGTGTCTGTCAGTGGGGTGCGTTTTGGGGTCTTGGAGCGTGAGAGACTCATGGGTGCCGGGGATGTGGGGGACCAGCAGTAATTGGAATCTATAAACAAAGAATTGGGGCAACAATTAATACACATGGTGTGGCACACTGTACTGAGAAATGTTCCGATGGACTCTTTACACAAGTACCCCCTCAAGTCAAAGGTGATTTTTAAGACCAAACTAACGCAATGGTAAACGACATATACCATTTCCAACTCGCTATCTTCATGTTTCAATTAACACAAAATGATCTACCGAATTGCATTTCGCCCATGTTTAACAGAAATAGGGACTTTCATAGATATTTAACTCGACAGGCCACCGAATTTCATTTACCATTTGTACGGACAGCTCTAGCCCAAAAAAGTGTTAAATTTGAAGGGCCAAAATTGTGGAACTCCCTAGACAATACAATAAAAAAATTGTTATCTATTTCTACTTTCAAAACCAACTTTAAACAGATTCTTCTTAACAAGTACTCCAATTCATGAACTCAGAATTTCATCTCTTATCAAATTGTCTTTTCTTTTCAATACTGTTCTGCAACATTCCTTCTAAATCCTTCGTACTACCTGTTTATCTTCATAGATCATGGTTTTGTGTTATTCTGTATTGTTCTATATCATGTTGGTGTGACTTTCTTGCATGCTCCTTTTGTATTACTTTTGCTTGTTTTTGGAACCTTTTATTTTATTTTATAAATTCATTCATTTCCCTGTAAAATTCACCCGTTTGTTATTGTTTGTCATATTGTGGCTTTCGCGTAGCTTATTATCATACTCAATTTCATTTAAAATTTACCTTTAATTAAACTATTATGTTACATTATTTTTGTGTATGTATGTTTTTTGTTTAGCTTTCATACTGTCGTTGTTTATAATCGTTCTTGTCATCCTGTATCTTCTTTGTTGTTTATGTTCTGGGGACTCGCACTCGACAAGCTTTGCTTTTTGTGGGTCCCCTGCATCTCTAGCAGAGTTGTAACGAGTCACTGATTTTTGTGACTCGAGTTGAGTTGAGTCATTTTAAAGAAGTGACTCGAGTCGAGTCGAGTCATTAGGTCAAAAGGTCGAGTCGAGTCAATTCGAGTCACGAATATTTGAACACTATATACCAAAGTTTACAAAAAGGAGGCCATAAGTTTAACCAGCGTTCGAATCCAAGAGCTTTATAAGAAATCGCCCAAAGCCAATGATGAAACAGCGAATTAGAAAATGTGTTTAAAAATCTGGTTCCTGGATAGTATTTTGTGCGTTCTAGAACCATGAGGTGGGAGTCTGTGACACGTTGTATATTTATACATGACTGCTATTCGCAAAGCGAAGTGAGCATACATTTTGCACCGTAAGTCATTGCAAATACTTTTCGCAAAGTTTTGCTTTTATTTTTGGGACTCGAGTCTTATTAGCCTTCACTCGAGTCGAGTCGAGTCTTCTGATGAGGGACTCGAGTCGAGTCGAGTCAATTGCTCGCAGTGACTCAAGTCGAGTCGAGTCATTTACCATTAGGGACTGGAGTCGAGTCGAGTCACCAAAATATGTGACTCGAGTCGGACTCGAGTCGAGTCATGGACTCGAGTCATTACAACTCTGATCTCTAGGTGGTGTTATTCAAATGTTATTCTTATCTTTATATTCTAAAAATGCATGAATCATAGTAAATTCCAAGTACAAACTGTATTCTTTTATGCCTCGAGATGAAATAAAGTAAAGTAAAGTAATGGTCCCAACTTTAGTTGACGTTACTTTTTTTTCCACCTTTTTTTTGGGGGGGTGGTCGTTCATTTTGAGGAGGGTTTTACATATATGATATTGATAAGGACAAAATATCTGAGTATACCTCTGCGTTCCATAGCTTTCCTCTGCCAGCGGGGAACCGGTGCCCGTAGCAGTGGACCATCTAAACGCACCAGCTCACTCACACTAGCCTCAAACTGGAAATGTGCCATCTTTCACTTCACCTGCACAACGAGAAAGAATGGAATGATAATTAAGTTGATAATGAAAGGAAATGACCAGCGCAACGTTTTGGCTCACAAATCTTTTCACATGAGCTGATGAGGTCAACGTCGGAGATGCTGAAAAAAAACACACTTTTTCAAGAACTTGATCCCGAATGCCAGAGGAAACTCAGCCAAGATCTTCAAAAATATATTGAGTTGAATCTGAATGAAAGTTTCATATCCACTGGAGTTGGGTCTCTCGATAAACTTCCTCTCCCGGTTGCATACACTAGTACTAGGCCTCCTGTGCGCTTTCTTGTGATTTGCGCAATCATAAGAATGCGCATGCACATTCTTATGATTGCACAACCGGATCCTTGCGCAATCTTCGCAAAAAAAACCTCTTCCAGATTGAGCGCACATTCTTAAGAATGCACGACAAGATAGCGGTCTTGTCGCTGCCGAGCACCGGCTGCGCTTGGCAAGTCTAGCTGCATCCTCATTCATTGATTCTTAACAATTATACTGTTGCAACGCCCTTACCTAGGAAAAGATTAGCCCCACTCGTGTGGCCTTCCCATAGTGGGCAGCAAAAAGCAATAATAACAGGTTTAATTTGATTCAAATTATCGTAGTTATACGAGTACAGAAGCATAGATCATTTTCTTTCCTCGTTATATGAATTATTTCCCCTTTATCGCTATACATTTCATTTAACATAATTATGCCGTGCAATGTTTGTTAAGATTGCACAAAATTCATAAATTGCGCACGTGATATTCCCACGCAATCTTAAGAATGAGCGCTCATTCTTCAGATTGCGTGCTCATTCTTAATAATGCGCGCTCGTTCTTAAGAATGTGCGCTCATTCTTAAGATTGCTTGATTTGCAAGAAAGCGCACAACAGGCCTATGCCGTCCGGAAACACGTTTTTCATTTTTGATCCAAATTTTCGCGCGGTTTGAAAACGCCAATCGAGTTCCAAAAAGAACAAAGTTCAAGGCTTTCCGCAGACACTCCAGTGTTTGCCTGCCTTTATCAAACCGTCAATACAAGATGTAACGAACACATTTGTTTATATCAAAATCCAGGATAAATACTTGAAATTAGAGAGCAAAGCCAAAAAAAATCCCGCAACAACTTCACCGTCCTGATTAACTTGAACCGAAGTACGCCCTCTCGTGTTTAATTTATTCAATGATCCTATCATTCCCTGACGTCTTTCCACATATTAATACACGATTAATGTACGTGTCACAGACTAAACTTCTGCGAAAACAAACTACGCCGTGTGCCGTACGACTACGAGTACGGAGTTGGGTGAAACTGAAAGGCGTTTTCTACAGTTTCTTTGTGGCCCATTGTTTATTTTTCTGTCTGCCGCGCTGACACTGACAACGTTTGTGTTTGATTTCACACGATTTCCAGTCATCTGGAGCTCGTTGGTTCAGGTAACATTGTGACAATACACTTGCTGATGTCAGGAAACTGGCGAATCCTGACACTGCCTGAAGTCTTGCTGAACAATTTTTTTGGTTTGGGGGGCGGGGGGGGGGGGGTGGAAGGGGGATTGTGCATCCAATGTCAGTAACTAGCAAAATAATGGTCATTTGAGCTTAATTTCAGAAACTTTCAGGTTACGAAGTGGCTATCGTTACGGCAGCCGTTGTTTAGCGCCCTCTACGATACTTTGTTGATACGCATGCAGGTATATAATTATTTGTTTCCCCATGTTTTAGCGAGCAGTGCGACAGCTTAGTCGATAGAGGGTAGGATTTTGCACCGCAGGGTTGCGGGTTCGCATCTCAGTTTTGCACTCGAATTTTTTTCCTTTTCTAACTAACCTGAGGCTTTAAAGGATTTAAAGGGAAATAAAGTCCAAATTTCATAACGTTCAAATTCACTTTTTTCCTTCTAATTTTATATTTTCTGCTCATGTTTTTATAAAAGTTGCAGTACTACCGTAACGATAGAAAATGGGAAATGCGTTACGGCTGCCGTAACGATAGCCACTGCATTCAGGATATTCATGTCTGTGTGAGCAAACAGAAATATGTACTTTTCGATTATTTATTGTTTTTACTGCTGAAAAGATTGTTGTGCAAATCCAATGTGTTATTAAGCACAATGTGTTATTAAACACGCAAGAGCGGATCGCACTGTGTCAGTGGCGCATGACGGCATTCGCTTGTTGGTCAGTTGGACACTGACAGTGTGCCACAGCTTTTATAGAAGATATTAAGATTACGAACTAAACTTTTGTCCATAAACATGATAAATAAAAAGGAAAAAGTATTGTCTAAATGTGAAATATCTCCACTTCAGGTCATCCAAATTAAAAAATTTAAAAAGCTTTCAATTTCTGAAAGCCAGCTGACATCTTGAAAGTAAATCCAGGTTCAGTAGGAGCCAGAACAAAAATCACCGAAAGTGCCTTTTTAGAATGACTGATTTGTTTAAAATTGGTAGGCCTAGTGTCATTAATAATCATAGTAATAATAGCTTAGGACCTCAAACCGAAAATGTTTTGAAAAATCAGAGTAAAGGCATAGATGTTGTCCCTTTCTCCTTCCCGAAGTGCTTTGTACTTTGTAGCAATTGTAAAAAATCAATATGTGATGTTTGTGATAAGCCAAATACAGTGTTTTGTTCAAGTGATTGTCTTAGGTGAGAAAAGTTAAAAACTAAGACTCGCAAATCTCTGTGTTACTGATTAGTTCCTGTTTTTTTCCATCCTTCAAGTTCAACTCAAGCTCACATTTTGGAGACTATATGTATTAAAGAAAAATCTAGGTCTGACTTTGTTGTGTATGTCTTTCACTGCATGCAGCAGCATTAATACATTGCAACAGCAATGGTGGAATGTTAAAGGTGTCCTAAAGTTGGTGCACAGAATTTCGTACAACCCAAATTTACTGAAACTTTCTCGTCTGGAGCAGGTGGACAATTGCAGACATTGTTCAAAACATACACGTGTCTGTTACATATGTTTCTGTCAATCTTTAAATCTAAATTTAAAAAAAAAATTTGAGGAGAGAAGAATGCAGATTGCCTCCAGGTTCTGTTGTCCTTATGCATTGAATGTTAGAATTGATTTCAATTTTTCTAGCATTTTGATGTCTGCTTGTAACGGTCGTCCTGGATGGCTCCCATGAAGGATCTGGACGGTGTTTGGGGAAAGCCAACATCAACCCTAGATTGGTGTGAAGTCAACTACGTTGTCACCCCGTATATTGCAGAATTTTGTAAGTATTCAAGGACACCATTATCAGGTTTTATCCCAGACAAGACTTACTGGTGATAGGGGTTCAAAATCCACATTTTGTTTGTGGCCATATGGGTCATTGATAAATGTTGGGTCCACATTTTATAATTCTGATGCACTCTTTAATCCTCCAAGAGTGATTACGAATTAAACTACCTACCCAACAAATATGAAGTCATTCTTAATGATACTTGAATGGCAATTTACAAAGTGCCAAGGTAACAGAAACAGGAAATATGTCGCACTTTGGACCTTAAATTTCAAGAATGACCGATATGCCTGTGGGCAAATTAATGATTTGGTTTATTTTTTGAGAATTGGATTTGAGGCCATTGTCCTGTCAACATTGACTGCCTTACCAAACACTTATCGCTCCAGCCTCTGGCAGGGCTGCCAACTTTGAGTAAGAGCTGAATTTGGCAATTGAGCTTGAACAGAACTACATGTAATGGAAGGGCATAGCGCAAAGTGCTAACGGCGTGGGGTTAGGGCCCACCGAAGGGCTGAAAAAAATTTGGATTCGAGACGTTCTGTGATGTGATCTCAGGCAATTTCTGACCACTTTATCATTTAAACATCGTTTTTGATTTTTTTTTTAGCGTGAAAAATCATGTGTGGGCGTGAGAGTGTGAGAATAACTTGAAATGCGTGAGTCTGACGCTAAATGCGTGAGAGTTGGCAGGCCTGCTCCGGCTCACTAACGCTGTGTTGCTTCCCTTTCAGTCTTTTACCGTTACTACTTTGGCCACTGTTCACAGGAACTGAAATCACCATGCCTACATGAAACTCTCACACACACATACTTGTTATATGGGATCTACCTGCCACTAAGCTTACCCCATTCACAGTCTCAATTCCTAGGTCTTGCACTGTATCCCACTCATTATCCTTCATTGTTCTCACGTCCAAACTGTGGAACTCTCTACCACAATCGTACTTCCCATCATCCTACAAACTACAGTCTTTCAAGAGCTTCATCAACAAGCTTGATCTCATATCACTCTCCTAGTCCTTTTGGACCATAGGTGCTCCCTGTCTTTTCTTTGCATAATCCACTAAAAAAAAATTCCACAGTTGATTTTGGAAAATTGAGGTTAGAGGGCTGTATGCCTAGGAAAGCCTTGTTGATTTGGAGATGCAGGTCTTATTCTATTGGTATTGACTTAATGAATAATTTAAGGTAGTGTCCATCATTTGTAATTTGTGTGTTATGTTTGTTTGAAGCAACAAAAGCACTCAAAATCTAAAGAAGGGTGCTGAACAACTAACCTGATGATGTTTCAGCTCAGCTTCAGCTGTATATTTCGAGGAAAACATTATTCTAGGATCTCGATTTCAAATCAAAAGTTGCCGAGTCACGTTTCGAATTAGGCCTGAATTCAGCGTCTGAGACATGTTCTCACTGAGCCGATTGCACCTACGCGATTATAGCAACTACGAATTATAGCAACCGTGTGAGTGTCGTGTCAACGCTTCCGCGCGTTTTGCCGAATAAAAAAAACGAACTACTAACGGAAATTTCCAACGATGCGTCTTTAGACGCATCGTTGGAAAGGCCTTCTTTCATTGATTTCTTCAAAATGACAGCTTGCCAAAAAGAATAATTTCACAGGGAGTTTAGTCCCTTTACTATCTTTAAACCAAGTATGCTTTTCAACAATAATACGCCAGTTACTTTTTGGATAGCTGCAAATGATGGACTGTACCTTCAAATGAATTTTTCAATCCACAGCTAGTTGGATGAGTTCTAACAGGAGTAATAAACATGCTAGTGAATTTCCATCTGGTTTTGAGGTAATATTCCAGACTGTCTCCTTTCCCCCCGTACTTTGCAGGGAACACAGTGAGTAGCTTGGTGCTTGTATTCATTCCAGTCCTGGATTTGGTGTACACCAAGCTGACTGCACCTAAATGGGTCCACATGGAGTGGCGTAACTACATGGCATGCTTGGCCTTTGTCTGTGAGTTTGAAATAAAAATGTTATTTAACTTAGAACAGGGACATGTTTTTAACCAGTTCGTGCCGGATGACGTGTATACACTCAAAAGTTTTGTTGTATTCAGAACAGATAACAGATAAACACACAGGGAGCTAGGCCGGAAATATGAGTTTGCTGCCCGAGGGTGATGGCTTCAGCCCCGCCTGGCTTGAAGTCGAGTGAAAATTAGTCCCGCGCCTCATTCCGTTCTTGTCAAAATAATCGTGGCGCGAACTGGATAAGGAATCAGAAATTTGGGGAACTGGTCCACCACAACTGCATCCATGCTACAAATTACGCTTTCACGACCGCAAAAGAAAACATGCTAATCGCGTCTGGAAAAATGGAGGTTTCGTACTGAATTTATCAATTGTAAATCAAGTAAAGTCAAAAAAGGGGGAAAATGATTTAAGTTGTTGAAAACCCTAATGGGTAAGACAGAATTGATGGTATGAATACATTTTTATGTTGTTGTTTTTTTCAACCTTGCTGATACATTTTTAGGGCCAGGTGGTAAAAATAAAAATAGGGTCTGTATAGGGTCTGTTGGGTAACCAACAAAACTTTTTTTGCCTTTTAAGCAATTTTTAGAATTTCTTTCTTGAGCTAGAATTTCCTCATCACTTTCACCAATTCTCAGAGCAAACTTTTGCAAATACAGCAGCTATAATTATTTAATAAAGTTATTGCACAAAATTCTGTGTGGTCTCCTGTATAAATTCCCCTCCCAGTGAACAACCCCCCCCCCCCTAAAAATAAAAAATTCCCAAGGTCTTTAACACCGAAATGTTATTGATAATAAAGCAGCATTCCCCACCACGTACTAATAAAAAAGTAAAAAAATCCATAAATCTTCTGTTTTTATTTGCAGCTGTTGGTCTGGGTTCTTTGTTGTTTCACATGTCGCTGCTCTATGAATCACAGGTAAGGGTAATTCAAATGGATTTTTGTTTAATTATTCCATTAGATCTAGTCCAGGATATTCTTGATTATGTTACAAGCCTTCAGCTCCTGTGCTGAGGACATTCTGTGCAATGTGGATGCACACCGTTAAAAGCTGTGTTTTGCATTGGACACATTTTTTGTAAAGATGTTAGCGAAACAGTGAACTAATAATTAAAATATCATCAGTGTCCGCACTTGGTCTTTTGACTTAATTGGGAAAATTTGTCGGAGACTGTGGCTTAAGCAACCAAGTTGGGCATAAACATGTGTACATGTGATCGGCTGTCGTACATGTATATCCTGAATTGTCCTATATCCTCAATCGTCATAACATATGACATAATGGAACATTTTCATCTTGGACAAAAGTTGGTTATTATTCTCAGTCTGCCGTGACTTAAAAGGTTACGTTAAGGGTCATTATGAACAAGTAGACATTGGCGATAATTGTTTATGAAATATTCCAAATTCCGTTTTTTCCTTTTCAGCTTTTGGATGAATTACCAATGATATGGGGTACATGTGTCCTTGTGTATTTATTGTAAGTACACCAGTCACTTTCATAAAAGGAGCAAAACAAACTGAAAAAGCAAAGCAGTGAAAAAAACATCTGCAACTGTTTTATCCAGTTTAAATTTCATAAACTCCAAATCGAAATCCATAAATTGTGCAAGGTCCTGTTGGAAGAAATAAAGCTATGTGGTGAACTTCGGCACAAGCCGTGTCAAACAAAGATGGCTGTTGCAGCGATGTGTTGAAGTAAAAGTCAGTGGGGTTATATGAAGTAACATTCAGTGGGGTTATATCTGTAGTCTATATGAAATAAGATATGGCGCACATTTTATTTGAAGTGAAACAATGGGCTATGCGAAGGTCATGGGCTTTGCAATGTGAAATCCAGCAAAGGCTTCCGATATCTGACGGAATTTGAAAGACGGTGGTGGTGGGTTACATGTATACCAATTTGTGCTTTGTTTAGGTTTGCCATTTTATTTTGTCATAAAGTGGAGTTTGTCTCTTTTCATTGGCCAGCTTTGAGAATAATTCCAAGCCCAGCAGTCGGAGCTATGCCCTGATGTTGTTCCTGATCCTATACTCCTCTGCTGTTACTGCTATCTACATCCTAGTCATCAATCCCATCTTCCATCAGGTAGGAACATTGGCAAAATAAACTTTACTATACATTGTGTTTATTGCAGCTTATTATGGGTATGGATGACAAACCAGGGGCATGTTTTCGTGACTGTGACCAGAACATGTTTGTGACGTCAAATTGATAACCAGAAACATGTTTACACATGCGCACAAAAACGCTGCACCAAAAACAGTGTCAAAAGTTGTACACAAACATGGCGGTGGGTTTAACTGGGATGGCTTGTATGTTGTATAGACATTTTATTACAGGCCACTTAAAATGTACAGACTTATGATGTATGTATTAAAAATAAGCATTACAGGCTTATTTTTCCCAACACTGTTTTGTTAAATGTCGTGTATTTACCTGTCCGCCATCTTGAGATGCACTCGGTAACAGACCTTTGGCCTTGGTTCGGTTTTGGTCGCAACAGTGACATCACTCCAGCCAACCGAAGTCACGAAAACGCTCAACCAATGACCAAAGCTGAAACATGTTTCTGGTCATGGTCACGAAAACACGCCCCAGGCAATTTGTCAAGCCTATGGGACGGGGGAACCAGTCCAAATGTTTGTCTCATTATATATCCAGAATTGTTTGATTAGTTTCTTGTATTGCTGCAATGGTAATTAACCCTTGCCCTATTAGCCCTTGAACCGCCCTAAACCACCCTGCCTATTACTCTTCAGACTGCAAAAACTGCCCAAGCACTCACAAGGTCTTGGTCTCGGTCTCGCCAATAAGGTCTCAGTCTCAGTCTCAGTTTCGAATTTGGACCCTGAGGTCTCCGTCTTGGTCTTGGTCTCGGTCCTCAGGTCTCGGTCTCGGTCTCAAGCTTTCAGATCTCGACTACAACACTGCTGGAAAGAGCGCATTACCAACGCTGTGCTCTACAGCTGGCTCCAAAAAAATTGTAACAAGCTGCCAGCAGACGAATGAGGCTCACTGGCCACTGTGTGAGACACAAGGAGATAGCAGTTAGTCAGCTGGTGCTCTGGGAGCCAAGACACGGTCGCTGCAGGAGAGGACGTCCCCCGTTTCCCTTATCAGCACGCTGTGTAGGGACCCTGGGGCAGATGGGGCCGCTGAGATTAGATCACTAATGGAGGACCGTGCAGTCTGGGTACCATTGCCAATGCGTGGCTGAGGCCGCCATGAAACACACGCTAGTCAATGATAGTTTGACTGCTGTAGTCAACTATTCAGGACCAGTCCTATTGAGGTTGGTCTGCACATCTCTGGTTATCAGTAGCTGTGCATATTGCTATGTACAGCAGAGAGACAGGAAAGTGAATTGTCTGTGGTTTTATATATTATCAAGGGCTGTACTACTAGTTGATGCTACTGACGAGTATGAGTCGTACTCGACTCGAGACGTTATGACTAATGGTTTTTCCAATGCCTGCGATTCGTCTCAGCCATCCAGCCTGATCCTGGGCACCACGAACAGCCTGATTGTGTTTGAGGCATATGTCGTTAAGGTTGTCTATGATCTGTGAGAGGTAGGTGCGACGCAGGCCTCCTCCCTGTCGGAAGGGCTCTGATGGCTGGTTGTGTGGGTTCAGGAAGACAGCAAGAGGCACCTCAGGTCTCCGCAGTGTATGAACAATTAAGGGAAGGCGACTTCTCAGCAAAGTGGTTGTGGCAGGTGCTACGCGTGTATGAGCTTTATCAGGGCTGTAAGATTTAAAGCATTGCAACTGTAAATCTGTAAGCCATTTGGCCAATTTCATGGTAATGTATTATGATTAGCAAAAATGTTCAAACAATGTCAGAAAATTGAAGCTCAGCAGTTAGCAGAAAACACCCGACCTTTTGTGCATTTCTCTGTATTTATCAGGATGTGGCAGTACAGTTGTGCTGTGTTTTTGTTATGTTACAGATAGCCTTCATGTTTCTGGTAACGGCCGCTTTCGGAAGAGGTGCATACTGTTTCTTCTACCTGTAAGTCATTTTGTAGACAAATAATTGCAGGCAAACGTGAACTTTCAATGTAAAGTTTCTTTACCCCTTTCCAGATCCTCCCTGCCAAGTTAATTTAATTCAACCCGCAACAAATAACCTAAACCCATTACTGAATTTGTTACAACGTTCAACTTGAGCCCACCCCTGTTTTAAACTCTGCAATTTGTCAATTGTAAGTTGGAATTTACTTGTGCCTGACTCGTTTATTAATCCACTACCAAAAAAAAAAGGTCTGCTGTATTGCATTTTGTTGTGATAATCTGTTTTCTTATTAGTACCTTCAACCAGTATGCACAAGTACCAGTGTTAATTGTAGTTGAGTCCATCACAGGTCCTTTCACAAGTAGCAGGGGCTGAACAATACAGAGCGAGTAAAAAAATAAAGGAAACCCAAATGGCAGGACCTTTTTCTTAATAAAGTTCTGCATGTAGAACTTTCAAATCTATGATATGAAAGCCAAATTAATAAGCTTTCTTTTAGTACAGGAATCATTCAAATCACTCATGTACTTTTCAAGTTATGGGATTTTAAACACAACCACCGTTTTAAAGTTCTGTCCACGGATCAAAAAAAAAGTTGTGTGTTCCTTCAGCAAAACGAAAACAGTTCACACACATCCGTATGTGAATTGATTTCGTTCACACTTACCTTTTTTTGGGATCCGTGGACAGAACTTTAACATGAACAATAAGAAAAGAACGTAAGAAGACAGAAAGAAGAAATAAGAAGACAGAACTTTAAAACGGTGGTTGTGTTTAAAATCCCATTGCTTGAAAAGTACATGAGTGATTTGAATGATTCTTGTACTAAAAGAAAGCTTAATGGCTGGGCTTTCATATCCTAGATTTTGATAGTGCTACATGCAAAACTTCATTCAAATATTTGTCCTGCCTTTTGGGTTTCCTTTTTTGACTCGCCCTGTAGAGAGTTTCATCAGATGTGAAATTCGCACCCGTATCATGTATCCCAACAATTTTATGTGTGACACCACCACTTTGTGCATTAAACGTGATACAAGAAAGTGACGCGGGAACTAGGTGTGAAAGCCGATGGCATGGAATCAGTTTGAATGAGTTTCCGTATTTTTCGCTCAAAATTTCTTCGTATTTAATCATTGTATCAATCTCTCATTTTTGATTTTATGATGTACCAGACATGTCAGATTGCAATTGGAATCTCTTAAGAGTGAATTTTTTTTTACGGCGTAAAGAGAAATTTGAGCATTGTTGTGACAGAAAATGGTGACTTGGTTTCCTCAGCAGCAATATGTATACGCAGAGGCGCGATGCCGAAACTGATATTTGAACACGACCTCACGTGTGCTTTGTGCATATGAACCGGGTACCCGGACCACTGATATCAGGAACCGGTTCCAGATTATGGGATCGGGTACCCGTAACCAACTTTACAACTTACTTAGTTACTTCTCAGACAATGAAAAGGAAAAGTTTTGAATGCCATTTGTGGGAATTTTCAAAATGAAAAACCGGACAACATTGAAAATCAAAACAAATTCTGCTTTTATCAGGCATGCAACTTTTCCTTGGATCTGTTGATATCCGCGTTTTTTACTTCTCATGAATGTCATTACAAATTGAAAAATACTGTACAAAGTCTTGTGTGATTTGGAGTTTCCTCATTTGTTTCTAAATTCCCAGTTGCATGCCTGTTATTATGTACATTTTATTGTGTAACAGATGACACTCGCGAAAGTTGCAGTTTACACCATAAACCTATAAAGCCCTTCAGCCTACTTCCAGGATTTGCATTTTGGGGCTGGGTTTCTTTTACGGGTACCCAATACCGGGTACCCAGTACCGGGTACCCAGTACCGGGGACCCGTGTTTTACTTCAATAGGGTACCCGGTTCCCATACTACCCATAAATGCACACCACTACTTGTAAACACCAATCAGCCGTAGTAATACATTGTACGTATACGGATATGTAACAATATTTATCTGGATACCAAAAGTGTCTACAAAGAAATGATTTAGTGACAGTTCATTCAAATAACTTGTGACTTTACTTGATACTGGATGACTTGTGGTTGACCTACGATGGACTGTAACTACAGCACTGGCAAGTACCCACTCAGCAGTCCTGATGCATGTTCAAAATATTGCATGCATGAAAGTTAACCCAATATTTTTCCTTTTTCCCCTGTGTTTTGCATTTGTTTTCACCCGGACAGAAAGATGGATTGCTCCCCAGTACTTTTCTTCCTGTCCGTGCTTCTGTTTTTCTGTGGGGGTGTGTTGTGGCTGCTTGATAATGGGCTTTGCACGCACCTCAGGTATGTGGAACCAACAGAATATTTGAGCAGATTTTTTTTTTTTTAAACAAATGGTTTAAAAATGTACTGTCTATGCTATTTTTCGAGTTTCACCCCCAAATATAGATTTTGTCATTAAATTGCAATTTTTATTTAGCAATACAAAAGGTGACTACTTCACTTTTCAATGCGTGAATACGTGAAATTTGGCCAATGTTTAGATATAGAATAACTGCTTTGCAGATCTCAGATTATTGGGATATTCAGTTTTTGCAGGGTAGACTGGTTCCGCCTCCTGTTTAGAACCCATGTGTGTTCAGAAACCACTTTACTCCCAGGGCAGATCTGTTTGCGCACATCAGCAAACCAAAACAAGAGCCTATTATTCAGAGGGTTGAAAATGCCGCTATTAAATTAAAATGAAACACTCAAAAGTAGAAATTCTGACTAATTGACCTTATTCTAAATTCGAACTTATGAACCTTCGGACTAATGAACCTTCGAACTAATGAACCTTCGGATTAATGAACCTTCGGACTATTGCATCAAATGTTTGGATTAACGAACCGTATTTCATTTTCGGACTAACGAACCCCCTCTTATGGGAATTTTGTGAATTTGGACTATCGAACCTTCAGACACCATTGACAACCATACACGACACATTATAGTGACCATTATGCCATTTGATAAAGAATTTACGGTTATTTTGCATAAAAATAAGCCCTACTGTCTAGTTTAAAATGCACAACTTTGCTGCTTACCAAACACTTGGCTACTGCAATGGTGGCCGATCATCAGGAAACCGGATGGTCACGTGGTACTTTGATGTCATATAATCAGAACCTATAGGTAGTACTTGGGATCCAGTATGGATCGATGAAGCATGGCAGCATGCTTACTAGGGGATTGCATGCAGAAAAAAGTAAAGTGCGACACGACAAAAAGAGGAATGTGTCAGTGTTGCAGGAGAGATGACCTTGGGTATGGAATCCATGAATGAACAATATATCTTATGTGTTGCAGGGGTCTCAGAGGCTGTTCTTTGTTATTTTAATCTAGTAACAATGAATGCATAAAGGTTTACTCATGCTAATCCATGCAATACAAAACCATTGCCCTTTGACTCCGCCTTAACGCATAAGGTCCGTACATGGCACTTCTTCAGTAGTACATGTACTTATGAGGGCTCTGTGTGTGGGACACACTACGTGCACGCCGGTTTACCAGCATATGATGTGAAGTGTCTTTTGCATGAGTGGCTTTTGCATGGGTGCCCAAGTGCGGATCGGGGAAACCAATTTTGTTTTTTTTGCGTACACCACCATCTTTTCCTCAAAAAATTTGGTTAGAGTGGTCAGAAATTGCCTCAGATCGCACCACAGAGCATCTAGAATCCAAAATTTTGGGGACCCACTCTTTGGCCCCCCCCCCAAAAAAAATTGTGTTCTGGATCCGCACTTGTGGTTGCCTGGCACTTGACAGCCAAGAATCTGTCTTATTGTTGGGAAGGGGGGGGGGGGGGAACAAGGGAAGCACTTACTCCTTCAGAATGCAGTTATCCATTAAAAGGATCAGAATGACCCCAGAGCTTTTTTGTTTGTTTTTGTCCATCGTTTGCAGGCATATCCGTTCAGTGGTTCCTGCCCCGCTGGGCGCCGGGCTGCAGCTCCATGCATGGTGGCATGTCTTAGCTGGGCTGGGTGCCCACTGCCAGTTCATGTTCAGGTAAAACAAATGCAACATTTGTGGTAATTTTTATATTTATTTGTACCTCAAATGGTCTTAAATCCAACTTGAAAATTACCAACCAACCGATGTTGTCAACAGCAAAAATCACTCACCATACTTTTAATGAATTTTCAATAAGTTTAGTACTCCAAGATACAGACACCATGGACCTAGCTCGTGGTATACCATCTTGGAAATCAAAGCAAAGCATTTAACGCAAACAAACATGGCGGCGTAAATGGTGTGTGCGATGAATGAGTGACTCATAAAGTTACAGTAGATTGACAGAATCTTTCAAATGGATGGATAGCTCAAATTCCCCCGAAATTGATCCCCATTCTAGGTATGTCATGCCTCATTGCATTTTGAACACACTATTTGCGATGCCATGTTTATGTGCTTTAAATGCCTCACTTTGATTTCCAAGATGGCGTACCATGAGATAAGTCTATGGTGTCTGTATCTTGGAGTACTAAACTTATTGAAAACATTCAAAGCATGGTGACTGATATTTGTTGCTGGCAACATCAGTTGGTTGGTAATGTTCAATCTGGATTTAAGAAGTGAACTAATTATTCACGGAGGGGGAGCAAAGCAAAAACTATTGCAATTTTTGTTTTTGAAAACTTCAGGACCTGAAATCCTTGTGTAAAAGTACTAAATTAATATTAAAAAAAATATATTGAAAAAGGATTTGTCCAACAAAATATGCCATCATTCTTTGCATCTAATTTTAAAATTCAAAGATTTTTATTGAGCGATAACCCTTGATTCACATCGCACAATGCAAGGCAGTTTTAATTTCTCTTGTAGAAAATACCACAGATTACTATTTAAAAAAATGGAAAGATTCGCTTGATGAGAATCGTTTTTCACTCACCTGATTGTCAGTGTTGTAGGACTCGGACTCGGGACTCGGACTCGAGTCCGGACTCGAGTCCTTTTTTCAAGGACTCGGACTTGGACTCGAGTCCTTTGCTCAAGGACTCGGACTCGGAACCAAATGACTCGAGGACTCGGCCAGTCGGCTGAGTCGCAAAATCGGGTCTTTTAGGTGTTTTATTTCAATTATTTTATGTCTTTCACCTTGATTTGGTTTGCTGTGGAACGCAGTTCTGCCGCTCGCAAAAATAACTTGCCGATTGATCAATGATCAATTGATTCATTCCAACCTAACCTAGCCAATTGCCCACCAAATAAATCGATTCATCAGTTATTCAGTTGCTTGCCGATGTGTTGGACTTTTTGTTCAATATTACTAACATGGTTGACACAATGACAAGGAGCTATCTCAGCCGCATGGAATCAACGTTTTTTAACCTTTACTGTAAGAAAGGGAAATAAAGAAAAGCAACAAAATAATGTGAAGAATAATTACTGAAGATCATATGCTAATTGTAATTGTCACTTTACTGTAGTATCTGCGTCAATATCTGTAGGCTTCTACGCATACTAAGGTAAAAGTTAATGCAAGTTTTTTTTAATGTACATTATAAACATAATGAATGCATTGCATAGTGCATACAGCCAAAACCATTACCCCTTCTCTATCACCTGACATTTGATAGTGACATTTTGAAAACGTTAATATAGTATTGGTGAACCGCGACTTGAATTTGATACATAAGGACTCGGACTCGAGTCCTTTTTTCAAGGACTCGGACTCGGACTCGGACTCGGACTCGGACTCGGACATCAAAAAGTGACAAGGACTCGGACTCGAGTCCTTTGCTCAAGGACTCGGACTCGGACTCGGACTCGGATGAGGAGGACTCGACTACAACACTGCTGATTGTATTCGTTTTCATATAAAATCCTTAAACCTTCCCCAAATTTGTTTGTTGGTACTTAGAAGAACATTCCAAACCATTTGTCTGAGGGAGAGTTGGTGTATAATCCCAAATCAACTTTGAAAATACCAGTTGTCACAATCATGAATTTATCTACATGATTTTATGAATAATGTTCCCATTTCTGCAGCTACCAGTCACGCCTGCGGTATTTGAAGCATCACACCACTGAATGGGTAAGATTTATTTTAAATTTGAATTTGAATACTATATGTAAGTTTGGCATATGACCTGCTCTTGACTGAATTTAGAAAAAGCCTTCATTTAAATCAGTGTCCTGCGAAGGTATTTTCATAGATCACATAATTATAGCATTCAAAATAGTTTTCAAAAAAATCAAACAAGCATAGGTTTGCTACAAAAGTCAACCAATTTTTTAAAGGTCAAAAGGCAATCCAACTCAGGGATTTTGTTGCTATGTAAGTGGTTTTCGCCATTGGTGAACTACACGGAATAGCCATAGACACAATGCTTGTTTTCTGACATGGCCTAAGACTTGCAAAATAACAAAAAAGTTCTGGAAGGTTTAGATCTGTTTGAGTATAATTTTGTGGTTAAAATAACTATTTTGAGGAAAGGTGTTCAATTGAAGAAGGTCAATTCTTCTGGCCTTATTCTTTAGGGGAAGGGATTGGCAAGATGGGCGGGGCTGTGCAGCTTCTAAAGCACCATACAATCCTCCAGTTCAATTCCTTAATAGAATTTGTCATTTTCCCTCTTCTAAATTTACCCCTTTCACTTGAGATTTTTACAAGTGGTGTTTTAGAGCCTTTCTTTATGTGTGTATACATGTATAGGTTGGTTGGTTTCCACTTGTCACTATTGGTGGGAAGGAAAATGGACACATCAACTAAGCTAGCACTGACAAACTTCACCCCTACTCCAAAAGTGGTAATGGTCCAGTGGGAATGAACAGCCAATGGGAGAGCTCTCCTTGGCATGATCTACTGTCTGAGAGGTGAGCACACCTACATTTATGAATGTTCTGGCATAATGACAAATATTTGAATGCCATGGCTCACTAAGACCGTACAAGATTTCGCACAGGATTTTTCTGTGACTGCAGAGGGATTTCTATAACTGATTTGGAAATATTTACGTAGTTTTGAAATTTCACAATGTAGATGTAGAATGTGTGTACATGTTCATGTATATGATACATTTATAGTTACAGATATAGTGTACCAGATTGACGTGCCTTGCATGGTCCCCATCAGAATAGTGAAAAAATACCTTGATTTAGCTCCATACTATGGGGATTTGTCACAATGAAATTTTCTAAATTGAAAGTGACAAATATTGGTGCACGAGTCCATTGATTTACCACGTCACATTCTTTAAAAGGTTGGCATGAACCTAGCTTGGCAGGGATTCACAGTGGTGTCCTTAGGCAGGACAAGTTGTCACAATTGATGCCTTTCCTATCCAAGGAGTGGATATGTACAGGTTCCTAGGAGGGCAAATGTGTTTTTTGACATGTAATTCCCTGGACTTTCAGCTGCGTAAATCTGCCAAAACTTACGCGGCACAGGAAGATAGTGCTGCATTCTC
Organism: Patiria pectinifera; assembly: GCA_029964075.1. Lineage (NCBI taxonomy): Eukaryota > Metazoa > Echinodermata > Asteroidea > Valvatida > Asterinidae > Patiria > Patiria pectinifera. The sequence goes on from CM057144.1 coordinate 9,995,087, forward strand.
CTTACATAAAACACAAATGGGGCATCAAGTCTAATGTAAAGAAATGGTGGCTGGGCTCCACAGCACTGATTCTATCACAATACTGTCATACCAAGTGTCACCTGTCGGGTGGGTCACCTGTCGGGTGGGTCACCTGTCGGGTGGGTCACCTGTCGGGTGGGTCACCTGTCGGGTGGGTCACCTGTCGGGTGGGTCACCTGTCGGGTGGGTCACCTGTCAGGTGGGTCACCTGTCAGGTGGGTCACCTGTCAGGTGGGTCACCTGTCAGGTGGGTCACCTGTCAGGTGGGTCACCTGTCAGGTGGGTCACCTGTCAGGTGGGTCACCTGTCAGGTGGGTCACCTGTCAGGTGGGTCACCTGTTGGTGGTTGGGAATCGTTGATGAAGCCATACAAAAAATGGCTGATGAGCTCCTTACCCCCACTCAAGAGAGTGGAAGATTTCAGGAATATGACCCACTGACCAGTTTTCCTGTGTAAAATACATTTTATAACTGAAAGTTTTAACATTATTGTCACCATAATGAAATCAAGTGAATCAGACAACTATTGATGCATCTCAAACAGTGCAATCCATTGAAGAAATAAGAATGGCGTGGGGGGGGGGGGCCTTGCCTCCAATTGCCAATTTCAAGGTTATGTTTTTTCTATTTGCCTGTTCGAGGGTTGAGGTGGGGGGGGGGGTTGCAACCCTTCTGCACCCCCTCAATCTACCTGTGGATTCAGTCACATTTTAAACTTTTAAAGCATTTATTTCTTTAACATTTGCACATTCAATGCACAATAGCATGCATACTTTGACAAGGTCACATAAATTTATATATCATGATGCAGAAACATAAATGATAAAAATGTGTTCACGTATTCATATAAGTTCATTTAATTTAACAAATGCATGTAGTTTTAAAAAAAATCATATAAGCTTGGAAGTGTAATATTTCTATTTTCATAAATCATTTTGCGTGAAAAAAAAATCAGGAAATACTTTCATTTGTGTAATTGATGAAAATCATGAATTTTGATTATAATTGTCTGTAAGATATTTGTAAATATTTGCAAATTTTGTATAATTATGCAAGTGCCTCTTTGATTGGCAATCACAGTGATTTTAGTTTGCAATCATAAAAGCCAAAATCGGTCAAATGGAACCCGAAAAGCTTTCATGGTCACAATTGTTGTCATGAATACTACTTAACATAGTCAGCTAGAAATTCACTTGGCAGAATTTTTACTTAAAGGAGAAAATTAACTTTATGCAGCTGGAATAGAGAAATTGCCTAAAAGGCCTACAATTTATTTATTTTAAAAATTGGACTGATATAAACTGGAAATGAAAACATTCCTCATTTCAAGTATGTACATTTTGATGAAAGTTACCTTTCCCACCTTCACACTGAAATTACCTTTCGTCTTACAAAAGGGAGAGATATATTTGTGTTGTGATATTGAAAGAAAAAAAATACTGTCTCTGAAATTGTTGAATTGAAGTGTTTAGTAGGACGTAGTTGTTTGAATTGCTGTGTTCTAGAGGATGCATATTGATACCTTCACAGGGTAATGAAATTATGCATTGTTCCCAGAGATATATTTCATGAGAATGTACTCTTATAAGAATGTAGTTTTGCTTTTGCTGTAATTTTCAAAATTGGATGGCTTTGGGGGTTAGTAGTTTATAGCAAACATTGTTATATTCACCTTTTTGAAGTTTTGTGTTCATAGATGCTGGAAAAATAAATCTGGAAATAAAATGCTGAACTTGTAACGTGGTTCTCTGACCCTACTTCAGACAAAACGGAGCAAATTATAGACATCAGGGAATTGTCAGGTCAGGGAACCAGACTAGTTGGCTTGCACCTGTTCATGGATGTGTTAACGATTGCAAACAAAATGTTGACTACCTAAATTTGGTAAATTGGGGGTAGTATCCAGGTAAGTGTTTTACAGTCAACCATGGTTGGAAAAACCTGACTTTTGTATCAACAAGAAATTGATACAAAATTCCACTTTTCTTGCATATGACAGCACACCAGGTGATATTATTTCACAGGATGCTTGAGACTATTATTCACTTACAGTCAAGTGAGGGATTTGTTTTTCGATGTTTGCAAATGTTGTATATTACGTTTAAAGTCCTAACTTCATTGACTGCAATAAACATGTTTATGGATATTTTGTTTGTTTTATAGGCAATCATGCTTGTGTCCAATGAAAAAAATGTAAATTGCTGAATAATAAAGAATGTCAGACCTAATCATGTAGTACTTGTCCATCACGCAGGCACTTACCGATAAGTGCAGATTAGTTGTGGAGCCTTGTTTTAGCAATAAACCAACTGCAATGGAAAATCTAAATATTTGGTTCTACGCAAGTTTTTGTGTCTCCTCTTGGCACCCTCTGGTAGTCTATGCAATTCGCCATGGTCTATTACGCATGAACAGATTTGCTGATTAATTAGGCAAGACCCCACCTCTTGACCTCCAGGATTTTGACCAATCGGTGAGTGTTTCTATATCGGGTCATAGACAATGGCTACAAAAAATGTGTCACGTGCTCTGTGTCATGTTACGCGATATTGCGCCTGGCTGTTGTAATATATTATGAAACATTGAATTGGAATTGACCAATCAAACCATTTAGTCCTGATTTAGGAATAAAATGACGTCACGATTTAGTAAAATCAACTCGGATTGGCTGGCGCACTGCTTGCATAAATTTGCATGTCAGGAGGTGTCAGACGTTATACAGGATTTGGCTCCGTGGATAACGGGTGATACACAGACTACCCTCTGGAAGCAACTGCAATGCCTAAAATTTCATTATTTAAAATTTTTGGTTATTTCACACAAAAAATACCTCATCGAGCAACTTCAAAAACGATTAACAGTTTTAAAACCGTCTAAATTAATGTCTCCAGTTAGTCTCTATGAATACATGTATAACACAATGTCAAGACTGTGATTTGTTGATTGAAACTTGAAATGTAAAACAAAAGTAATAATCTGAAACCTAACTTGAATAATGGTGAAAATAAAAACTATGCATTTACTGAAAACAAAATTGAAAAAGCATATACCTTTCCCATTTCCAAAGTTTGTTCAGACGCCAATCTATTTTTTTTTATTCTCATGGCTTTCTTCAATCTGTATCGCGCAAGCTAAGCCACGCCCCAACCGTCACAGAATTAAATTGCCCCGCCCCTGCCTTGTTTAGTAAACTTGCACACTCTTACCATGGGGACTACTACTATGCATGATGTAGTTGTCGTTCGTTTAAACTGTTGGGTCCGTCGTAAAAATATGGACTAGGACAAGTCTAATTGAGAAAATCGGGCGCCAGTATTTTGTTTACTAACATGTGCACGTGCTGTATGTACATGTAAATGTACCTGTACTTAATGAGCAACTATGTAGTGCAACTATGTACATAAACCAGCTCGCGCCGCGCGGGAGACACAGTTGTTTTCGGGGTGTTTTGCGAGTGAGACATGGCACCGGCGTCGGCAGAGTTTGTGGGTGCGTGGGGGAAGCCAACTTCAACGCTGGATTGGTGTGAAGAAAACTACCTGGCAAGCCCTTATATTGCTGAATTATGTGAGATCCCACTTTATGTTATATTTTAGTGCGATTTTTCGAAGTACTGGCCTTGCTACGCATGGTTAACCAACCGTGATTAACTCCATTAGCGTACCCATACTAAATTCTCGGATGGCATCAGAGTGATCAAGTGCTTAAGTTTGATGTTGAAAATAGCTGTACAAACAAATTTAAAGTAAAAGAATCCAAAATTATTTTCATGCAGTCGCCATTATTTCGGTGGTTCTGTAAAAAGTCTCCTGCCGAGTTGTGAAATGTTTGTAGTTCTTAACAAATTGAATGTTTGTCAGTCTGAAAATTTTGTTTCAATATTGGCAATGACTGATCATCCATTTAAAAAAAAAATTATAAATGAATGAAACACTGAGAATAGTTTCACTCATAATGAATTAGGCCTATATTAAACAAACTTGAGGCATTTCATGTACATGTACTATTGTTTCTAGAGCTATAGTCTTGCTTATTAGTACATTAACTTTCCTGTGTTCGCAGTAGGTCAAATCTAACAAGCTCAGAGGTGAGATAAGAGAACTGCTTAAAAAAAATGACAGTAAATACCAGCCTAACACTATCGTTTTTTAGCTGTTTTGTTTGGTGTCAGATTTCTTTGCTCACAGTACAAAATTTGACTTGTCTACAAGTCAAAATCTACATGTATGATTGTCTGGACAATTCTGATCTTCCTCTGTCAGTCCTTGCGTGGAGCAATACAATTGCTCCGTGGTCCAAGGAATGCCATGCGATGTTCCTAATTCCTCTCCCCCCCCTGGAATTCCAATGTTAAAGTTCGCATTTTGACAACAGGAGAGCTAGCCAAAGCCGCCTAGTAAACAAATACTAAGTCTGGAATTTGTTTGGTACTTTTCATAACATCACTGAGGTGACTGCGCTATTGCTGTTCTATCACTATGGTGGCATATAAGTGATGGATTTTACTGTTGACCCTTTTTGTCTCGCTCAGTTGTCATTATTGTGACAATGAAAACAAATTGCATATGATTTTCCTACTGCACAATGGAGACCCCTGGCTCAATTGCAATTGAAACTGATCAGCCATGCTTATAATGCAAGGATTGAAGCTGAAATAAAAACTGGCTGCAAACCCTTTCTGAGTACCACTTTTAATAAGGGAATAAATGTGTGCTTGGCCGGTTTTTAACGCTATGTGGCTCGGGTAATTATCAGCATCCAGACTCCAACGGGTCTCAAACATAGTGTTTAAACAATCAAAACTTTTCGGTCCAAAAGTCAAAACTGCAGAAATTATATATTTCCAACGATTTTGTTCAGAAAATTTACTTCATGTTTTTCGAAACACCCCTCTTGCTATCATGACAACAACTCCTAATAATGAGATTGGCGCGTGCATCGTGCATACTGCGCAATGTGGCGCAAAATGCAGCTATGCCGGTGTAATGTGAATTTAGGACTATGAAATACTGACTCACTGGTAGTATTGCGCAAAAAAGTAAGTGAGGATTGTGAACGTTCTATTAATAAAAAGGTAACTAAAAAGCACCGGATTTCATGTGACACAGGAAAAGTTTTCAAGACCAGCTAGACAGTCTTTATCAACTGTTTAAAACCGGTCACGTGACAGGTTCTCGACCAATAGGAATGGGTAAACTGTCTTAGGTATTTACGAATGCACAATAAATTGCAAGTTTTACTCAGAGCTCAACTTAAAATTAATTTTGTCACAAGTGTGCATGTAGACTTGCAACAACTTTGGTTTTGCATTTGCAATAATTTTCATTCATGAATTACAAGAAAAAACAAACTCAGGACATGAAGGGGCGTAGTATGCTGAACAGCCCAGAATCCATGGTCTGGAATTTGGAGGATTTGGGGTACATGTACATGTAGTTCGTTTTACAAACATTTAAAAAACCAAACAGAATTCAATCCTGGCTTTTTAGCAATGTTATAAACCAATAAAATGTATCTGTTGTCATTCACTGTGTTATGTTTTGCCACAGGGAACTCACTGAGTTGCTTTGTCATTATGGGCATCCCCATTTTGATGCTATTCTCCCTGTCGCGGCGGAAAGTGGAAACACGATTCTACATTGGGTGCTGGTGCTTTCTAGGTATGTCAAAGAATGTATATTTTCTAAGGCAAGGGACCTTCTTGTTGATCGATGAATGACATTAATGCCAATAAATAAAGGAATTTATAATAGAAAAAATGTGACGTGGGAAAACAACTAATCTTAGGCTAACTCCTTGATTTTGTACAGCAACCCAATGGCCACATTCTTCGCATTTACTAATGCTGGACTGTTCCTGTCTCGGTCAAAATTCTTCAAAGCCACCCTTGTGATTTTAAAGAATCTGGGAGGCATAGGGTACTGTCAAAGAATACTTTTTCCATTTACAGCCCTTATGTATTATATTCTGAGAACATGTGCCAGTTGACAGTATAGCGGATCTGGGAGGGGGGGGTTTCAACTCCCCTGTTCAGCCGCTGAAAATGTAAATAGTAATTAGGCCCAAAATGATAAATGGAATGCTGAAGTTCCTATTATTCTTGAATTGTCTTGGAATGCATGAGAAATCATCGTCGATTTCATAACATTTTCTGGGCATTCCCCTAGACCTTCCCAGCTTAGTCTCACCTCCTTATAATATCAGCAACACCCACCCCCTTTCCCGAAAACTAGATATGCCACTGGATGACAATGCATCTTCAGATTTATGAGTTATTTTTTTAACCTTCACCAAATTGTCATGACTGGTTGGCACGCAGGGATTATCGTAAATGGTCCAACATGAAGTGTTTCATTCATTGGTTTCTCTTCAGTTAATTCATGCAGGAAAGCAGAATCTGTAAAAATTTGGAAGAAAACATTGCTCTTGTTGGTTCTAGTGTACTTGTATAAACAGTGATTAACAGTAGTCTTTGTGTAAACAGTTTAGCAAATTTCCAACACATGCTTCATAATCTAAAACATACACAAAATGCAACAGAAAATACGCAAACACACTAAAAGCAAGACAAACAGAAAGCCATTACATACAGATGGGGGTACTGTGGACTTTTCTGATATCTCTTTGCAGACAATCAAATTTAAGCAAAGCAGCAAACATTAATGGGGATATTGTTTTCAAGAACAAACTTAAATTTGTGTTGGATTAAACACTCCACTATAGTTCAACATTTGTTCACATCAACAGGGTATTATGGCTTTTGGGGTGATTGTGTGTACATGTTTGGATTCCAGTTCTGTTGGATCTTCGGGTTATTGCCAGGTGGTGAATAAAGCTCATGTTCAAACAAGGCAAGATTTTTAGGGTCACAGTTCTGAATGTATAACATGTAGAATGTGGAGAGAGGATTATATAAAAAGAAGCATCAAGTTTTCTCATGAGAATGTACTTTTTTTGCTGATATCATAACTCCCCCTTCAACACTTCTGAAATTACAAGAATGTAGTTAACATGTTAAAACATGATATTGTTCAAATGTTCAGAGAAATACATATCTCCCATACAGTACATAATAGTTCCATAGCTGGCAGGAAACTGCTCTTGTGCCATGTCTGCCCCTCAGTTTCAGTTTTCATAAGCAGATTGCATTGTATTTTTTGTATTCATGTGCACTGAGTTCCACATGATAGCACTGCAGAGATCTTTCGGTAACCAAAGTTCATTGTTACCAGTTAGGCTAGGGAGCAGCTAAACAGTCAAAGCTGTTTGGAATTTTATATCAGGAATAATAATTATATGGCATGCTCTGGTTGGGACCACACTAATTCCATTTGGGAACCTTTTTTGGTGGGGGACCCGGCGGGTGTTTCAACTTCCCCCTTCTCTTGCCTGCAAAAAAGTGTCCCTTGTCTGATAGTGGCCCATGCTCATCCACTTTGAACAGCATCCCCTATAAGAATAAGGTGTCCAGTCCAGCCATCCCACCCCCAAACTCTATTCCAGTTTACAGAAGCAGGGTAAGCCAGGAAAAATCCTGTCTACCTTTTAGAATGGATGATCTGTTGGCGCATGTATGTTGTCACAACCCCCATTCAAAGCCGGTCTAGTCAATCTTTACGTCTACACCACCCCTTCAAAATGGTTACGTCTCGATAGTCCGAAGTACCATTGGTCCGAAGTCCCATTGGTCCGACGTCTTATTGGTCCGAAGTCCCATTGGTCCGATGAAACATAATACTGTGTAGTTCCACCGGTTCAGGTTGACTGACCCTAACCCTAACCCCATCACTAACCCTATAACCCTATAACCCTAACCCTAATCCTATGGGGGGTCGGACCAATGGGACTTCGGACCAATGGGACTTCGGACCAATGGAACTTAGGACCAATGGGACTTGGTCTCCCCTACTGTGTTTGGAGACTTCTTTATTGCTTCTGTTTCCTTTTCATCACAGCTGTTGGTGTTGGTTCACTGGCCTTCCATATGACTCTGCTGTATGAAACACAGGTAAGGAAAGGGTATCTGATATATGGAAATAATCATGTGAAATGTTACAATATAGGAAGCCAGAAAAGTCTCACCAAAAGAAAAATCGAAAGTACTAAAGAGTTACAGTATGTTTTTGGCCAAATGTTCCTAAATTAGAAAAAAAACCTGTTATTTGACCAAAACTTACTTATACATTTAAATGTCATACTTGTGTGAATATTGTTTTCTGTAGCGCTGTTAATACCAACATTAGAAACAAGTGTCCTTTTTTCTTTTGTCGTGCAGCTGATGGATGAATTGTCTATGATCTTTGGAGGCTGTGTTCTGGTGTATTTGTTGTGAGTTTCGGACAATATTTCAGTTCTTTGTAGCTAATTGATTTCAGGGGTGATAGTTGTCAGGATTTTTCCAGAGGTTTCCCGTAAAGGTGTTTTTACCTATAACAGTTTATACAGAACATATAAAATTGGTATTTTAAGGTGTGCCTTTAGGCAGTATACAAACGTGCATACTAAACGCAACTTTGCTTTGGTTGGGGCCTTCTGTGACCCTCAAACCCTCTGCCGGTTATTTCGTGGATATTTCATATTCCTCCCAATCTCATCACCCCTGTTGCTTTGCATGTGTCCTGGAAAGGGCACAAAACATATTGCCATTTCTATTCTTCAGTAAAGTCGAACAACTTGTTGGCAAAAACTATGACTGTGAGGCAACACAAACAAAGCCTTATGCATTGTATCTTTGCATGACGGAAATGTACTTCTGAAGTTCAAGGTAAAAATAAGTGTTTGAATTTCACTTTCACGTGGCACAAATGACAAATGTTTGCAACAAAAAACCTTTTCCGGTGATACACTTTCGTTTTGCATGAGTTGTGGCACGAGAGTTTTACTAAAAGGTGAGTCAAAGCTGTGAGTTGTGTGTAATAAATGTTTTTTTTTTTCAGACCAGCATTTATGCATGACTGGCCACCTCTTCTTTGATGTTACAAACCGGTTAAATTTGTGAATGCAAACCCTTGCTAAGTTCATGGCTATGATTTTAGTGTATTTATACCAGGTTGGACCAGTCCTTACCTTTCATGTTCACTAGTCAGCCGGGCTACTGAAACATACTCTTATCTATCAGGGGCGGATCCAGGAATTTTTGCAGGGGGGGGGAGTTTTCATCAGCCCAAAAATCTGAAAATGTACACAGGTTTTTTTCTCCGGACACTTGGCCTCCGTAAAATCCAAATTCGACGATTATTAACACTAGATTACAGAATGGTAATTTTTTGGGGGTGTCACGGGGGGGGGGGACCTTAATTTTTAGGAATTTGTATAATAATTTGTTTTTTTGACAGAGCTGGGGTTTTTTTTGACCCCCAAAACCCCCCTCTGGATCCGCGCCTTACTATAGCATGCGGGCTTTTGTCACTAGCCCGCATGTTTTTCTTTTATAGAGTGTCTCATAAACAACAATGTGCATACATGTAAAACGTGTATCCTGAGACAATCTTGTCAGTGGTTTTAATAAACTGATCTATTAATTTAACCCAAAACAGTCAATAAAATTAGACACACAGATTGATACAGGTTTGCTTTCTGAATTTAATGATATATTTCTTCCTGTCCTTTCATCTTTGCCGATGCCCAATAATTTTTGACTTGCCAGCCAGGTCAGCTGGGCTTAAGGGATATAGTTTGACTAGCCCGCTGCTGCTTAAATTTTGACTAGCATTTGGATAGCAGGCTACCGCTAAAGTCGAACCCTGAAATTTACCCACTTGTGTTCCTGGTCTTATATCCACAGCTATAGTGACGACTACAAGCCCAACTACCATAATTTGCCGTTAGTAGTGTTTCTACTCTTGTACGCAGTGTCAGTCAGTTGTATTTATATTATAACACAACAACCAATCTTCCACCAGGTATGGATCATAATTATCACTTGCCCCGGGGGCCGGGGGGATTTTAATCTGTGCTTGAGAATGTAGCTTGTTTTAAAAATAATAATATTACAGTACTGGTTTTTAAGTTTGGTTCAAAATCACTCTAAGCAATTTGAATTCCATTAATCACTGAATTGGAGAAAGTTCTCAATTCGTTTGTCAAGTTTTTAAGAAAATGGAGAAATTAATTTCTAATATACAATTTAATTGTGACAAGAATACGTACTTGACATACTCAGGCTTGACTAATAAAAGAAAGAAAAGAGAGGGGGGGGGGAGATTTTGCTGGTTTTTCAAACCCATTTAATTTGCGTTTTGGTCTGTCCATTTAAGATTGCATATATTTGTGTTATTCTTTTTTCTTCTTTTTATCTCTTGATTGTTTTACAGGTTGCCTTTGCATTGCAAGTGATCACCATATCGCTCAGGGGCATTAAGTGCTACCGCTTAAAGTATGTTGCACCTGACCTATCCTTAAGATCACATGGTCTCGGTTTTATTCTATGGACTTTTCCTCAAGACAATCACTAAATAAATGCAAGAAGTAAGGGAAACTCCTCGAAATTCAAAATTCAACTTTAATTATGTATTGCCATGGCACTAAAATAGCATGTGTACACATGCATTAACAATGTCACCATGCAGGGTGATTAAAAAAAACCAAATGTCGGGACTGTTGGTTTATTGAAGTTCTGCATGTAGCACTTTCAAAATCTAGGATATAAAAGCCCAATTCATAAGCTTTCTTTTAGTACAAAGAGTCATTCAAATCACTCATGTACTTTTCAAGTTACAGAATTTTAAACACAATCACCGTTTCAAAATTCTGTCCACGGATCACAAAAAAGGTGTGTGTTCTTTCAGCAATACGAAAACAATTCACAAACGTCCCTATGTGATTTCTTTTCGTTTTGCTGAAAGAACACTGAACTTTTTTGTGATCCGTGGACAGAACCTTAAAACGGTGGATGTGTTTAAAACTCTGTAACTTGAAAAGTACATATGTGATTTGAATGATTTTTTTTACAAAAAAAAGCTTATGAATTGGGCTTTTATATCCTAGATTTTGAAAGTGCTATATGCAGAACTTCAATAAAACAATGGTCCCAACATTTGGGTTTCGTTTTTTTTTTACTCACCCTGTATATGGGCACGTTCTTTCAAACATGGTTCCTGAATCTTGAAATCAGGATTAATCGCAACTACTCATCACACCAACATATATAGAGAGAAGACTATGAGAAGAAATTACAGTTTTTAGAGGTGGGAGGAAAAGCCCAGAAGATATTCTGGGGAAAACCCACGGAATCAGGTAGGGACTGAAAACCCAATCCACATATTGACACAGGCGGGATTCGAACCCGGGTCGCAGCGGTGGAAGGCGAGGAAAGTACTGCTACACTAACCTGACTCCCAGGTCAAGTCAAGTGACAATCTGTCAAATAAACTGTATCAAAGGCTTTGGTTTGTCATTATCATCTCCAATTACTTTTTTTACGATTGCATGACTTGATTGCCCTATTAGGGCAATTTATTGTTGCTTAGGTAATATACAACATTTGCTTTTGTTGTAAATTTCAGAAATGGTTTGATTTAGGGTTTAGTAGGTCTATTTTATAGCAAATATTTTTACACTGACCTGTTTAAAGTTATGTGTTAAAGATGCTGGAAGAACCAATAAAAAATATGTCCTGGTATAGTCTGGTTCTCTGATGACCTACTTCAGACGAAACAGAGCAATTTATAGAAATCTGGGAATTGTCAGGTCAGCCTCAGGGAACCAGACAAGCTCGCTTGCACCCGTTCACAAATTGCAAACAAAATATAGACTAACGCAGTATTTGAACAAAAGTTAGCTTTTTTCCAATGATGGTCGGCTGACTTTTCTTGAAAATGACAGCACACCGTGCAGCTGCCATGATTTCACATGTTGCTTGAGACTATTATTCACTTACAGTCAAGTAGGGTTTTCATAATAATGTAATTTCATAAAAAAAATTTATGTTTGCAAATGTTGTATATTACCCAGGTTTAAGTTAATTTATGAATAATTCCTATTTCTTTACAGTAAACAATCATACTCAGGAAAACTGCTTGTTCTTTCAATTGTGCTGTATTTGCTTGGATTTTTGCTGTGGCTGGTGGACCAAGGATTCTGTGCTTATTTAAGGTACAGTAAGCCCAATGGTTATAATTAACATTTCAATTTTGAAAAACTTGAAAACAAACACACAAAAATTAACCCAAATTCACTGGGAAATTTATCATAGCGGTTGATCTGACGATGACTTCAATAATACATTCTTTGTAAAGTTACAAAATTTTGACATAAACAGGCCTCTTAAGCTTGTAGTTGTCAGGCACGTATGATTTTAACAGGGGGCCAGATTATATTTTTTGAAACAACGGCACACCCAGGATTTTGTCTTAGGTGGGCTCAAAGAAAATAAATTACTCTCACAAATTAACTAGTCCTATAATTTTGGATTCTAGATGCTCCGTGGTGCAATCTGAGGCGATTCCTGGCCCCTTTCCCCTGAATTATTTGAGCAAAAGTGTTTAAGATTATAAGGATTTTTTTAAATATACTTTTGCTTTTACAAATTCTAAGTTACTGTGTACTTCAAAGTTGAAAACCAAGTATTTTCGTCTTCATATTTTCTTGCATTTTATTTTTGAAAAGGAATTGTATTGACTTAGTTTTGTAAACTGTTGCAACGATGCGTTGAGGCATTTGCTCCGAGGACTAATGCGAGCGCGGATCACGAATGTCTTATGACGTGGGGTTCGGGGCCCGCTGAAGGGCCCCGGGAAATTTTGGATTCTAGATGCTCTGTGGTGCAATCTGAGGTGATTCCTAGACCCTCTTCCCCTGAGTTATTTGAGCAAAATGTTTTAAGATTACGATGATTTTTTCATTGGTTTAAAATATACTCTTGCTTTTACAAGCCTTTTAAGTTTCTTCTGTTCGTCACTTAAAGTCTGCATAATTAGTTTCTTGCATTTTATTTTTGAAAAGGAATTGTATAGACTTAGTTCGTAAACTGTTGCAAGGATGCTTTCTTGTGTTTTGTTTTAAGTTGAAATTTTCAGTTTATCAAACAAACTGCTTGAAGATGTAAATTGAATTCAAGTTTAAAATAAGTGTAATTTAATCAAAGTTTGAAAAAGGAAAATTATCGAATCAATTTGAAAAATGCCAGAACCACGTAAAATACATTTTAGCCCAGACAAATTGGCCTGTTAGTTTAAAATGTTTATGTTATTGTTAAAAATTATAGTGAGATTTCATGAGAAATCATAATAAAATAATTTTGGCAGAAAAAAAGCGAGTGGCATAAGATTAAAAGAAATCCAACCTGCCACATGCCGAAAAAAAAGTAAGGAAAAAAAAAACAAAATACCTGCAATGAAACTACCACTTCTGCTGTGGTTTGATTGAATAGTATACACACTGCAATTCTATTCCTCGAAAAATGCAGTTTATGGTTTATATTTAAAAAAAAATAAAAAAAAATTGGGGGGGGGGCGGCCCCCCATCATGTTTTCAGCAGTGGCCCCCGCGGCCCCGGTTCCTACATGCCTGGTTGTAGGCCCTACTCTCCCGAAAACATAAAAAAATGACAAATTGCACTGACTTTGAGCACACTTCTCAGTGATTAGTAAATTCAAATTAAACTCAACCTTGCATTGTAATTTGTGTGTCAAAAACTACTGCATGTACACATCTAAGGCCCCCCAAAATAATAGTTCTTCTTCCGGTTAATACCCTACCTTCCCTATTTTGACAGCCCCTATCCTAATTTGTTTTTGGGGAAAATGAGTGAAAAAAACCCCTGAAAACCATCAATTACTATACCTTTAACCCTTGACTACACGCAGACACCTCCATATGATCGTACAGAAAAAAATTGCCCCCCCCCCAAAAAAAAAACCCCTACTTACCAGCCTTATTTTCAAATGCCATGTAATCAGAACCAGAACTACTTTTGTTGGCCTAACCTAAAGAAACATGCATGTTTGAATCCGTACCGATAATTTCTCCAAAAGTGTCATGTTCTTGTAATACAAAAGTTCTTTTACTTTACTTACACACAGTTCACAGTAGCATCTGTGCAAGAATGACTTTTGATAGACTGGTTCCTTTCACCAAATTCCAACAGGTCCGTCCGAGCATTCCTACCTAATCCGCTTGATGGGCTTCTACAGTTCCATGCCTGGTGGCATACCCTCTCAGCTCTCGGCAGTCAGTGTCTGTTTGCCTTTTGGTAGGGACTTCATTAACTACTTTTTATTAACCGTTTTGTTGATGCTGTTCTATCTTCACTATTGTTTCTGTTCTGTTTGTTTGCTTAAAATTTCTTTTTGTTAGTTTTTCTTCTTCTTTTTTTTCTGGTCCCCAGCTGTCATTCCCGTTTGATGTTCCTGAAACGAAACCCCCAAATCTGGGTAAGATTCTTGACTCATTTTTATGCTGAGTAAAATCTAAGTTGATATATTTTGATGAGGACAAAACCTCAATTAAATTTTCTTTTCTTTTTCTTTACAGTGTATGATAATTTACAAAAAAAGAGAGAAGAGTTACTGCCTTTTGCAACTTCTATCATACAAAGCCTCAAATCACTTCCATCCAATCGCTGGTCTCCTTGGTTGGAAAGAAATTTAAAGCAGTAGTGAGCTTTCAAAAAACAACTTGCTATCAGTAACTGTCTTTTTTTGTCCTTTTATAGACTTTGGGATGTCTGCCTCTCATTACGCTGGACGCCAAAGAAAATGGCCACATCCAATAAATCTACCTCATCGAGTAAAGACAGTTTTCTTTAACACTACGACATCATCACAGGGTCACCAGTCTTAGAAATTCATAGATACTCGGGTCTTGGCCCTAGTTGCCTCTTCAAATGTCCACACCAACTTCAGAAAGAAGATGCTGTTTTCAGGTTAAAACAATTAGTCGGTGTCCTGTAATAAGGAATGAATTTCCACGGCCTGTTTTGTACTTGTCGCAAAAAGCATGTGCTTCATACTGCATGCACAGGATTATAGCTACGAATAATATTTTCCCTAGTACATGTATAAGAACATAGACGCTGTGAACTTAGAAAGAAACGTATCTAAATCAATATTAGGGGTTGCCCTTCACCAACGTGTAAACACTGTATACTCGGTGTGTGACCTCCCGAGAGAAAGTTGGAAAAAATCACTTGGGTGGGACTCGAACCGACGACCTCCTGCTTTCTATATAGTGCAGACGTCTTACCACTCGACCACCGAGCTTGCGGGATCGGTTGGCTAGTTCGAATCTGATTACATGTGGCAGCGGGTACCGCCATTAAACTATTCATTAGTGTCGAGGTGATGTAAATCAGTATTAGGTTTTGCCTTTCACCGACGTATAAATACTGTGTACTCCTATGGAAACGTATAGTTCTAAAAAATGCTGCATTTGATGAATATAAAGTGTCCATGTGCCATAAATGTGGAACCGTACTGTTTGTAATAATGATGAAGAGGGTGGTGAAATTAGGCATATACACAACAGCTGAAATAAGAACTTTTAGGTGCACTGTACTTTTAAACATTTTGGAAAGAAATGGTGATTTTGTAGGGCCAAAAAACCCATCATATTAGTGAGGGGAATATTTTCGGTAAAGCCTTTTTGTGTGTGCCAAATTCTTGTTGGTTGAGAAATGCAAACTACCGTCAGATGTATGCATTCATCCTCATGGTGATCAAACTAGTAGCTGTTTATGTTTATGAGTTGAATAGTTTGCCTACAGCGTGTGGTAGTTCCCTGGGCATCCAAGCATAACCCAACAAAGCTCTGCTCAAAAAAAATAGGGAATGATAAAAAGGCATAGAATTTGGTCATTGAAAGCCATTTTATTTCACTGAACTAAGAAAATGGAGCTGGCAGGTTTATTTTTCAACGCAAATCCTACACATAAATGAAATACTTGAGGGCAATATTTAAAAAACATATGGAAGGGAACAGGCAAAACAAACAAACAAAAACTATTAAATTTGATGTAACAATCAAATTTTAGCAATCTCAGGTTTCAGTGAGTGTACATACAGCCATCTGTGTTATGTGTATAGATGTATGGTAGTATACATTTTTATTTCGCCTTTATTACTTTGACGTGGGTGGTTTTAAACCACTGATAAAACACCGGCTGGTTTTAAACTCTTAATTCCTGCACCGCTGCGTTCTGCGGCACATCTCGCAGTTTGCACCACGCACGCAAAAAGGAGATTTTCAACACTATGCACACGAGGCACATACCATAGACATGGCCAGAGGGGTGTTTAACAAAACAGGAGGTGAAATTGTTGAACAAAATAGTTGGAAATTGTGAATTTCTTTTTGCTGTTGAGGCTTTTAAACAAAAAGGATTATGAAAGGAATAAAACATGCTTACAAGTCCGCTTAAAACTGGCTAGGGCTCGGGCCATTATCCCAGGCCCCTAGCTGATTTTAAACTAACTTGATTAAAACTGGCCAAGCACATATTTATTACCTTATTAATGAAAATTAGTTGAACTGGTTTATGCCTTATTCCTTGATTAAACTGTGATAATTTAAACAACCCAGTCACTCACTGTACAATGTATATGTACTGAACTTTTAGCATACGAGTCAGAATCGTGAATGTGCACTACTACATTTTTACAACCCACTTTGAGATAGAGGAGTACAAAGAATTATCCACCATTATGAGGCTGCCAACAGAAAGGTATTTTATAGACGAAGTCGTATTCTGTGTAAGGTTTTAATGGCACATGAAAGTCGTGGTTTGTATAATTTTTTCTGGACAAACACAAACTGCTTCTGTTAATTACTCAGGTTATTTAGTACATTTTGTAATACCAAATTACATATTCCAAAGTTTCAGGGAATACTCTGTCACTAGCATTTTGATATGACAAAACAATGTAGCAAAAATATGTGTGCACTATTTGACATGCATAATGGTACACAGTTTTGGGCTGAATGATTAGTCTTTGAATGATTAGTCTTTGAATGATTAGTCTTTGAATGATTAGTCTTGGAATGATTAGTCTTGGAATGATTAGTCTTGGAAAAAAAGTGTGGTAGTATATGGTTATAGTGATGTGAGAATGACTTTCATGATTTTTGGATTGTGGATTTTCAGAGCTTGATTTTTTCCTTCGCAACTCCAAGCTGTCAAAAGGAGAATAATGAAATGTGCATGCTGGTAAAATGAGAGATTATTTTTTTTGTTATTAATCCTCATATTGATACACTTTTTCACAGAAATGCTAGATTCCTGTTGACAGAATTTTTGTATGTACTTTGTTTTATGATAATTTGATCTGCTGCCCACTTGTATGTTTTTATGGGTTTTGTACCTTACATTAAGATTGTATATTTTTTTCATAATTGATGAATATACCTAGCAGCAAATTAGCGAAGCAAAAATCTCCATTGCCATATGCGGCAACGTTTGTTCGGGTGCTTGGATTTTATATACAAAGAACAGATTCATAATTTTTTTCTCTTCTGACTTTAATGATGTGCTTGCATTTTATAGAGGAACAGAAATAATTTGGTTTGTTTCTATCATAAGTGCCTTTGTATTAAAGCACAATACTTTTATTATTTTGTACAAGTTTATGAGTTTTTATGCAATTTTAGGAGAATATCATGCGGTTGGTGATGGATACCATTTTGTAGAGATGTAGATGTCCATCACAAGTCCACAAAAAGTCTTAATTGTTACAAGTAACGGGACGAACAATAACAATAACCTTTTTAGAAGTTGCTTTCAACGGCTTGTTCCTTGACCTGGGACTTTCGTGATGGACTCAACTACATGTACAACACTGCAAATCGATTATGAAATTATATTATATTTGAGCACGTGTATAGACTATGAGTATATTACAGGGTATGTAAATAGGCTGACTGATTCATGATGAGGGTGTAACCTCAACAGTTCTAAGCATTCATTAGAATAGGCTTAGAATCAGATAGGTTTGAAGAGAATTTTTTTTTTTTGCACCTGCACAGTGTGACGGTAGAGAGAGCATAATTATTCTGCTTTCTCAATATTTCACTTTGCATTGGACATCTATATTAAGCAAACATTACTCAGATGAAAAAGCTGACTGTTCATATTGTCATTGCTTGAAACTTACTCGAATATGAATATAAACTTTGATAGAAGCAATGCGATTATTCAAAGGGCCATCCATTTACAAAACTCCATAACAAAATTCCCCCAAAACAACAAAAAAGTAAAAAAAGAAGAAGTGGAAAACAAAGTGAATTCGTTGGTAATTAAGTTGAATTATTTGATAAGGATTGTAATTTTAAGAGTGAAATATCATTTTTTTTTTAGATAGAATTAATGATGATTAATTAATGATTAGACTCAGAAATCATGAAAGTGTGCAAATAGTTTAAATGATTTTCAAATCATGTCTTAGCTTCTTTTAAGTGAACTTGCATTTTAATTGTAGGGTATGATTATTATTATTTTTTTTGGAAAATTATCATATTTGTATACATCAAAGTTATGTAAAACAGGGGTGTGAGTGACCACTGATAAAAACAGCTGAAAACAGCTGAAAACAGTGTAAAAACGCTGAACTTTGGAAATCTCCTTTACTTTTGTACACAGCAAGTGAGGGAATAAAAGTGAAATCCAAAACAGAAAAAAAAATCTGAAATCAGCTTTAAAGCAGAGATTTTACACCCCTGGTTAAAATTTGTTCATTTTTTATTACTATAAATTGTACTGTTGCAATATTGCATAGATTGTAACAGCCATGTCAAAAAAAAATTACGTGCCATATCGTACAAGCTCAGTATACATGTATAGTGTAATTTTTTTTCATTTGCATAATTCTAAAGGGATATGTTTAGGGAAACATTTGTCTGAAATAACAAATTTGGAATGCTGGTGCTAAAAAGAATTGTTTGTTTAATTTTGGTTGGAAGCTGTTATTTCTAGAAATAAGGTTCTGGTACATGTGTTTTATGCTGGCATGCAACTTTTCCTTGGATCAGCTGATTTCTTCTCCCTTTAACTTCCCATGTTTGCCATTAAAAATAGAAAAAAAAACACTGTACAAAGTCTTGGAAAGATTCGAATTTCCTCTTTGTATGGCTTCCCAGTTGCATGCCTGTTTATGTTTTTTTGCCAATCAAACTTTATGCAGGCCAAGGTGAAAAAGTTGACCGACATGAGACAGCATCTGCAACAAGTTTGAACAAAGAAATTGAGTTGAACAGGATTCAAACCTGCCGGACAACCCTGGAACACTGTACTAAATTTCCACCAACTTATTCATCCTGTTTTATAAGTTGGCAGAGCACCGGTTCTGTGGTCTGCAGGTTGCAGGTTCAAATCCTGCTCCAGTCAATTCTTTATTCAACCCCACCTTTCTTTTTTTGTTTACAGTTCCTGGATAAGTTCATCTTTCCTTTGAAAAATACTGACAAATGAATTTGGAAGTAGTCAATGCAAACTAGCAAACTATAGGATTTTTCATTCAATCTTCAAATGTGAATAATCTTTCTATGATCTTGCACTTGTATTTGCTGTTACTTCCATGACAATCCATTCATATTGGAGTTACTTTTTCACCTTGGAAAACCTTGAGGTGACCTTTCTTATATGATACCCAAAACTTCACAGGTTGATCACAGAAAAGCTTCAAAAACGCAGTATACATGTAAGCTGTATGTTACAATTGTAGTTTTTTTGACAGGCGTTTATGTTAATTTAGACATTGGCTTGGGATGTCGCAAGTTCATTTATAGCTCATAAAATTGCAGGTTGATAAATCATTATCAGAACTGTATTTGCTGTGGATATTGTTTGTATTTTACGTGTTGGTGTTTTTGGGATATTTTTTTATCTTTTAGTATGAATACATTTTCTTGAGTGGTTGAACTACATTTAAGGTTGAGCTCCGCACTACGAACGGAAATTTTATTATCAGTTTTCAAAAAAATGTAATTTGTGAATGGTCAATGTGATATGAAATGCAATAAAATAATATCTTATCTGATCATTTTCATTGTCATTGTTGATTTGTTTTTGCTCCACGTACGTAATATGAGGAAAGTAAATGGATGAGGGGGTGGTGGTGGTGGTGGTGGTGGTGGTGTGGGTGGTGGTGGTGGTGGTTGGGGGGGGGGGGCGGGCGGTGGCCACAACTTTGGAATTCCGCGACCCACACCATTGTGTCCATGTCACGCCCCAACTATCGCATCGGTCCCAACTATAGTTGGGCCTGTCCCAACTATAGTTGGGCCTGTCCCAACTATAGTTGGGCCTGTCCCAACTGTAGTTCCACAGTAGGGCTGGCCCAACTATAGTTGGGCCTGTCCCAACTATGGGACGGTCCCAACTGTAAGTTCCATTGTTGGGCTGGCCCATCTATAGTTGGGCCACTCCGATCTTTTTATTTTGCGGTGTCCCAACTATAGTTTACATTGATGTACAACCATAAAACGTTCCCTACAGCTCTGATACACGTCTGACTTTACTGGGGACCACTGAAATTAGCTATTGATGGGGCGAATCTATAGTTGGGCCACCCCAATCTTTTTATTTTGCGGTCCCAACTATAGTGTACATTGTTGTACGATTATAAAACATTCCCTACAACTCTAATACACATCTGACTTTACTGGGGACCAATGAAATGATCTATGGGTGGGGACCATCTGTAGTTGGGCCACCGCAGTATTTTTATTTGGCAGTCCCAACTATAGTTGACATTGATGTACGACTATAAAACATTCTCTACAGCTCTGCTTACATGTCCGACTTGGGACCTTTGACATTAGCTATGGGTGGGGCCCATCTATAGTTGGCCGGCCATGGCAATTTTTAAATTTTGCAAACTGTTGCTGGATAAGAAAACCCAGCAGCTGGACAACTCATCCAACTAGGCAGTACCACGTGACCGGCCAGCCTTGCGGCATGCATGCATGCACGACGAATACACGGTGCCAGCGCCGCGGAACATTTAATCCAACAAAATCTATCAAGCATGAACCATCCGGCGCAACTCCAGTCCTAACTATAGTTGGGCCGACCCAACTGCCGCACTATAGTTGGGACAGTCCCAACTATAGTTGGGACCGATGCGATAGTTGGGGCGTGACATCCATAACATGGTATCTACTTGGTCGGCAGGGTGACCCTAACGTCATGGCCAAATTCTGCTACATGCACTTGAAAAATCTGTCAGATTGATCAAAAATCTGCCAAATTCCCTAGAATTACTCGAAATACACTTTAAACACTTAAAATCACATGCAGATGTTTTAGTGTATTGCCTTAAGTTAAGGTTCAAATTACATTATAAACAATCTTCACTGACTTAAAGATGTTATGAAATTGTGTAAATTTCAGGCAAAAAGCGGTTGTGTCACAACGAAGTCCCGTTCCCAGTGAATCACCAGCTAACCTGTCCCATTATGCAAGGGTTTGTTTGAAAAAAGAAGAAAGTTTTTTAAACAAATGTACCTTTTGTTCAAATTTGCTGTGTTTTTGCGTCAAATAACCATTTTTGCAGAATTCTACCGGAAATCTGCCCCCCCCCAAAAAAAATCCATTCTTTCAAATTTTCTGTCATCTTGTTTTTTAACAAAAAAAAATCTGTCACAGTTTTGTAGCCGAAAATCGGCTAAAACGGTCACCATGCCGGTCGGTTACCATGCATGTGGTCCCGCGCACACTCGACGATACCAAGATGGCGCCGCTCACGGACCTGGATGGTGTTTGGGGAAAGCCAACTTCAACCCTGGATTGGTGCGAAGAGAACTACGTTGTGACGCCGTACATTGCCGAATTTTGTAAATAACATTCTTAACTTTTTGGAAAATGATGTACTTTTTTGTTGAATATTTGAAAGGAAACTACAGCTAGGCTTAGTAAAACTACAAAGTCTGTGCCTGCAGTGCCTGTGGCCGGGTGTGGCATGTATTGTTGTAATTAAATTACATGGTAGTGGATATTTTGCCGGAGGTAACGCCGGCAAACTAACGTTTACTAAAGGTTTGCCGGCGGCAATCCATGTCAATAGAGGGCGCTGTACTCTTTAAGATAGGGCTGAATTATAACATGTATTAAATTCCCACTGAAGTTGTGTAGCACAGTCGGTGCAGTGGTTAAGCAGTGGCTCTAGTGAGTGGGATGTCCCGAGTTCGAATCCTGATCCCCGCCACAATTTTAAGGTTTTTTCCCCATCCCCAAATAAATAAGAATATTCTTCTTTTATTATTTTAATATGTCTCAAACATTTTATTGCAGAGTATTACTTTTTCTTTTTCAGATTTGTGGCTCTGAAGGATTTTTGTTTAAAGGGAAATAAAGTCCGAAATTATAAAATGGTCTGATTCCCATCTTGTAAATACCAAGTTACAACGATAATATTGGCATGGAGCCAGACTAAAATTTGTCACCGGAAAACGTTTTAAGTAGGCCTACAAACAAAAACAGTAACTGCGCATGTTCAGTGCATATCCGGCAAACTAACGTTTACTGAAGGTTTGCCGTCTCCGGCAAAATATCCACTGCCTAATTATATCATTTGTATGGAGAGTGGATTGCTGGTCAACTCGCCCCCTGGCCGACTCGCCTCTTACCGACTCGCCCCCTGACCGACTCTCCCCCTGACCGACTCTCCCCCTGACCGACTCTCCCCTGACCGACTCGCCCCCTGACCGACTCGCCTCTTACAAGCTGGCCGACTCGCCCCCTAGCCGACTCGCCCCCTAGCCGACTCGCCCCCTAGCCAACTCGCCTCCTAGTCCTAGGCCTAGCCGACTCGACCCCCTGACTGACTCGCCCCCTGACCGACTCGCCCTCTGACCGACTCGCTCCCTGGAAAATGATGCACCGTACGGGGACATCGTGAAATTAAAATACAGACAGTGGAGAGGAACACATTGCTCGGTCGCAACGTGAAACTTAAGGGAGCCAAATTATTCAAACGCCATTTTGAAGGATTTCCGGTACAAATGCAAAAAACTATTGATCCTTTATGAAGAATTTGGGTTGGAAACACCTTAGCTTAGCTTTACAATTACCGATATAGCACAGCTTGATCATTTTCGCGGAGTGCCCTTGGCATACATGTACATGTAGGGCCTGTGTGCGTAGCGTTCACGTTGACTGCCGATGTAGCATGAATTTAGGTTTTATCATGGAGAAATAAAAGCCTACGGACTCATTGGTGATATTGCGCATGCTTTATTGTTATCATATTATTGCTGGGCTGTTAGTGAATGACAGTCTAAAGTAGGCCTATCCTGTAAAATCATGGCATGTGGTGTGCTGTCATTTTCAAGAAAAAATTCCAACGCTGGTCAGCCGACAGTTGGGAAAAAACCTTAAAAACATATTTAATGTTTATAGGGGCCTATATGAACGGGTATACATGCCAGCTTGACCTTACAATTCACCGACGTCTAAATTGCTCCGTTTCATCTTAAGGGAACCAAAGTACACGAACGTTTTCTTGGTTTTCCAGCATCTACAAACACAAAACTTCGAACAATTCAGTTTAACAATATTTGCTATAAAATTCATTCTAACCCTCAAATCAATCATTTCTGAAAATTAGAGCAAAAGCATATAAAAATCTAGTCCGAGTAACTAGGACTCTACGAATCACCTTTTTTAACATTTGGACATGGTCGGGCGATAGTAGAGTCCTAGGTACATAGCCTTATTGCGTTACTAATAGGCAGTGGATATTTTGCCGGAGACGGCAAACCTTCAGTAAACGTTAGTTTGCCGGATATGCACTGAACATGCGCAGTTACTGTTTTTTTGTACTTAAACATTTTCCGGTGACAAATTTTAGTCTGGCTTCATGCCAATATTATCGTTGTATTTTTGTATTAACAAGATGGGAATCAGACCATTTTATAATTTCGGACTTTATTTCCCTTTAAAAAAAAATCCCCCAGAGCCACAAATCTGAAAAAGAAAAAGTAATACTCTGCAATAAAATGTTTGAGACATATTAAAATAATAAAAGAAGCATATTCTTATTTATTTGGGGATGGGAAAAAAAACCCTTAAAATTGTGGCGGGGATCAGGATTCGAACTCGAGACATCCCACTCACTAGAGCTGTTGCTTAACCACTGCACCGCCTGTGCTACACAACTTTGGTGGGAATTTAATACATGTTATAATTCAGCCCTATCTGAAAGAGTACAGCGCCCTCTGTTGATATGGATTGCCGCCGGCAAACCTTTAGTAAACGTTAGTTTGCCGGCGTTACCTCCGGCAAAATATACACTACCTTACTAATAACTTTTTTTGACCATTTTCACTCGTACCCCCAATCAAAATCTTCAGATTTCACCCCCAAAACAGTCTTCAAACTGCCTTTTACAACCCTGTAGGCTTCAGTGGGATTTGGAAATTATACAAATGGTGGTGGTTAGGTTTAGGCCTACATACCTTTTGGAAGAAAAGAGAAATTTCACCTTCAATTCGGGAAACATCCTTGTCACAAACGCCTTGTTTGAGGCTGCAATTTTGAATTCAGGAAAAGCATCAGACAGACCAATCACAGGGCACTTTGATTGGTCACCTGGATCCAAAGTGCCCTGTGATTGGTCAGGTGACAAATCAAAGTGCCCTGTGATTGGTCTGTCTGATGCTTGCCAGGAAACAGTCTAGCCAGCCATGCACCAGTCTACTTTTCCTGAATTCAAAATGGCAGCCTCAAACAAGGCATGTGTGAAGGATGTTTCCTGAATTGAAGGTGAAATTTCTCTTTTAGAACTTCCAAAAGGTATGTAAACCTAACCACCACGATTTGTATTTCCAATTCCCACCGAAGCCTTCAGGGTCGCATAAGGCAGTTTGAAGACTGTTTTGGGGGTGAAATCTGAAGATTTTGATTAGGGGTACGAGTGAAAATGGTAAAAAACAGTTATTAGTAACGCAATTCGGGCGATTCACAATGCAGTGCGCCACCGGAGAAAAATGAACAATTTCAAATGTCCCGCGCTGCGAATTTGTCGACCATCTCCCACAATGCACTGGGAAAAATGAACTCTCCGTGGCAAACTCTTGGTGGCGCACTGCATTGTGAATCGCCCGAATTAGGCGATGTACCTAGGACTCTACTATCGCCCGACCATGTCCAAATGTTAAAAAAGGCGATTCGTAGAGTCCTAGTTACTCGTACTACCAAAAACCCAACATTGCCGAACAAAACATCAGATTTCACCCTCAAAATGGTCTACAAATTACTAGATACGCTACCTTAGGCACAAGTAGACATCGATGATTAAGATGGTTGTACTGAAGTTTACTTACGATCCTGATGAAAAGTGAAATTTCCCGTTCATTTCCGAGAGCTCCACTCACGATCGTGAACACGTTAAATTTCCGACTCGTGTTTGAATTGCGAAGTGGTCATCATGCCCAGCATTCATTCGATAGTCCCCCTATCCCGAGTGCGATTCCGTTACCGAGCGCCGCGATGCATCTATTATGATAATAAGTAGGCTGGATCACGTTTGTAAACACAAGTGCATTTTGAACGATAATAGGGAGTTGGAACTAGGGCAGATTTTATGGGCTTACCAGTTCAAGCTAGTTCCCGACTCCCTATAATCGTTCGAAAATGCACTTGTGTTTACAAACGTGATCCAGTCACTCATTATAACCGATGCATCACGCGCGCTCAGTAACGGAATCGCACTCGGGATCACGGACCATCGAATGTACGCTGGGCATGAAGAACACATTGCATCATTCAAACATTAACACGAGTCGAAAATTTAACGTGTTCGTGATCGCAAGGGGAGCTCTCGGAATTGAACGGGAAATTTCACTTTTCATCCGGATCGTAAGTAAACTTCAGTACAACCATCTTAATCATCGATGTCTATTTGTACCTCAGGTGGCGTATCTAGTAATTTGTAGGCCATTTTGAGGGTGAAATCTGATGTTTTTGTTGGGCAATGTTGGTTTTTTGGGTCAAGGACAGAATTGTGTTGCTCGGCATCTAAGGATTAGCTTGGACCCTACTATCGCCAGACCATGTCTGAATGTTAAAAAGGCGATAAGTTGGGTCCAATTATAAGTTACTCGGACGAATCATTTTGCAAAATTAATGTCGGGTAATTAAAGAAATTTTGGCGATCGTGTAGTGTAGGCCCGGTTCCTATAAGGGAACAAAATCCACTTTAAATTATTGGACCTACCAAACTAGTTGGCGACATTCTCAATAAACAGGTACTGGGGTATGTCATAGATAGAGGGCAGGGTTTTGATTTTTTGAGGGAAATTTGGGGGTAAAATGATGATACAACATGCGACTCGAAAATAAAGATGGCAATCACCGCGCGATTTACCGTGAGCATGCATGGTGCGCTGAATCGCAAGGCGCAAACCGCGCAAGAAAATGGGGATTTCTACCCCAAGAATCTGTTCAAAATTGCAAAAGGGGTGTCATTAGAATTGAAAAAAGATCTGATTTTTGAGCAATAAAAAACATTTTTGACTCTAATTTGATCAAATAAAACAGGGGCCCTACACTTCACGATCGCCAAAATTTTGGAAATCGCTCAAAGTCTAACATTACCCACGATCCAGTTCTGCGAAATATCCAGTTGTTTTGTAACTGGCCTGTGAAAGGAAGCACGTAAAGGCAAAATTGTGGTTGCCTGTGGAACGTAGCCAACATTTGTGATGTGATCGAGCTAAATGAGTCGTTTGTCAGGAACTTTTTTATATATATATGGAGATTCAGGCCAAAATAGGGCCACCTCATCACTTAATTTTTGAAATTAAGATGGTACAAGCATGCGTTTTTCACTGCAGTAATGTTGAGATTGTGCTCTTTTCAAATATGTTTAAAAAAATTGACCAGGGTCGACAAACGACTCATTTAATTAGCTTGATCACATCACATTTATTGTGTTTTCTTGCTTCACTATGTTAGGTTTTCTTATATAAATCTCAAGTACATACTATGTAGTTTTATAGCTCCATGGTATCACTGAGAAATGGTTTGGGCATTTGAATTTACTGAATTGCCGTATTCGCCGAAAGACAGTTGCAGATCACCTGTGCACATGCTGCAGTTTTGTGTGCAGTTTACATGATAAAGGCCATAAACTTCACAATCGCCGTACTAACTGGGGAGGATTTTTCTTTTAAGTGAAGTAAAATCTTAGAACCATCCAGTTGACAACTGATGAGGCACATACCCGCAATGGCCAACTTCCGTAATAATAATAATAATCAGCATTTACTATCTCCTTACTATCTCTTACTAGTAAACTAAATCACAGTGCTTACAGTATTATTATTACCCCTGATCATTGGGCCAATTAAACATTCCAAATACCATCTCAGCTCCCTGGGGAGTATACAGCTCAATGCTACCTGTTAGGCGCAAGCAAGCTTATTCAATCACAATAACCATCTCTGCTCTCACAGGTACGGATTTACTCCTGGGTAAGAAGAAGCAATGAGTGACAAAGTGCCTTGCCTAAGGGCACATGCACCATAACCCCAGGCTGGACTCGAACCCGCAACCCGCAGAATTACCCGCATACCACGAATCAAGCCCTTAACCACAAGGCCACGGCATTTTTTCAGTGTATCACGGTTAAATGTTGCAGGTGTGAAAATGGTCCTTTCAAAATGAATCCTCTGAGTCTGATGAGATATTTTGCAGATGAAAGAATTTTCTTTCTGACTTCTTATCTTAGACTTTATGATTGAACTCAGAAGTAGGAAATAGTGAAATCTCAGTTTTAATGAAAATGACACACATGTAGGCCTACCCTCACAGTAGTCAGAGCATGGAGCAATTCCTCCATGGTCAGAGTAAATGGGAGTATGAATCACCTTTTTTGATAAAACATTTGTACGTGATCTGGTGATTGGAGAGTCCAAGTTTGATCTAATAATATGTCTTGCCCTAAAAAAAAATCCAACGCCCACCAAAACCATCAGATTTCACCCCCAAAACAACCACAACATAGCCAAAAGACTTCTGACTTCTACATAGGCTAATGCCACCTACCGGTAGGTTATCAGTAGAGATCAAGTACTAAAGTGAACTCACAATATGGACAGAAAGTGAAATTCCTGTGTTTTTTCTCTAGAGCTGCTGTTCATTTGTAGACTGTAAAGACTTTCTAGCCCACATTTGTCTTCTAATTGAAATACAAGTGTCAACTCAAAATCATGCTAAAATTCATGTAAAAGAATTTGTTTCTGTCTCTGCAGGGAACACAGTGAGTAATGTAGCCATGATTGTTCCACCAATTATGTCCATGATCTACCTCTCATTCTGCAATGTGGAGCGACGATTCTACTGGGCTTGCCTTGCCTTCCTCTGTAAGTTGGTTGTGTTTTGTTTTGGGTTTTGGGTTTTTTTTCTTAGCTCGAATCATTGTTACTTGAGCTCTCCCTTCTAGTCGAGAGAATTAAGTTGGACATTGTATCTGTGGATTTTTGCTATGGTGAACAAATACAGAAATGAGACTAATTTGAAATCAGATGAAGAAAGCCAGCTTGTTTTATCATTCCTTGTATTAAATGTGTAATTAGTTGCACACTGTGCGCAAAACGTTTAAAAGTCAGTGCCGAACGTAAGAAATATCGGTAAGCAAATTCTCTTTCAGAGAAACTAAAAATTAGCTTGGAATAAGTCACAACCAACATGCATCTTCTAGCTCTTCACAAGCTGCACATCCAATTTTGGCATCAGATTTGTGAAAGTTACTTCAGATGAAAAACAAATCTGTAAGTTTCTGTGTAGAACGCCATGGTCCCTTGGTTACAGTGCGTGACTCAACGATGGTGCGAATCCTGCCAGGAACGTGGTGTTTGTGCCCTTGGGCAAGACACTTAACTACAATTGCCTCTCTCCACCCAGGAGTAGAAATGGGTGTCCGTGAGGGTTGAAGACCGGTTGCCGCATGGTCTCATGGCCTGATGGGTAATAATTATTACGGGGTAATAATTGTAAAGCGCTTTGAGATTGTTGATAGTGCTATATAAGCACTACGATTATTATTATTATTATTGTTTTCAGCTGTTGGTCTGGGTTCCTGGTGCTTCCATATGACCCTGCTGTATGAAATGCAGGTAAGTGACAGGTACCAGTCGATACAAGTGTGTTTAGCATTAATCATTGATGATGGGGACATTATTCAAACATATGTGGGTTTGTTCTTCAAGCAAAGTTGGATCCTCAATCCTGATTGGTTGATCCAGTCACAGTCCATATTGCACTCAGCGTATCATGCAATTTTAAGATATGCGCACCCTCCCTGCTCTATACAAGTGTAATAGGATAACTACTGAAAAGTGACCACATTGTGTGCATTCCATCTTTACTGTGCGGTAAGATAAATTTGTTATGCGAGTGGAGTGGAACACAGAATAATGTACTACAAAACATTGAGTATCATAATGCTAAGGGACCACAGATGCGCTACATTTTCTGTGTTCTACGAGCATGAATAATAATGTAAGGTGATGGACAGTGTAACATGATACGTTTATTAAAGCTATAGTCCATCATTTGCAGCCATCCGAAAAAGTAACTGGCGTATTATTGTTGAAAAACATAGTAAGTGGACTAAACTCCCTGTGAAATTAATCTTTCTGGCAAGCTATCATTTTGAAGTAATCAACGAAAGAAGGCCTTTCCAACGGTGCGTCTTAAGACGCACCGTAGGTAAATTTAAATTAGTAGTTCGTTTTGTTATTCGGCGCAGCGCGCACAAAGCATTGGCACGACGCACAGGCGCGTGCGGTTGCTATAATTCGTCGGATCAGTGCGCGACATCGCGTATAGCTGCAATTCAAAACAATTCAAAACATGATTCAGCAACTTTTGATTTGAAATTGAGATCCTAGAATGCTGTTTTTCTCGGAATATACAGCTGAAGCTGAGCTGAAACTTCATCAGGTTAGTTGTTCAGTATCCTTCATTAGATTTTGAACACTTTTGTTGCTTCAAATGAACAAAATGCACAAATTACAAATGATGGACTACATCTTTAATATGTTTTGTACACAATGTATCAGTCCTTGACCTCATTTGAAAGATTTTTTTGTGCCGTTTTGGTCATACATTCTTTTCGTGGGTGTTTCCATAGCTCTTAGATGAACTGCCAATGATATGGGGGACATGTGTGCTGGTTTATGCTTTGTAAGTATGAACAATTGTGAGTTTAGGGGAGTGCCAAATAGAGGCAAGGATAAGATAAATGGGGGGGGGGGTGAATCTGATTGTCTTTTTGATGTCTTTGTGAGTACATTTTGTACACAGTGGACGAATCTGGGCACATCACTGTACTCATGAGGCCCCTCTCAATGGAGAAACCATTGTGCACGCTATTGTACAAAGCAACGACCCCGTGACTCATTATCTGAAAAATAGTTTGGACAATGCTGTCGCCATTGAAGGGGGCCTCCGTGATAGAATTGAGGGCGTACCAGGATTGGTCTGTATGATACAAATATATAGATTAATTTACAGATGCTTTATGTGCATTGTTTGGATTTTATGCACTGTTGATGGTGTTAATATTTAAAATCCACATTATTTCCCAACAGTTCTGTTTTGTTTTTTGACATTGTGTATAATTTGCATAGAGTCCTTTAATTTTTTTGTCAACAATTTTTGTATTTTCTGTTCAGCTATGAAAGCAATGCCCAGCCCAAGAGTCATAACTATCCCCTTGCACTCTTACTCCTTGTGTATGCATCGTCAGTCACTGCTATTTATATTCTCACCAAACAGCCTATCTTCCATCAGGTAACTGGTTTGATTTGTTTTCTCATTGTTTAACCCTAACTCCCTAGGCATTTTTGCTAGGTGGTAGCCTCAATCCTCCAAAATCCTCCAATTGGCCTCATGGAAAAATAGCATATAGCCTCAATCCTGCAAATTCCTCCATTATTTCTTGATTATGGTCCGTGGAGGGATGACCACTGCCTGAATCATGCAAAATCCTGCGGCAGTGACTGTCAACATGTTGAGGCTTGGCCAGTGACATCCTGGAGCAGTATGGAGGATTTCAAGCATAATCCAGGCTTATATTTATGCATGGCCGAGCGAAAACAACCACAAAGTGCATCCTACAAAATCTGTAGCGCACTTTTGCCAAGTAACCTCAATCCTCCAAATTCCTCCACTTTTGAAGGATTCAGGGTGGTTAGGGTTAATATCTGTCCAGATGTTTGATAAACTGCAGATAAAAGGGAAAATAAATAACTGCTGCCAAGAAGCAATTCTTTGCAAAAGTGGGCGTGGCTGCAAATGAAAGGGGTCAAAAAGAGGTTTTTATTTGAGAAGTGTTCCAGTGAGATACAATGTGGTAAAATGTAATGTTTTTTGGTCCCCCAAAAAACTAGTTTTGGGGCTAAAATTATAGATTTGAGGTAGACATTTTGACATGCACAATTTTCACATGTTTTCACATGCAAAATGAAAGTGTTATTTTGAGGGTTTTTTTTTTATCAGGCAGAGAGAAAGGTTCATATTATATAAAAATATCACACAGAACTTAGAATGACATGATTCAGTATGTTTTTTTTAATTGTTCCATGGGTAAGGTTGATAGCATCCTACAGAGTTGATAACATCCATAATGTTTTAATGTAACATCCGCAACAGCAAAAGAACACAATGTTTCCATAACACCGTGGTAGCTTTTGGTATTGGTGTTTTCATTGCATACTGAAAGTCAAAACCTATGTCTTTATGCATAACGTCTGTAACGGTCATATACAGTGCTTATATCTCATTAATTACATCAGCTAACATTACATTAATCATGTTGTGTTAATCGTTAAGGCGTAAGCTAGAGTTGTACCAAATATATAAAATTTGCTTTTAGTACAAGTAGTTTATTTTGTTGTTTCAAATTGGTCAGAGTGCTCTGAATGTAATGTCCATAACAATGGAATTGCCCCAAGACTGATCACAGAAGCACACATTGAACCTGAATTTGTAAAACTTAGTTTTAATATGAATGATGGTTACATCGTCATCATAATGACAAAGATACTACTTTAATTAATCCCTGATCTTTTTTTACAGACAGCCTATGCACTTCTGGTCTTGGCGCTTGTGTTCCGGGGCGTATATTGTATTGTTGTCAAGTAAGTCAATTCAATCAGCTCATAATCCTCAAAGGGAAAGAAAACTAGGTCAGCCTTCAGTCTTAAAATGGACTGAAGCTGTATTCACACCTCTGACCTGTAGAATGCCGTAGCGGTGCTTTTGTCAACCATGTCTTGGCTAACTATAGATGGTCACAGTTTGCAAACATAAAGAATAATTATTGATGTTTCCAATATTGTATTGTAGTGTGGAAAGACCCATATAGTAGTGTTCCCTAACGTGGCGCACTTGCACGTTTCCCCCCGAATTTCCTCATGCAGTGTTGCCAAACCTCTCCCTAGAAAAACTTCAAATTCATTAAGTTTAACCCTAACAGTCCTGAATCCTCCAATTTCAATTTAATTTTGCACACCCCCTAGGGAGTTAAGGTTAATACTGGTACTATTACTGTAATAAGTCTTGCTGTTGAACCTTTTTGAACAATTTTAGCATCATGAAATTAAGTCTGAAATTCAAAAATGGTGGCATCCGGAAATTGGGCACAATTTCGGCCGAGTATTCCCTAACGTGGCGCACTTGAACAAATCTCGTAAAAATCCCACATTAACGTCTAAGAATTTCTTTAAGTTCTGATAAATTCAGATAAATCATTATTATCTCTACTCACATACACAACTACAAGTTTGTCAACAAATTCTTTTCTTATTTTTGGGCAAATTTTAAAAAGGGTTCATTTAAAAAAAAATCGGAAAATCACGCCAAAATAGAATTTCCCTAGAACTTTGTAGCGGGTATGTAAACTCAAGATTTATGGACGGGAATGTTTAGAGCTTGATGAAATTTCACTTTTTGTGAAATTTGAGGTAACAATTTTCCTCTAACAAGGCACTAGAGGCGAAAAATCAAAGTTCGCCATGTTGGGGGCCGCGCCACGTTAGGGCACATCAACAATATCCCTGTGGAACAGAAGCACACACCTCATAGATGGCTGTAACGCATGGTGTCAATGCAAAACAAAGAGATTACCCTATACCTCAAAACAAATCAAACTTATACAATAACTCATCATAAAACTGCTCACTTGGTAATATTTTGATCATACTTTCTCTCTGTTTCTGTCTGCAGCAAGCAGGAGTATTCAATTTTCCTGTTTGTGTATTCGCTGGTGATATATGCCACTGGGTTCTTCTTGTGGAATATAGACAATGTTTTCTGCGAACAACTTAGGTATGCCATTTTTTTTTAATTCTTACTTTTTCCCCAAAATCTAGAACGTTGTATTTTATTTTTCGTTTGGTTGCCATTGCTTCAGCTTTATCATTTGAAACTTGATTCAGGCTCAGTATTACATCTGCCAAAGACTAAATAAACCCAAAAGTGCATTGTTTTAATTGTGGTTAATTTAGGCAATTAATTCTGTGTTCGAAGTAGGAGTCATCTCAATAAATATTTGGAGTGAGTTGCAGGAAGTGTATCCGAAATATGCCCATTGTATTTGGGTATTTTTTTTGCAGAATGTGAACAACTTCCCTGTTATCTTCCCACAGTGAAGTTATCAGTTGGTAGACGATGCTGATAACTTCATCACAGAAGCTATTTGGGTCTTCATTGCACAAGCATTGTCTTTCAGACTAAGGTTTAGATGATTAAAAGAAGACCAATGTCATGAGATCATATGTAATTAGGCTAAGAGGTACATAAAGGGAGTTTCGTACAATGTATGTTCAAGATTGCAGTTAACAGTGCTGTCAACTCATGATAACCATCTCCCATATTTTGTGATTTAGAACGCTTTAGAAAGAAAACCCAACCACCATTGTTAATTATCCAATGACTCTCTGTTGTTTGCAGAGTAACTACATGAAACTGTTGTTGATTTTTTCTTAGAACACACTTTAGGTGCGTCCAACTTAGGGTGAGTTTAGTGAAATGGCTCACAGAACCCAATGCAAACATATGACTGATCATAACATGGTTGTTCTTGTTAGTTCAACTATTGATTGTACGTTGTGAGAGTTTAGTGAAATCAACTTGCTGTTTTATCTTGATTTGGTGATCAATTTTTGACTTATTGTCCAGGCAATCTCGCGAGTCCATTCCTGCTCCAGCCAGTGCCGTCTTGCAGCTCCATGGGTGGTGGCATGTCTTGGCTGGGCTAGGTACCCACGGACACATCATGTTTAGGTATGTGGAATCAAGATAACTCATTTCACCACCAAGCCTTGAATCCCTCATGCCGCTAATTCTTTAGAAGAAAGTAGAAAAAGAAAAGCTTGAACTAGGAGGTTGAAAGACTCAGTGGCATAGCGACAGGGGGTGGGGTTTGGGGGTTGAACACCCTCCCCCCATGGAAAAAAAAATATAATAATAATACAAATAGAAATAAAAATAACAACTTACAATGGGGGGGGGGTGGGAGAGGGGGTTAGCCATGCATAATGATCAACGCGAGAATGTGCTCCCTGAACACGTGTATTTCAAAAGGTTGTAAGCTTTCTTCATTTTAATACATGAATTCAAAATGTTGCATGTTTAAATCCATCACAACAAAACAAAATAATTTTTGGGAAAAATTAAAATACTCAAAAGCACTTTTTAAATTTTGAATTCAATACTTTTTGTTTCACAGCTGCTATTTACGAAATCGGTTCCTGAAACGCAAGGCCACTGTATGGGTAAGAATTATTCATCAAAATTTCACAGTTTTGAGTCCCTACATATTTAAATATATCAGGTAGTGTAATAAAAATCAAGAATGAGTATCAATACGAGTGAGTGTTGGATACAC
The DNA here is from genome assembly GCA_029964075.1 of Patiria pectinifera. Lineage (NCBI taxonomy): Eukaryota > Metazoa > Echinodermata > Asteroidea > Valvatida > Asterinidae > Patiria > Patiria pectinifera. The sequence goes on from CM057144.1 coordinate 10,029,937, forward strand.
GGCTTGACATTGGTATGCAAGAAATGTACAACTGTGAATGGTGCCCCACCTAACATGTTCGCAGACATATGAATGAAATATCTGGCTCAGGTTTCATTGTCTTGGTCTATTTTCTTTCAACTGCTCAGTTGAAAATAGAGCTCAGAAAATGTGTGTGATGAGTACAATTCAGCTGAAATCTTTTCATATTTTTGCTGCTAACCTACGATTGATAAGTAAACATTTTCTATGCTCAGTAAATGTGTGTGTTAAGCAGCTGTTCAAGATTGCGTGGGTTCATCACGAAATCACATCACTTACTGTGCTTTTTCAAGGTGTCAAATTTTTTCTGGATTTCTTCTTTTTTTGGAAATGTTCAGAAAAGTTGAAGTATACTTACAAATTTCAATGTGACATTTCTTTGCAGCAACTAGGCATTCTACCATTCGTGTCTGTAGGGAAGGCTGAATGAGTACCTCAACCACACACGCTGTACCAACGCTACGCCTATAGATTGATTGCATTCAGCAGCCATCTTGGAGGTGTGTTTTGTTTTGTCAATTCATTAACAATGAATGCACAAGAGGTCTGCTCATGCGTATCCCTGTTGAACAAAAGCACACACACCTCAAACATGGCTGCAGTGCAAACGCTGTATTTACAAGATTTTGCTGATGAATTGCAAATATCATCACTTATGCCAAGAGCTGGGACCCTCTTGGAAACTGAGCCTAATTTTGTGGAAATACTGTCAAGCAGACTAATGAGCTCAGCTAAAATTAGCTGAGAACCAGTGAATAGCCATGTGGGCTTCTGACATCTTGGCTGGTTACCATTTTTGACTAAGCAAATTATGTCTGTGCTCAGTAGCTCCAGGAAATTGGCCCCTGATGCATAACAGTGCACACATTCTTATTTTACTATACTCTCGAGGACAATGCTTTGTGTTTCCCTTTGTCCCTGTAATATGACACTCTCCCATAGACTAAGCACATGAACCTACTACAGAGGACCGTTTCCAACAAAAGACCCAACACCCGAAGACTGAAAGGATCTGTTGTTCTCCCTTTGTGTGTCGGTCCTTGGGGGTAATGTAGAACACGTACACAGGGTGTTACTAGTTGGTGGTGTCAGTGATGATTTGCAGTTGTAGTTTATCATGCAGGGTCGATAAAACTTCTGCTATTTTTTTAATAGCTTTACCGCAGCATAAGATTTGAAGAGAGAGATCTAGCAAAATTTGAAAATTGGAACTACGTTTGTCACTCAAGACACCCAGAGTTGAATGATGTCCATCAGAGTATTGGTGGTGGTTTTTTTTAATGTAGAATATAGGTTTGGACTATGAGAGTGAGATAGATAGCATTTATAACAATTCAATAGTCCTAGTAAATCTGTCAGAAATTTAGAGATATAGGTTTACTTTTACAGGCTCCTAATAATGTACTGTTTGTATAATGAAAGTAAATCATGACATTTCATCCAAACCCGCCTTTTTATCTTTATGCTAATATTGCCATGATTTAGTTAAATCATGGAACATGACACAAAGTGGAATTTCCCCCTCCGTTTTGTTATACAAGATACTAGAGAACCGCAAGAAACTGTTTTTATATTAAGTTTTGGAGAGCTGCAAAGGACAGCAATGTATTGTGGAATGATTTTATTTGCTGAGTGGATATTATCTGATTATACAATGCCTGAATAAATCCCTGTCGGGTGGGTTGGTGATCGCGTGTCATTGAATTATTCGTCCAAGCCCATGGCCCAGATGTACTTCAAAAACAAATTCTTTTCCGCGAGCAACTTCCATTGCACAGAATTTATTCAGGCATTGTATAAAACGAGTTATGAATGTTTCACATTCGTGCAATGGAAAGTATAATTTCATGAGGTGACAAAAGAAGGTTCCATTCTTTGCCTCGTGGAATGTTCCATTCCACCTGTCACCTCATGAAAGTATTCTTGCCATACTGCATCATAAATATTCATTTTTGGTATATAACAACCAAAGGTTTATCTTGGTTGGTAACATTGGTCCCTGTACCGCCCCAAACTGCCCAAGTATTACTCACTGTAGCACCCAAAACTGCCCAAGGGCTCAATGATTTTATTAATTCGTCTGAATAAATACAATGTAATACAATGTAATACAATGTTTTTCAATGTTATACCATGGAGGAAATGTGTTCTTATTCCTCCATGGTTATACAGTCAATGCATGCCCTAATAGTACAGAGTTAACAAATCTTGCTTATTTATTATTGTTACCTGTGGCTAATGAACAGCAGAAAGAAATAAGTAATAAAAATGGGAATCATGACTTTTGAAGCAAAGGCAAAAAAGAGACCAAGATATGATTAACAAAATATAATTAATTCTCCCAAATTAATCAACAGGTCAATGTGTTACAACAAGCATTGCAAAATATCTCTGTGAAGTTGCCTCTTAGGCTGTTGGGGATACATTTCAGGATGAATCTGAATTTTCATGTTTTATTGTAATAAATTTATAAAAATGATTTAAAATAGTATCACTATATATAATTTTTCTTTTTGTATTGAATTGACAACAGTACTAGTTCAGTACTTAACATTGTAACAGGTGCTTTTGCTTTTATTGAGGTACTAAATAAAATAAACAGAAAAGATTAGACACCATGCTTTGTCCACATTTTCATTGTGTGTCCCTCTGTAAATGAAGTTTTACTTTGAAAAAGAAAATGAAAGATGATGAAATAAGCTTGAATTTGATGTGTGTCTCGACCACCTTGGAGAGTTGTGAGTATTTTTCCCGAATTTCTGAAGTGGGAGCATTTACCATTGGGGTCTATGGAAGTTTATTTACTGGTCTGCAACCTCGCGGTCATACTCGTAGGTTCTTTATGTCTATGGTCAACCTCGTCTCCCTTGTGCAACCGCGTTTCCGCCAATAATTCCCGATAGGAAATCCTCTTCCTTCCTCCTGATATCCTGATACAATTGGCTAGTAGTAATTTGGATTTTATCGTGTACCGGCCCTATATATATGTACAACAACGTGTACGTTACGTGCTTTTCATTCGTCCACGCCTTCTCAAAATCAAAAATTTCCTTTCCAATTTTTGCATATTAATATGAAAATGATACTGCATGATGTGTCTCGATAAGATCGTAACAGTCTGATTTCAAAATCGTGTTTTCGTTACGCCGTGTGCGCGCTGCTACGAATTGACTCTCTGTTTTACCCCAGACACCGCATACAAAAAACAAACGCTAATGTAACAACGCATATCCAGGCACAGGACTGTTTCATTTGCATCATAAAAAAAAAAAATCTTGCATGCAAAAAATCCCCCTCCAGGTGAGAGAGCAGGTAGTGGTGGGCGCGTACTGCTCGACACCCTGGGTACGAGGTTGGTCTATGGTCATACTACTCTCAGTGCAGATATGAATAGCGCCCTCAATCGTTAACCCAAAATGTAAACAGGTACGGTATTTTTATTGAATGAGTGATGTAATGTGCCGTATTTTGCCGGCGATTATGTTGGAACTTTTGACTTATGTAAACAAGTGTTGGAAAGCAAATAATTGACGTGTCAAACTTGGTATCTTGTGCAATGAACCTTCTCTTGCATGCTCTTAAATGTGGAGCTCGAGCGTTTAATCGTCAGTGACAGTGTGGTGACGAGAGGGAAGGAAGTTCATGAAGTCTGTTAACACTTAAGTCATGCATGTCATGGACGAAGTCGAAACGGTCGAAACCCCTGTACAAACACGAACGTCACTTTCGTCAGCCGTTCAATTCAAGGCTAGCAATGGTCATGATGGTGAGTTGCCGAGTGTGTTTGGATGGTTGATATTGAGGAAAGAATGTAGTATCCACTATAGTATAATCCAGAGTCTCCAGACGCCAAGGCGTGAAGTCAAACTGGATGATGATGCCTAGCGGCGATATCCAGTCAACTTTCTGAGATTCTGACATCCGAGATTCTGAGACGCCACTTTTTTGTTCGTGATATAGTCCGAGTAACTACCAGTATATCATCACTGTCACTCTACGAATCGCCTTTTTTTTATAGCCTACATGATATCATACATGTACATGTTTTAACATTTGAACATGGTCGGCATGGTCGGGCGATTAGTATTGTTGATGTACCCTAACGTGGCGGCGCGGCCCCCAACGTGGCGCACTTTGATTTTTCGCCTGTAGCGCCTAGCTAGAGCAAAACTTTTAACTGAAATTTCGCAGAAAGTGACATTTCATCAAGTTTTAAACACTCCCGTTCATAAATCGTGATTTTATTCACCCATTACAAAGTTAGAAGATTTTATTTTCAAGTGCAAAGTTAACACTTTGAAAATGCCCCGAAAAATAAGAAAATAATTTTCTGACAAACATCTGGCTGGGTTTGTTAATAAAGATAATAATGATTTATCAGAATTTATCAAGTTTACAGAAATTCTTAAATGTTAATTTGGAATTTTCCGAGATTTATTTAAGTGCGCCACGTTAGGGAACACTCCGCGAATTTGTGCCCAATTTCCGAACGCCACCGTTTTTAAATTTCGGATTAAATTTTATGAAACCGAAATAGTTCAAAGAGGTTAAATAGCAAGCATTAATAAGGTCAAAGTACCAGTATTTTACTGCATGAATTGAATGCATGGATTGAAAAATGTCTAGTCCATTTGTAGGTCCCCCGGAGTAGCTACATGTACATGTACGTGGATACAGAGTTGGAGTGAGGTTTATTGAGGGCAATCAACAGTGGCTCCGTAGCTGCTGCTATGAGGTGAATAGATTCTGCAATTGTGCCCCCAAGGAGAAATAAAAAGTGAACGTTTGGCTAGATTTTGCAAAAAGGTCATGTTATCAGGCATGCAACTTTTCCTTGGATCCGCTGATTTCCTCGTTTTTTACTTCTCATGAATGCCATTACAATTTGAAAAACACTGTACAAAGTCTTGTGTGGTTTGGAGTTTCCTCGTTTTTTCTAAATTCCCAGTTGCATGCCTGTGTTATACATCTGGGTCGCAAGAATTCCACATAAAATCCGACATTTCTGAAGAAATATGTTGGAAAACCCCATGTTTACATCTTACGTGCCAGTGGTTGTTGCCCTCGTTGACGTATCAAGCATCAAACTTTGAGCCAGACTGCCAACAGAAGACTGGCGCCGCACTCTAGCCCCATTCTAAGGCTAGGTTTTACGGAGAGAGTCCAGTAACTTGGCCACAGAATGGGGCTAGCGCTGCACAAAATGTATTAGATTCACTGTGAGATCTGGAGATCTTCCCATGCTAGCTTTGAACAATAGATTCACAATTACACATGTATAGCACTCTGTGTAAAGAAAGTTTTTAAAAGAAATAGGTGTGATTGGAATCATGATGAGCACTCCAACAGCTCAATTTTTGAGGACCAAAATTTTGTACCACAAAGTTTGTGGTAAAATGCATTTTGTGGGTAAAATGGGTGCTTTCTCTCTCTCGAAAGTCTATCTTTCTTCCTACATAATTGACCCAGCAATGAAAAATGGTCTGTTAAATAATGCATAAATTTGCAGCTATGCATTGTCAGTAAAAGACAAAAATAACATCATTAAAAACTGAATGGCCACACCGGAATGCCTGACTGAGATTCCATGCATTGCAGGGAGGTTGAGGAGTTGCACAGTGATTTCATGTTAGTTATTGATATCAGTTGTGGTAGCATCTCCTCACACATGATGTTATGTAGGATTGTGATGTTGTCATCTTTTAACAAGTCAATATTGATAGCACAACGCTAATGTGTACTTGGGTTGATGTACTAGTAATGGAACAGACATTGCCATTGTGCGACATTAAAGGTTGAGTAGGCCTATATCATTTGCAGCTTTCCAAAAAGTAACTGACAAAATTATTGTTGAAAAGCATACTTGGTTTAAAGATAGTAATGGCACTAAACTCCCTGTGAAAGGTCATTTCCAAATGCATCGCATTTTTGGGAAATTTCCGTCTGATAGTTTGTTTTTAATTCAGCGAAGCCTTCAATAGCAGTTGTGCGCAAGCGTTGATATAACGCAGACGTACTGCTCGGTTGCTATAATTCCTTGGTTCGGTGTGTGACATCGCGTAGCTGCAATTGGCTGGATGAGAACGTGTTCCGGATGCTGATTTCAGGTGCAATTCAAAACATGACTTGGCAACTTTTGAATTGAATGGATCCTAGAATTGTTTTTTGGGAATATACAGTGCTCACTGAGCTAAACTTTCATCAGGTACACGTACCCTGCACCCTTCTTGAGATTTTGAGCACTTTTGTTGCTTCAAAAAAAAAGCGCAGCACAATGACAAATGATATTCTCTACCTTTAAACTGAAAAAGTTCAAAGTACTTTCTTGCTTAGTGTAAGATGTATACTATGTACTGGTACAGTTATGTATGTGAAACATTATAATTTTCAAATGATATGGAGGTTGCATTAGAAAATTCTTTCAAAAGAGGATCAATTCCAATGAAAAGATCGAGAAAATTTAATTCATATGCATTGTACTCTGGTAGGGGTCTTGTTTGGTGTAAGATTTTCTGTTATTTAGCAAATTTGGACTGAGCGAAAGGGACTTTGACAATGTTTATGTCTTCTGCATCTATTATGGTCCCTGCAACTCTGTAGTAAGATTTGTGATTACAAATCTGAAAAATGTTGTAATCATTAAAATTAATAAAATAAAAACAAACGTATGAAACCTTAAATCATTAATGTGACACCTGTATACTTAAACCCACTGTACATGTGTAACTTTCACAAACATGATAAATTGACTAAAAAATTGATATTTCCCCTATTTTTTTTTAATGAGAAAATATGAAAATAGATGATGACGAAGTATTAGGAATGGGGTGAGATATTACAGCCCATAATATTACATGCATAAATAACATGCATATTTGGCTCTAAGCCATGTAAACCAGGCAACGTGCAGCTAGTTTATACTTTACATGTATCTGTGTGAAAACAAGTACATGTATAGTACTGTATTCATCATGTTAATGGCATGGCACCCCTCTGGCTCAATAAATTTGATCGCTGGATGCTTTTAAGGTCGAGCAAAAACCACACCAACGTCCATGAGAGTCACATTTTAAGTGTCACATATGAAATCTGAAAATTGGAATGTTCCTGTTGATAAGACAGATTAGATTGCACGCAGGCAATTAGTAAAGTGATCTGCCCAAGCAGGTATGGTGAGTCATGTGCTAACACATGGCACAAAAGTCAACACTTGGCACAGGCATTCTTACGTTGTGTCCTGTGGTGCAAGAATTGTTTCTGTACAACAGTCCTTGTGTGTCTCCAGACTTGGAAAAATCATTTTACATTTTTTATAAACTTCTTTTCCGTTATCATAAGTTTGTCTCCACTGCATGCACCTGGGGAGTCAGGTTGGTGCAGCAGTTCTTTCCTCCCGTTCGCTTCACTTTGCTGTGACCCGGGTTCGATTCCTACCCTGACCACATAAGGATAGGTTGTTCAGTCCCTGCCTGATTCCGTGGATTTTACCCAAAATATTCTTCTAGGGTTTTCCTCTTACCTCTAAAACTGTAATTGCTTTTGAGGAAATCATTGGTTTCATTACCAGAAATAAATAATAATAATAATTATAGGGCGCGCTGTCCATTTCTGATTAAAGTAGGATTTGGTTTTTCTAAACTGCATTTGACTGAATATTCAAATATTCAAACTTACTATAATCAAGTTTTACAATTACTAGCTGTAACAGCGTGCTGCACCGTTCAACACGCAAAGTGCGCCAGTTAAAATGTGTGTGCTGCATCGATGCAATGGGCCACTGGATTGTTTTGCATTTAATATGTTTCAGCTGTCAAGGACTTTAACCTGCTAAAACGATTGGAATAGTGTCATTAACAAAAAAGTTATCGTCAAAAAAAAGGTGGTATCTGACAATAAAGTGCCTTCACATTTACAATTAAAATAACATCACAGTCATGTGTGTATACGTGTGCGTAGTTCTTTATTTCAGGAATATTCAAACCAGCAAAAAGCATATTTTCTGATATTTGGTATATCAGAACAGCCCTATATTCAATACAACAGTTGGAAGGAGGCAATTCTGTTGCGTTATTGTCGAAATGATCTTTTGGAGAAGATACGTACTTGGGACCAAAAGTGATTTTCACAAGCTGAGACATGTACATATATATAGTAATCACATTCACATGACTCGGGCTGTGGACAGTCAGTAATTGTATCCACTTCTACTTTACTTAACGTGTACTGGAATGTGCTCAGATTACCTGCACACGTGGGTGTGCAGCTATTTTGCCAGCAAAGGCTGACTCTTTCTGTCTTATCCTTTCATTACAGGAATCATGTGTGGATTGATGGGAACCAGACAGCAGTATTTATGTCAGTCTCCAGCAAGTTCCTGCCAAATTGCTGCACAAATTGAGTGACTGTCAAGTAACTCTCTGCTGCGTCTCTAATCGTCAACTCAACTTGCAGTCCAGTCTTCAGTTTTCATCCTTGAGGGCATACAGTACACGTAAATGGATGTTGAGAAGTAATTTTCCTGTGTAGTTTACAAGTGTCTTGCGTGATTCCTCAATGCCTGATTCTAGACATCTCGCCAACTACGTGGTACATGTATGAATCAAGTGTCATCTGCCCCAGTGTATACATATTATTTAAACTGGAAATGCCAGTTTCAATATTACCAGAGCATTGCATGTTATAAATAACACTCTGCCAATGACTAAATTCATCTGAACAAGTTTGATCTTCTGATGAACAGTTGAGGGGAAAATACCGTATTATAAGAGGACATTATGGAGAAAGACGTGTCTACAAGATTAGGGTGTGTGGAGGATTTTATAGCAGGGATTAAGTCGTACTACAATAACCCAGATCTGAGTGATGTGATCATCCGTGTGGATGGCAGTGTCTTCCATTGTCACAAGTTCTTCTTGGCATCATCCAGCGATGTCTTCCAGACCATGCTGACGGGTTCCCAGTGGGTGGACTCGCAGCAGCAGGAGATTGTGCTTGAAGAGAGCCCCGAGTGTACGGCCGTGTTTGGAGAGTTCTTGAAGTACCTCTACTGCGGTCAGGTGACAGTGGACATGCGGACCATCATGCCGATATTCACTCTTGCCGACAAGTACAACATCCACCGGCTGCGGTGCCAGTGCGAGCGGTACATGACGGAGCAGATCGGGCAGGGCAATGTGAACGGGGCTCTGGACTGGCTGTCCTTTGCTGAAACCTACAACCTGGATCAGCTAGTCAGCCACTGCTATGAGGTCATCGCCTGTAACTTGCCGAAGATCCTAGAGCTAGACTCCTGGTTGGGTCTGTCAGTGGAGCAGATGTGCCGACTTCTTGACAGCGGGCAGCTCATTGTCACTGATGAATACTCACTCTTCAAGGCCATCGAGCGCTGGCTGGTGCATGACCTTCAGAAGGGCGGGGTGACTGGCAACCTCCGTAGGGTGCTGCCATACATCCGCTTCGCCCAGATGACTTCAGAGCATATTCTGACCATCGAGAGGTCCGAGTTTGGCCAGATCTACGAAAAGCAGATCAAGGACCACATCCTGGAAGGTTACAAGTTTCACGCTCTGGTGGGGACTGCGAACATGTCAGAGCTGTTCTTGGCTGAGCGCTACCATGCGCGGCTCTACTTAGCTCCGCCGCACTGCCACGTGCTGTACGTCCATCCGACCAGCACGGTCATGGCCAATGCCATGACGCAGGGCTACCGGCCAAAGAGCGGTTCCCCGTGGTACCTCCTCTTGCTGCAGAACTCCAAAGCTGACGCTGCTGCTGCAGCCGCCTGCAGTGCTAGCGCCACCAATGACGTAACATGTGAGCGAGGCATGTTGACCAATGTCACATACAAGCTGCAAGCACCCAACACAGACATTGGAAAATCCTTCAGGTTAGCCATCTCGGCGTTTGACGCCAATGACAAATTCTTGAATGCTGTCACAAAGAGTGGACTAGTCTATAAACCAGATGGTCCCACTGCTAACGTGCATTGGAGCTTGACAACAAACGTCACCACCATCCACTCCCAAGCGTTCCTTGACAAGAAAGGCGGGAAAATCAAACTTGGTGTAGTCATCCAGGTGTTTTAAGTTTCAAATATGGACCAGGTATCAAGTGATGTTTTTAATTGGAAAAAACTCCATAATTTCTTCATAAATCTATCCAAATAACTTGCCACAGAACAATACATTGTACATGTAGACATGTAAAGGTACCAGTCCATCATTTGTAACTTGTGTATTTTGTTCGTTTGAACTTTGAAGCAACAAACGTGCTCAAAATCTAACGAAGTTTGCTGAACAACTAACCTGATGAAGTTTATATTTCGAGAAAAAAAATTCTGGTATCTCAATTATAAATCAAAAGTTGCTGTCGTTGGAAACTCCTTCTTTTGTTGATTTCTTCAAAATGACAGCTTGCCAGAAAGAATAATTTCACAGGGAGTTTAGTCCCCTTATATTGTTCAACCAAGTATACTTTTTAACAATAATTACATCAGTTACTTTTTGGAAAGCTGCAAATGATGGACTATAGCTTTAACAAAGTAAGTTAAATGGGCCTTATTCACGAGTCGGCCATATTTGAAAGTTAGGTAAAATCTTAATTTTTGGAACTTGCAAAGAGAAATGAAAGCATGTTAATTCATAATAAATTCCAGTCTGCTTCAATGAATAATTTAAAATTTGTAATTACACATTCCCTAATGTTTAAAGCCATATTTAAAAAAAAAAGACAGTAAATTAAGGCTGCATTGTGCCTGCATAAATAGTCTGGCACCATCCCATTCAACAGTTAACAATTAATGAAATACATTCAGGGAACTCGACAAAAATGGCCAACTCCTGAATAAGGCCCATTGTGGCTAATTAGCGCTAAAAAGTGGTTTTCCCAAAACACATTGCCAAAAAGTCCCTATGTGATAAAATTGAAATGAAATTTGGATGCTACATTATGTACATGTTTGAAAAATACAAAAGGAACATACATGTAAGTTGCTAAGGGGCTCATCAAGCTAAATGGAACACATTGGTATGGTGTTATTGTGATTTTTTAGTGTGTACTATGCAGTTACGTATACAAAGTGCTTAAATTATTTATTGAAAGTGTTTTGATTGTGTAGATGGGTGTATAAGGCTCCCTTTAAAAGAAACTATGAAATGATGATGTAATGATATTCTACATGCAATCAAAATAATATTTTTTTTCTATGTATTGGATTGGAAAGGAACGTATAGTTTACGTGTATATATCCATTATTTGTATGCACATCAAGTGTAGCAGTTCACATGCATACTACATGTACATAAAGTACACATGATAATGTACAAGACAACATTTGGCTGGTTTATATATGATGCTATTTGGCCTTTCATTTACTGTGTGCATTACTCACATGTGCAAGAATTTTGCCCGATACCAGTAAAATGAGCTCCGTCATGCAGTGGACCAATCCATTATGTCCCACCCACTGTGTCCCCTAACGTGGTGCGGCCCCTAACGTGGTGCACTTTGATTTTTCGCCTCTTGCGCCTTGCTAGAGCAAACATTTTACTTGAAATTTCACAGTACTTTTTTGTACTCTTAACTTTTTAGGAAGACTCCCATAGGTTTTATACACAACCCCAGTCGCAGACGTATGCTGGGAATCGTGGACGATATTGTTCTCTTTTGTTTTCTGGTATTTTTCGTCCACAGTTTGAAAAGATGAACATGTGCACCCGTGCTCACACTGTCGATTGTGGACGTCCTATAGTTCCTCGTTTGTTTGTACTTATAACTTTTTAGGAAGACTCCCATAGGTTTTGTACACGACCCCAATCGTGGACGATATTGTTCTTTTTTGTTTGGAATTTTTTGTCCATGGTTTGAATAGATGAACACACTCGTACACGTTTGTTTATGGTGTAAATCAAGAATTTGTGTTTGTTCCTCTTCCCTTTTCCTTTGTTTGTACTCGAACTTTTTTGCAACAGTGCTCATTGGTTTTGTACACGTTTTCTAATCGAGGTCGTCCTCGATTTGGTTCCTGTCCTCGATTCACCGGGGATGTTGCATGTGTTTGTCCTCGATTTACACCATAAACAAACGTAACGTTTCAGAAAAATTACAGTACATGTATGCAAAAATATTTTAGTTGTTTCATTGTCAGATTAGTCATTGGAATAAATAATTCTACAGTTTCGGGCCTAGGCGTTGGTCACTATTTACCAGTTCATGAAGTCTTGCTCCGTATTTGTGGGGACATACACTCGTCTATACGAGGTATTTGTGGGGACGGAAAATGCTGTGGGGACAGCAGAAAGTCCCCATTACTCGGTCCTAATTTAACTAACGATAAAAATACTTCCCCATAACACGGTTTTAGGCCAGGGCACATTGGATGACGTGTACATACACGCAAAGATTTTGCGGTATTCAGAACGGATGACGGATAATCACACAACGAGCGATGCCAGACGATATATACATTTCTGCAACTAGCTCACAGCTAGCGAGGCTAGAAATATCAGGGTGTGCTACCCGCAGATGACCCCCTGAACCCGTCTGGCATCGAGGTTCGTGAAAAACAATCCCGCGCCTGGGTCCGGTCAATGTCAAAATAATCCCAGGCGCGAATTGGTTAAAGTCTTTATTAAAACCTGGACTGCAGAAATACCGACTTTGTGAAAGATAAAAAATGTTCATTTGATTGCCAGTATTGAACTTATCTGAGTATTAGTTGTTTCAACACATAGTTGACAGTTGATTTATTTATTGATTACATATTGAAGTTATAATTATTTGAAATTCTGCGTCATTTACATTTTGTACCAGAACAAAACTTATTATATACATGTAGTGTGAAAAAAAATTGAAATTTTTATAAATTCTAAATTAAAGAAATGAAAAAAGGAAGTTTGTTACTCCCCCAAAATGCAAGTTACTGTGCATGTATGTGTTTGTTGTTGTTTACATGTAAACGTGGCACAGTTTGATGGTAATCAGCCACTCAAAGAAAAAGACATCTCACTGCACACTTGTATTTAGTAGTTCTACAATTTTATTTGAAATTCTGTGCACTGAAATGAACCACTTACAATTATATACTAGAGCACATCAAATGCACTTCCAAGCATTTCCAGAATTGTTTTACAATTATCTGAGGTTAGGTCAACCTGTCCATAGGGTCACTGATTTGAACATGTGAACATGCACTGTATGGAGCAAGTCCAACATATTAGTAATAATCAGTTATCATATTAAACCAAATTTTGGAGCATTATAGAAACATGGAACCAGGCATTTGGTAAAAAGAGCAAACATCTTCAAGCAATTTATTATATCTTAAGTCTAGTTTTTCTTGCATGTTCATTCATTTACCACTAATTTTAAAACTGGGATTTATTAAACTATTATTACTATTTGGTGGTTAAGTTCTTCAAACTGTTCGAAAGAAACCATTTTGTGCACCGGTAGTTATGGAAAATCTCAGCTGTTGTGGAATTGTAATTGCCTGGTTTTAGGGGTTGTGGGTCATTGTTTTCAAAAGGGTGGTTCTTCAGTTAATTGACCTATCGCCGTTTGCGAGTTAGCCACGACCCTTAGACAACCCAATGGAGTTTTTGTACACTAATTTGTGTTTGTCTCAGGTTTTGCACAATCCGCGTCCATTAGTATCACATCACGTAATTGGACAAAATTTCACAAGCTGTGTTGACGTGATTCTACAGAGATTCTACCGCGATAGGTCAATGACAAACCTGGGCCCAATTTCACGGCGCTGCTAAGCACAAGATTTTCTGCTTGCAGAGCCTCTATCTATTTCATGGAGACCGTAAGCAGTTAAGCGCAGCAAAAGCATGCTTACTTCAGAGGAAAAGTTTGCTTAAATCAGTGATACCCAACAATAGAAATCTACATGAGCACACAACCGTTAGCACAACCACACCATGAAGTAGTGCTTAAGGTTAGTTACTACAATTTTAATAATAATAATAATAATCGGCATTTAAGAACGCTCTTATTAGTAAACTAAATCAGCGCTTACAGTATTATTATTACCCCTGATCACTGGGCCAATTAAACATATACCATCTCAGCCCCCTGGGGAGTATACAGCTTGATGCTGCCTGTTAGGTGCAAGCAAGCTTATTCAATCACAATAACCATCTCTGCCCTCACAGGTACCCATTTACTCCAGGGTGGGGAGAAGCAATGAGTGACAAAGTGCCTCGCTCAAGGGCACACGCACCATGACCCCGGCTGGACTCGAACCCACAACCCGCAGCTTTACCCACAGGCCACGAATCCAGTGCCCTTAACCACGAGGCCACAGCACTCCACACTGCTCTAGTAAGCAAAACTCCACACTGCTCTAGTAAGCAAAACTCCACAGCTAATTGTTCAACAGCACCATAAAATTGGGCTCAGAAATATCAAGTAAGCAATGATACATTTGGCATGCACGACTTGGTTTACAATCAATGGGAACCTGCAATGATAAAAGGATGCCAAGTACAGTGTATGTGGATGCACAGGAAAATTACTTGATAAATACATGTATGCGCACACATGTACAAATCTGCCGGATAGATTAGCATTAAATGAAAAAGTGGTTCATTAGTTCATTCTGGGTACATTATATAACTTTCAACAGAAGTCTATTGCTCCTTGAGGTATGCCAGTCAACTTGATGTAACACAATTACCGCAAGAGCCAAATCCGTAGCCAGAAAATACCTGATTAGGTTAGGACACCACCGACTTACAGATAGCCCTCTTTAGTAGCCGTGGATGGGATGTCTGTATGACAACAGCGTCTTGAACTAAGACTCGTCTCGCATGACTATTCTCTCACGTGTTGTCACTGCAGTTTGGCATACTTCTCCCATTCATTAGACTTCTAATACCACTCATAAAAACTCCCAAATTACTGCAAAAATAATTAATCTTTATAACTGCAAATACATCATCAAGCAAGAAAAACAACATCCTAAGTACAAATAATAAAGTAATCGTAAATATCCAAAGCAACCGAAAAACAAAAACAAAATAAAATGTACTGTTTCATGTACATGTACACAACACTAATACAACAACAAAATGCACTAGACCTTGATGGTATTGTTACATTGTATGCACATTAAAATGAAACTAGGAAACACACACCAGAAAAACTCGGATAGAAATTTCATTTACAGCCAAAAGTTAAATATATAAACCAACAACGTATTTGTGATAAATGACAAAAAAGCGTTAGCAGATATTGGATTTTTTTTCACATAAAATATATATAGAATAATTTTTCGAAGAGTTTATCTCCAAACGTGATATACGCCATTTTGTATCTTTTTAGAATCCCGCTCTCTCCTGGCCGCCCAAAGTCCATTTTGACGGCTGTTATAAAAACACAAATTCAGAATACAACAAGAAAGCATTCGGAGAGTGAAAACTTCCGCCAAGGCTTAACAATTCCCTGCCATATTGTCAGTAAACCCAAAAGAAATACTCGCATAAATGGTGAAGAATCCTTAAAAAAAATCCTGGATCCAGACCCAGATCCGGATCACTTCCAAAATCGAATCGATTTGTACTTCTACCAAGCACCACCCCTAAAAAAAATTTCATGCAAATCCTTATTAACAGACAAACCAACCAACCAACCAACAAACTGACCAAATCCGATGAAAACATAAGCTCCTTGGCGGAGGTAATAAAGGCAAAAAAAGAAATTTATTCTTTAAAGTTCATAACCGTGTAAATTTTCTGCTTTTTTTCAAATGGATGTATCACGTTTTGGGAAATAAACTCTTCACTTATTTGTTCCCTCGTGGGCAATCAAAACTAAAAAAAACATCACATAATTTGCAGCAAATTCCGAGGACAAAATGGCCACTGGAAAAACAGCATGGCCAAATGATCCATGTATCAATTGTACTTGGTGCCCACGTGTGAAATTGTGAATGCATCTCGTGCCAAATTGGACAAAAGTTACATACTTTGCAACAATTTAAACATAGTTATCAACTCAACCCATCAAACCCCAAATAAATGTAATAAATAAACGGCATGTTTTGTTGGAATCTGTCAGGATGGATACACTCACCCTTAAACTGACAGTCTTTTACACTGGGTTGGCACACCACCAGAATCAAAGTCAGAAATGTGTGTGTGTAGTTTCCCCATATGGTTTTGGAATTTGCCAAGATGGGTATGGTCCCTAGTAAATCATGCTAGGGAGTTAGGGTTGATAAACTAATTACACACTTATTCTGCAGGGTTATTGGTGCAGCATGTGATTAATACATTGTACATATGTACAGTAATGGAACATTTTTCCAAACCTTTTATGCAAAGTGCAATTCATTTCGCACAAAGCTGGAATGCAACTTATGAGAAAACAATGAAGCATTTTAAAGATTTCATAGGCATTTAAATATTGGTCACTGTTATCTTAGCAAGTAAGTGTTTGTGTCGCAACTGACATTATTTCTGTTGCAATCACTGTTAACAGCATAACTGAAATTCCATTTCACCTTCATTAATTTTGTATATCAAACGGAAAACCACACAAATAAACTTGTTTATCAACCAACCTTTCAAGGGAAATTGCCTTCAGCAACAAACCACCTTGAGCGGAAACTTTTTTTTAGGCATTGAATTTTTTTTTTTTATAAAAGAATTGATTTTTTGGGATAACGGGGCACAATTGCAGAATACCCCGCCACTCGATCTATCCACCTCGTAGCCGGCTACGGAGTCACGGTTGATTGCCCTCAATAAACCTTCTCAGCACTACTTGCATGTACTATGCGTCATGCTCCACTGCACTCCCACTCCGTATCCGCGTAGCCGGCAACAGGGTGGTTGGTTTGGACTTACAATTTTTTTTCAGCAACTCCCATTCCTTTTGTGTTGCTTCGTTCTCAAATAATGGACCCCCACTCCGTATCTGCGTGGCTGGCAATGGACTTGAATTGTTTCTTTTCCAGTGATTCCAACCGCGTAGCCAGAGATTTTAGGGGTGTATTTCCGAGTGGCTGGGTATTCTGCAATTACTCCGGTAACGGTTTTGCATCTCGGACGTGCACAGAATATTGGTTTGCACACACAAAGTTTAATTCTATTTTAAAAGGCAAATTCTGTAAATGTATGACGATAGTAAGCCACAGGCCCAATCCCACAGGAAACACACAAATATGAAGTTAGGCTCAAAAAAGTAAATAACCCACCAATTATGTTTCACATTCCACGAGTGGAATAGAAAAATATCTAAATGATTGCAAAATTCACAGTCACCTTGAAGTAAAATAACTGTAAAGCCATCACATAACTATGAAACAATAAACGTTTCACTTCTCCCTCTTACAGCTCTTAATTTGGAATTGTCAAAACTACAATCTTACATCAAATGCTAAACTGTACAACCCATAAAGGAGAAAGACAAAAAATTATACATCCATTGTACACGACTAAACTAAATGCATGATTTAAAACTTCAAAAGTATTTAAAAAGGTCAAAATATCTCCAAAAACTAACGCAGATGAGTTCGGACAAATGGTGATGAATATTTATTTTACAGTGTACTTGAAACTAAAATGTTTCCAAGCTGTGCATTACTGCCGAGTGGTGTATGTTGATGAGAGACAATGCATGGAGACCATCAAATAAATTCAACTTATTTGTTTTATGTACGAACTTGTATCAAATGCAAGGCATACTCATATACACACTGCTGGCTATAAACCCATCAAAACTGACCCCTTGTGACAAAACTGAACTTCGTGTAAACTTGGAGAAAACAAAAGTTAAAAATTAAATCTATTAACAAACTTTCTACAAATTCTGTATGGCGGGTTCCCTGCCTGCATTCTTTTGTTTCAACAAAAACAAACGCAGAAAACTGTGTGACACTATACCTGTTCCCCTCAAAAAAAGTTAGTCTACTTCAAATAGTGCCTCATAATAACCTCAAATTGAGAAGGCATTCCTTGTCAACTGGAACAAAAACTAACTGAACTACGTTGACGTTGTCAAAATGTCGAGCAGTGACTGCTGCTATCGTATCGTGCTACTCAGCTGTGATTTAATCCACTTTAACAACGCTGTAGATCTTGGTGACAAACCAGAAACAGGAAAAGAAGCCCACAGTTCCTGGAAGAGGGGGAAAAAATGCGAAAGACGGAATGACATGACCACCTCAATCGGAGTTATAATGGAGCCAATCTTAAAATTTGCTTTTGCTGAAATTTTTAGAAATGGATGGATTTGGGGGATAAGTATTTTATAGCAATTACTGTGACTTGTTCGAAGTTCTGTGTTCGTAGATGCTGGAAAAACCAAGAAAAATGGATTTTGATGGAGTTGGGAAGGTTAGGGTTAAACAATCGCTTTCTTCCCAGAACTGCCAATATGTGAACAAATTTGGAATCTGCCTGTCTTCAGATTGGTAATGTACTCCCTACAAACGACTGTTGGGAACCAACATTGCAAAGTACCGGGGGTCCATTCCAGTCTCGATTCCAGTTTGGCTTTGATTCAAAGTTGGCACAGTTTCCCCAATCTGAAGGAGTTTGTTGCAAAGACTACCAAATTCTGCTACTCACCGGTGAACAAGAAGAACAGGAGGACCATGATGGAGGTGTAGCCAAAGTACAAGACTGTGCTGGCTGTGCCCTGGATCGTCAACTTGGACACAAAGTAATGCAGGCAGTAGATGAAGAGGTAGACGGCAGTGAAGCCGCTCGTCAGGAAAGAGCGCCACCACCAGTGATAGTCCTGTAGAGGAAAAACACCCATGTTATATAAGGCCACCTCCGCATTAATAGGCTACGGCTAGAAATAACACACAGGTCTATGGGAAGTGCCTGCAGGCGCTTGACAGGCGCGGTGTAACATCCAGCCACAGCCAAGTAGTTTGGGAACTGCCTAAGTCTGAACCAAGGCTCTTCCAACCATGGTATTCTGTGCTTGCAATGACCATTCATGTCAACAGTGCTAGTCAAATAATTCAGTACTGAGCCTGTAAGCACAGAGTCTTCAGTCATGTGATAGATGCATGCACACAAGCCAAAATTCCTTGCTTCACTGCAAACCAACTATTTACCCCCGAAATTTAACTTTACCTCACCAACATTTTGTCAAGGTACACATCAGTTATCTCTGCAAAACGTTTCTGTGTGTGTGCCACCATCTTTTTGTGTAGGTAAGGCGATGCTCATGCGTGCTCAGACACTCTTGTTTTACTTTACTACCGAGGACAATGCTTTGTGTTTCCCTTTGTCCCTGTAATATAACACTCTCCCATAGACTAAGCACACGAACCTACTATAGAGGACGGTTTTGAACAAAAGACCCAACTCCCGAGGACTGAAATGATCTGTTGTTCCCTTTGTGTCGGTCCTCAGGTGTTATGTAGAACACGTACACTTCCCCAGTGCACAAGTTCCACAACTGCTTGGTAAAGCGCATGCGTAGTAAGTTAGTCTACTGCCCATGCATATTTAACCTGTGTGTGAATCCTCGCGTGCGCGCTTGGTGAACAGCAACACTAGCGGCCGACTTGTGATGGTGGATGGACCAGAAAGAATTTGGCTCTTGATCATGAATATGCATGAGCTATATTTATTTCGGCCATAGTTTGTGGGCATCTGTTGTTCATGTTGAGTTCATGTGGACTCTCAGATATTCTCCCACCAAAAACCTGTCATCATGCATGCGTCTGCTGTGATGTGATCCATGGTGCTGTGTTGCCTGAGGGAGACAACTCTGAACCTGAGAGGGTACAAACCCATGGACCACATCATAACAGACCACTAACTTGTACAGTGTTCATCAGAAACAATAATGATAACAAAGTCCCAAATTTTGGCCACAAAACAGTTGATTCAAATGAAACGCAACCTTTTATAGGGCAATGCACATATAGTTCTACACACAAGGTTTAACCCCCTACATGTACAATGTAGGCCCTTTTTGCTAGGAACCATCCTCAATCCTCAAACTGTGCAACAGCGCCTAAATCCTTAGACAGTCCTGCCTCAAAATGCATTCATCCTCCAAAATCCCAAAATTGTGCACTTACAAATATGTTCAGGAATACCCAGCCCCTCATTCCTTCAAAATCATCAGACCGTCCTGCCTCAAAATGCATTCATCCTCAATCCTCTAAAACCCTCATGTGCTTAACACCATTCATCCTTAAACCTCCAAAATCCTCCCGTTTCTCAAACACCATTCATCCTCAATCCTCCAAAATCCTTAAAATCCGCAATGAGGATCTTGGAGGATTGAGGCGGGTTAGGGTAAAGTCTCCAAAATATGACAATCTGCAGAACCAAGTGGCATGTTTTTTAACTCTAACTTCTAAGGGCAACAAGCCCAATTTAAAGTAACAATAACAGAGCTTGACATTTTCTTGATCCTTCATGAAAATTCTCTAAAATCTCCTGGAGAATTTGAAAGAACCTGAAGGGTTCCGATTGAATCTACGTATCTAGGGGGTTAGGGTTTTCACTGGCTCTGAACATGAATGATAGTTACCTCAGCACACAGGTGGAAATAGCACAGCAGAACGGTGGCCTCGGAACAAGTGATGACCAGAATAATAGCAACGAAGAACAAGAAGCCAAACATGTAGTAGAACTGATGGGACCTGCAAGAGACGAGCAATCGTAACAGATTACAAATATTGTAGGGCAATTAAATACAATACAATTCTGCCATTCAAGATGCTAATTGTTGTATCGGCTATCTCAGATTGTTGTATCAACCATCTCGCATGCTTTTAGGGCAGCACTGCGTATACAGTGCTTTTGAAGGTTTCATTGGTAAAGAACAAAAACAACAGTAGTACGCAAAATACTGTTTGAATATTTACCAACAATTTTATCGTCACTTGATTCTCTGCTGTCTGAGAGCTTGCAAGAAAAATCCACAAGCTTGCCCAGGTGGGACCTGAACCCATGACCTCCTGCTCAAAGATGTGGAAGTCTTCCTACTTTATCAACAAGCTTATCACGGTCGTTCAAACCTTGCACATTATTTTTCATCATAAGTTTTCAAACAGCAATAAGTATAAAGTGGTAATAAAATGCGTCATGCAAAGGCAAAAGCTCAATATCAATATTTACAACTGCTAGAGACACATATGTCATCAAAGCCAACAAAGCTATTATCTTGCTCTGTATTATTGATAACCACTATGGAATGTTTTTGTTTTGGTTTGGCATCTGAAGGAATTGCAACTCACCAGATGCTGTTGAGGATGAAGAAAAGCTGGATGAATATACAACCAAATGGCAAGACCCCGCCCATGATAATGCCAGGAAGAGGGCGGGTGTACAAGGACTGCTCCGGTATCTGACGAGGAATCTGATTGGTGCGTACCGGGTACTCAATTGGCTGCAGGAGGAAATACAAGTGAGTTTATCGGGTGAAGGCCAAGATTCACTATGGTGTTTATGGACTGTCAGCTGACTGTTTTGCTGACTGTCTGCTGACTGTTTGCTGACTGTCTGCGGACTGTCAGCTGACTGTCAGCTGACTGTCAGCTGACTGTCAGCTGACCGTCAGCTGACTGTTTGCTGACTGTCTGCGGACTGTCTGCAGACTGTCTGCTGACTGTCTGCTGACTGTCTGCTGACTGTTTGCTGACTGTCTGCTGACTGTTTGCTGACTGTCTGCTGACTGTCAGCTGACTGTCAGCTGACTGTCAGCTGACTGTCAGCTGACCGTCAGCTGACTGTCTGCTGACTGTCTGCGGACTGTCTGCTGACTGTCTGCAGACTGTCTGCTGACTGTTTGCTGACTGCCGGCTGACTGTCTGCTGACTGTCTGCTGACTGTCTGCTGACTGTCTGCTGACTGTCTGCTGACTGTCTGCTGACTGTCTGCTGACTGTCTGCTGACTGTCTGCTGACTGCCGGCTGACTGCCGGCTGATGTCTGCTGACTGTCTGCTGACTGTCTGCTGACTGTCTGCTGACTGTCTGCTGACTGCCGGCTGACTGCCGGCTGATGTCTGCTGACTGCCTACAGACTGCCTGCTGATTGTCTGCTGACTGTCTGTGATGGTATCTGGCTGCTACATACATAAACACTAGCCAAGCGCTATACACTGTACGGAGCGCGAACAGCGACATGTGGCTACAATATGCAAATCAGCTGGGGAGTGATGACTGCCTTGGGACAACGGATCATTGACAAATTCAATTTGATGAGAATCTTTGAGGTTTCATTTATTATAATGCTGATGCCAGTATGCAATACTTGGAAGTTCAGATCCAGAGACGTAGGAAATAACTAGGTTAATCATTTCTTTTGTTGTCAATGGATCGATATTACTAAAAAGTAAATGAACTGGGGCTCACCCTCTTCTTGAAGCCAAAGTAAGCGCCCAGAAACACGAGGGGCACAGATATACCAAACCACAAGGCCAGCAGGGCTACTAGCGTGGAGAAGGGAATGGCTGCCGAGCTGTGCTTGGTCCAGAGAATGATGTTCAAGATGAAGAAGATGGCAAAGATGATGCTAGGAATCAGGAAACAGGTCAGGAGAAGGTTGGACTTCCACTTCTCACCGCCGAAGGCTGAGCAGAGTAAGAGAGAAACAGAACACAGACAAAATTTGAAATTATAGAGTGCACATATCTGTGTCAATATTCACTGTACACCACTGCTACATGTACATCTTCCAACAACATTGCCAGTGCAAGAACAATCACACTCAAATGTCCAGCATCCTTCTCTGGGTTTTTTTTTTTTTACCACTGAGGGGATACACGGTCCATCAAGTCTATACCTGACAACTTCAAATAAATCTGTGACTCGATCATGATGAATCCCTTTTGTTTTACACGATTTTTTTTTATTACCTAGAGCAGCACGTGTCTCACATGTGCATGGTTATTGCAAGCAACAAACAGTTTTGTAGCATTTAACCTCCCCCTAAACAGATATCCCAACTACCTACAGAATAGTGAATAATTTAAACCTCTATTCGTAAAATGGAATTTGTGTTTGGGGTGATTAGTGAGTTTGCACTACATACCAGGAGGTCGTGGCTTGGAGTCCCATCCAAGTACATGTAGCATGTGATTTTTTTCTCACAATCACTCGGGACAACACTGAGTATACAGTGTTTATACAATATATGTCAGTGAAGGGCAAAAACCCAATATTGAACTTAAACCTTAACATTACACCTTACAATTCTGAAATTGCATACAAACTGGGAAAACAATGGAAACTGAAATCAGGAACCAAATACTGTACTGGGGCTATACATCAGGGGTGTGATTGGACAAAAATGAAAAATCCATGAACTTCGGTTGACATGTATACATGTACATGTATTATTGCACATGTACATGTGTTATTGTACACGTACTTGTATAGATGTACATGTATACATATACATGCACGTATGTCCATATATAGGGCATGTACATTTTATGTACTGTAATTTCTGTAATGTTTGCAAATTTTGTTGCTTCAGTAAAGCATGAGTAAAGAAAACAAATGGGGGAAAATGAGGAAAAAATGTCTGGTCATTAAATAATATAATCCATACGCGATTGATTCAATAATGTCTTTTTCTGTGTGTGATGTTATTACTTTTGCGTGATTGCAGAGAAAAAGAAACGATTCACACAAAAAAATATGAACGGTGCTTAAAAAGTTACTAAGTAATAGTAACCTTACTTTAAACTCCAGTCCCAGGCTTCCAAAACATTTTTGAAATTTTGTGTTGATGGTGGCTATTTTCAAAGTGCTACTGCAGGTCAAACTGATTTCCATCCACAGTGACACTGTATTACCAGTTCTTCCAACCATAATTTTAAATTCCTTGACAAAATCGCGGCAAAATTGACACCAATGTGTTTGCGAATTGCTAGCTCACGATCGTCACTGCACAATACACACACATCCACAAGCGATATATAAACACGAGGTGCAAACCCATTGAAAATTATTTTTAGTCTGGTCCTCAAGTACTCCACTGCGCACACTGCATTGATGTCTACCAGGTTCTTGACCGCACTGCTTATTAGACTTGTGTCACCAGTCCATCCATTATCGTAAATTAGGGCCTATATTTTGCCGAAAGTTTTTGAGCGATATTACGGAACAGAAAACGTTGGAAATCCGGAATCCGCATAAAATTCCGCAGACGTTAGACTTAAAATCCCGAAATCCGGAAAAATCCGGACAAATCACACCCCTGATACATATCCAACATGTGGCCAAAATGGCCTGCAGGGAGGAAATTCTGTGACTTTTCTACAACTTATTTTTAATCTAAGGGCTCACTGAAATACAGGAGTTAAGGTTTTTGCAACAACTCAGCGAGTGTTTTAAATACTTACTCTTGTACATTCTGGCTGAGATGTAGCCAGCCGGCGTGCCCAGGCTAACAAAGAGGATAATGACACACGTCATGAGGGAACCACGGTTGGCAGGAGACAGGAACCCCAAGCAAGCAAACACTGTGCCAAAGAAAGAAAGACCACATCGTCATAAAATGCCATCACCCTCCCTCTCTAGCTGGCAAATTCAACAAAGCCATTTCAGTAGTCAAAATCAATCAAGCGACTGTTTTTCAAGGTTAAGAGCTCTTGTTTTCATTTATAAGCAATTTGACTGGCTGTGACTGTTTATATAACTTGACACAGCTATGCTTTGACTGAAGGAGATTGATAAGCTACATGTAGCTGTACCTACCAGATACCTACTTTTGGCTGTTGATGGAATTTGACTAATCAAATTGTTTACAAGAACTATGATCGGACTGTTGGTGACTAGCCTGTGTATAATAAGGTATGGCAGGGGAACAGGATCGATTTTTTTCTTTGCTGTTTGTGACTGTTCAGACAGCAGGAGGGTTAATATTAGTCAAAATTACGTGGAGCATCAACTTTTACCATGTGTTATGTGGAAGGGTCTGCTGGGTCAAGGCCCCAATATATGGGTTATGCCAACCACATATTAGGCACTTATTAATCGACATAATGTCCTATAAACAGTGCTACCACAGAAATTCTGTACCAACCATCTTGAGTACAGAATCCTTGGTTACAAGATGTTTGCATTAGGGCTGTGCCATTTGTACCGAATATTTGAATATTCGATCATTAAGTGGATATCCCTGAAGCGTTTTTTTTTTAAGCTCTGGCAGGAGCTTCTACATGTCACTTTGTGGTTGGTTGGTTGGTCAGTCGGTCGGTCGGTAGGTCTCTCCCCAGAAAATTGACCAAAAAACAAGCCCCATAAGTTTCCCATAAAATATAACTACCAATTGACCAAGAATTGACAAAATGTAATGCTGTCTTCAGTAAATGCCCTCTTGGCAAAAGATTTTGGAAAATGCCCCCGTGTCTCGATTGATGACATTGCGCATCTATTTTGCATATGAAGTGAGGCATTCCGGAACCAGGCCAGAGCTTATTGTGCACTCGCGTTTGTTTATTCAAAAGGAGATGATGAAAAATGTATAAGTTGCATGGTTTTATTGTTTGTCAAATGCCACACTTTTGTTGAACGCCAATACACCGCATGACTGGGGAGCTTCCGTGAGGAATATTAGCTCAAATGCCTTCTTTAAAATCTGTCAAATATTAGCCATCGCCACCTGTTCTTCATATTGTCAATTTTCAACAGGTGCACCTGCCAGTTTAGGCTGGTGCATGCTGAATTTGATCACTGAATTTTGAAATCCAATATTTGAAGTCGCCTCCAAGTGGGATTAATCAAATACCAAATTATTCGAAACGGCACAGCCCTAGATGGAAACTATATATTTTGTTTTATTAGAAGAGTCATGAAATATGGCTCCGATAGAGCAAGCTAGGCCACTGTGGTGTTTGTGGCCATGTTTATCAACAAGATAGTTTTCAACATTTCTTTCCTAAAAATATACAACTGTACGTCAGACAAAACGTACAAACTTGATCAAATGTACAATTTCTGTGCTGCCATTATCAGCTGGTGATCTGCCAAACATTGAGGATACATGAGCCTTAGAATGCAAAGTGTAATTGCTTCACTTTCCTAGAGCACACTTTGCAGTATTGGTGTCAGAAACAAAAACCCAACAATGCAAATGATAAGCTCTGTGGTACACTAAGATGGGCTCTAATGCCAGAAAAAAATAAACGTTAATGTGTGTGCAATATGAATGGGGCCCAATACGGTTGCAGCTGCTAGACGGACAATTGAAAATTGTTGACTGCTGTGATGTGGGATATGACGTTTGTGATGTGGGATATCTTTATTCTCTGCATATGTCTGACCACATGATGCACAAGGTCATTAAAGTGGTGGTACCTTAAAGGTCTGTCATTGTTTTCTACTCATTTTAGATGTTACATTCTAGTGATGTATTACATTCACTTTTCCAACAGCAGCTCACTTTATGTACATCTGAATTTACGGAATTGCCCACATAGCACCCTCGCAAAGCTGAGGGTGCTTTGTGCCCCGAGGGTGTTCAAAACGTCATATCCCACATCACAGCCGTCAACAATTGTTTTGTTATACCTATGTCTTGGATTCTTTGGATTTTGATGTAAAAATCACGAAAACAAACAGCAGTTAACACAACAATCATGACAATTGAACGTCAACTCACATGCATTTTGTGTGCTCAAAACAGCTGATCGTCTGCTAGTTCGCTGCTCCCACTCATGTGTGAAAACATGATGATGTGGGTACAAACGATACAAGTGTTTCACACTGAACGTACCGTACCGTACGGTACGTACGTGATATCCCACAGGGAGTGTGCCATGACTTCATATTACACGTGATCGTTCTGGGCCAATGAAATACAGTATTCAGGACGGAGGTATAACAATATTGCTTAGCAAATGAACGTGCCGAGGAAATAATTCACTGAGACACAGTCACAAGCAGGAAACCTTTTTTTCTGTGCTTAGCCAATTCTGTGCTGAGCAGGATTGTCTACTAGTGGTGTGCGCTATTTGAGGCCCTAGGGGATTGGGCTTAGTAATTCTCCAGACACTGCTATCATGCCACCTACCCAATGTGATGAAGATCATGCAGAAGATCTGTGCCCCCGATCCCAGCAGCACAGACAGCAGCATGCCCTTGCGTGGTGCTCTGAAGACGTCACCGTGCACCAACTTCCAACCAAACTCCTCCTGTGCCTCCTCCTATGAGAATGACCATTGGGGGGAAAAACGATGGTCAAACAAGATGGTAACAGTTGAGCTGTCTTATAAATTGGTACCTAAAGATGATCTGGGACTGATACAGATGCACTGCTGGTAAGCATGATTAGTATTGCCAACAGTGCATTCTCTGTATTGTAAACTGCCTGCGCTGTCCTTATATAACACCCATTATATAACCCACATACAGATCCCTGTCATTTGATTGGTGGAACTCATATCACATGACATTCGTTATTGCTCCCATTCATGCCGCGGCTCAAAAAGTATTACTATACCTCATACATATTCATGATCGATTCATGATCATCACGTGCCCATCACTTATTCTTGCTGTTTATTCTTGCTGTGTGCGGCCTTTGCTGCGTAATACACGACATTGTAAATCATGCAGGTTACCCATGCGACAGTCTACTGATGGTGGCATACAGAGCAATCGAGCAGCTATGGCACAGTGCAGTCGACTAGGCGCCTCGCACACGTGCGACACGTGCAGACATGACGCCATACAGTGATTGCGGTTGTTAAATTCATAATTCCATAATGTGCAATAATTTAAAATGTAATAAAAATGTGGAGAAGTGTAAAGATGTGTGAATTTGTACACAACACAAGTGCAACTGTTGTAAACAGCTGTAACTGTACTGTATTACAACGTAGTAACTGTATTATATTGCATTGAAGTTGAATCTTAGTTGAAGTTAATCTTTTTGTTTGCTGTTTAAGTTTCCATAAAATTAAAAAATATAAATAATAAAAAACAAATAGTAAACAAAATATAACATGGTTATGGTAATATGACATGTGGTGTGGCTCCTCCTTATCCCTCGGAGTTGGAAGTTGACTCCGGCGCCTCGGGAACTAGTTGGTCAACTTCCAATACCTCGGGGAGCGAATATCGACTGTCCACCCTCAAACCATGTTATATTTGTATACTATCCGCCCATGGGGAATGGGAAATACTATTAAACAGTTAGGATCATGTTTTGTTCCAGGACGCGGTATTTGTGTGCAAATGCATGCTGGTGTGCGCTTTCAGCGTTGCGGGTAGCGCGTATTGTTCCAAAGATCCAGAGCTACAGCGTTGGGTTCAAACATTTTCATGAAGGGGAGGTTTGGAAGAGAGAAATACATTTTCCTCTAGTTTTGTATTGAAATAAAAGTTCAAATATATCAAATGACAAGGATCTATATGTCAGTTATATAAAACAAATATTGAGTGGCTTTAAATTGTGAAATGGGAGGAATATTATCGCTCGGTAAAATCCGGACTTTTCCAGTTCACTCGGCTTCGCCTCGTGAAATGGAAAAGTCCAGATTTTACCTTGCAATAATATTCCTCCCATTCCACACTGAGCCACTCAATATTTGTATAGCAATTAACAGTTTTGTGTCTCTGAGTCTGTTGAACTCACCGTGTCCATTTGGTTGTAACGAGCGATATCCTTGTGCAGTGTACGCAGCATGATCATAGCCACCATACCGGAGAGGAACAGCACAATCACTAAGGAGTTCATGATACTATGGGGAAAAGGCACAACGGTGAAATATCAATGCATTTAAGCCATTTATCGATTATTAAGCAAGGAAATCATCAACTTTTTGGGGGTTCCGACAACAGAACAGATGCCGAGTGAAAATTAATGCGATCTGAACTGTACAAGTGAGGTACAAGTTGCCCAACGTGTTTTAGTTTATCTGCGTCTTTGATTATGGGAGCTAATCCGAAGCCATACACCTGTATGTGCCACGTGGTCAGGAATCACGCCCCAAGTCAGGAATCAGAATGTTAACATTAGCAAAGTCACAGCCTTGTTTAATCCTCCAAAATCATCCGGAATGCAGTTACCTGATGGCAGACTGATGCTAAAACCCCCAAAGGGGCATCAGTCCCTGTGCCAAGTAAAAGATTCCTTAAAATCCTCTACAATCAACTTGGGGATTCGGAAGGATCTGGGAGAGTTGGGGTTAATCTCTCCTTACCTGAACCACTGGATACTGGAGTGTGGCATGGATTCCAAGATGTAATCCCATCTGGATGCCCATCGTATCTTCGCATTGAGCTGTCCAAAGGATTCCACATGAAAATAGTTAGCATTTGCATCAAGCTGGCCTTTGAATATTCATGACTTCACAGCCAAACCTGTCCCTCTGCTCCATCCCCCCCATCCCTACCACCCACCTAAAAAAAACCTAGCACTGAAGTCTTAATAGAATTAAGTTATTAGCATTTGCCTTTGTAAACACACTCAGTCACAGATATATATTTGTCACAAGTTTCTCCCAATCCTGTGCTCTCCAAAAGGTTTACAGTTTTGGAGGTTCAAATGCCCTGTGCACAGATTCACATGCATATATGGGTAGTCAGGTTGGCGTAGCGGTTCTTTCCTCGCCTTCCACCGCTGTGACCCGGGTTCCAATCCCGCCTGGGCCAATATGTGGATTGGGTTTCAGTCCCTACCTGATTCTGTGGGGTTCTTCTCAGCATATTTTTCTGGGGTTTTCCTCCCACCCCTAAAAACTGTAATTTCTTCTCATTGTCTTCTCTCTACGGGTTTCTTCAGGCTTGCGAGCTACAGTGCCTAGGGCACTTTTGAGGAATCCTTGGTTTCATTCATTTGTCATTACCAGAAATAATTATTAGTATTAATAACAATAATAATAAATATGGCATGGAGTACACAAAACTACTGTAGTTGTCATTTGAGAATACACAAGCCTATAACATATTTGCAAATGGTAACAATGTCACTCATGTGTCTAGTCACGTCAGTTTTGACAGGGTACATGTACTAGTGAATGGAGCCCACTGTTCAGTACTTGACTTAGACACTGGCATACCTGCCAACATTGAAAAGTCAGAAAGAGGAACAGGGTGCCTACGCATCACACACGGTGAGCGGCGCAGGCGCGCGCGCGCTAATGGGTTGGGTCCAGGGGCAATCATACAAAGTACATGTACATGTACATGTGCCTACAATGTTACATGATATCCAGAAGCAGACCCAACAGACACTAATCTTATTTAGTGGATAATTTTCTGAATTTTCCAGCCAGTTTTTGCTGATCAAAATTTTTTACAATTTAAGAATAAATGACTGCTGACTTACATGCTTCACAGTTTAATCACATGTAGATATTCAGTCACAGTAATACATTTTACATGTACACTGTACAAGCAGTGACAAGTACAATTTTATTTGGAAAAGTTTGTACATCATTGTACGGTGTACATAGGCCTTTTACAATACCGTAATTTTCGGAATATAAGCCGCGCGGCGTATAAGCCGCAGCACGCAAAAATCTGCGAATTAAGATTTGAAGTCGGCGTATAAGCCACACTTTCAATTTTGTAAGGCCTCCAAATTCTAGTCAAAATGCTCTGAACCAGTTCCATTTACACTACAGAAGCTATTAAAAGGGCCACAAAAGTTATATCAAATCATTTACAATCGATACTTTTACAAACAAATATGGGAATTGATGAGAAATAAACACCGGGAACTGCTGCCGGCTGCCCCGTCATAGCCCGGCAGCCTGGTGAATGACAACATTTTCCCACAGCACGTGAAAGAGTATGAAAACCCACCGTGTGTTGTCTGACTGGAGCGCTACAAATCTTGCTTTGTGGCAACAGATGATGATTTGTTTTGTCCAAAGAATAAACAGGTCCGTTTTTACCTCAAAACTTATCAAATTATTGCGATTACTATTTACTAACGAGTAGTTGCGATAAAAATTCAAGTTAAAATAGTCAAGACATTTTAATAGACGATTCCATTAATTTTGTAAGGGGTGATTTAGTCCCTCTTTTGAGTTTTACATCGTTTCTTAAATACATTTCAAGAAAACAAAATATATTGTGCCGTTAAACAACCGATTATGTAATAAAAAAATGTTTTGAACGCCATAAACATTTTAGTCGTCTTTTTTCTTATTTTTTAAACAGCGGAAATATTGGTAATTATTGTTCCCAAGAAAGAACACCACTTTATTACCACGAATGGTGTGGTCCGCCGGGGGAAAGCATGCTGCATATCGCTGCTGCACACTGCACTGTACAAGTATCACGTACGGCTGGTCGCAAGTGTCGAAGACAGCTTTCATCACCGTACTTTTTACCGCTCGGTTTGTTAATGACTTTCTTAATTTATAATTCATTTCAGCAACACATCTCTTCTTGAACCAGTACATTAAATACACATGTGAATCTTATTTTTATTCTTCTGTGTATAAGCCGCAGTAAACATTTTCATGGGCAAATTCAACGTATAAGCCGCGGCTTATATTCCGAAAATTACGGTACACATTTTAAAATTTTTCACGATATTCCTCTCGGAATTTTTGACTCCATCGTTGCTTTTTCTCCTTCAGTGTATCATCCTCCTGGTCCATGTTGCAGTTGAAATGCTCATACAAAAACGTTGACAAAAAAAGTGTGACTCAGCACGGTCAAAATATCAACGAAAAACCACCAAAGACTATGAAGAAACAACGTGTGTGGAAAACAAACATGGCATCAATACGTAAACCGCGCCGTGCCTGGCGCGGCCCGCGCTTAATTCAGTAAGCACGCAAGAGAGGCAGTACACCAGACGGATGACGTAGCGGGTCTCAGTATTGGCTGCGGCTAGGTTGTGGCTGATCGCACAAGCCTGTGCGCGCGAACGGCTGCAGCCGCAGCCTATTCGGACATGGCCTGTTCGATGACGTTTGAGTCTGGTTTACGTCCCTTTCGTCGTGCATAAGAGCGAGGCGGATTTTATACCATTATGGTAGCGGCAATAGCGCCCTCAATACAATAAAAAAAATTCTCGGACAAGTGTGCGACGACGCCGGGGCCTTTTTAAAAAAAAAAAAAAATTTTTAAATTTTTTGTATTATTTCTTCTCTCGCAACTCGGAAAATCGGGACGTTCCGATTTTCGGGCACTTTTTATCTCCAAAATTGGAACAGTTCCGCCTAAATTGGAACAGTTGGCAGGTATGCACTGGCCAGGACAACGAAAAACCTCAAAAAGGCAAAGTAATGTAAAGCAATATGTAAATAAGAGGAGGGAACAAACGCACCTCAAATTCCACTTTATAGGTGTAGCTGATGGAGATGGGTTCCTTGATTTCAGCAGGGATGGCCATGGGAGCAGAGACTGGATTCTCACTCACACCGGTCAGGCATTTACCACCAGTCTTCTTGTGGTTGATACTGCCAAGGAAAACAAGTAAACCTTAAGGTCACTCTCAAACACCAGGATTTGTTGGAATCTGTTGGAGTGAGTACTGCACTAGTAAACTGATAGTAAACTTTAAGCCCGGTTCAGGTTTCACGCGAAAGCAAAAGTTGTGATGTTAACAATACGTTTGAAGTGCATCGACAATTGTTGTTGACATGCTTTGGTGTGAAGTATGAACCGGGCATTACACGGGGTAAGGCATACCGCCAATAATCAGAGTCCAACAGTTTATGTGTACAGTTTACCACATGGTGTTGGAATTTGCAGGAGTGAAGAAGGTTCCTAGTAAATCAGTGTAGGGGGTAGGGTTAAGGCAGTATTATTTACAAGAAAAATATAAAACAAAAATACACATTTAGGGTGACACAAGCTGCTAAGACAAAATGTAACAGTGCAATCCATTTAGGACTGTCACATGCAAGGTGTCTAATCTCCACTAATTTGGAATGCACATAAAGTAAACAATCTTACTGAGTGATATTGCTTGTGTTCAGATAAATATGGTAAATGCTCAGGATACGTCTGATGTCAGAGTGATATTCATTACAAATACACTGCAACTTCTGATCTGATCAGTAGATTTTACACAGAGCATTGTCATTCAGTTTCTTCTTTGAAAATAAAAGAAAACAGACTGGGCAATCTATAGGTAGCCTCTCTTTGGAAGTCTGGGGGAAAAAAAACCACACACAAGTGTTTATCATGTACGTTTTAGGGTATACTTTACAAATCCAAATACTGTATTTAGAAGAAAGCACAATAAGCAGTTGTCAGAATGCAAGGTGACACAAGAGAAGCTTTACAAATAAACAATGCCGTTATTTTGGAAGGAGGGTGCCTACCTGTGGGGCTCAACTTTGATGGAGACAATGCGAGCGAGGTCTTCATTCTCTGACATGCGATGGTACATGATAGTAAAGTTGATGTGATTGAACAGGTAGTAGGTATCCTTCTGGTCATAATTTGTCTGCGAAGAGAAGGGGGGTTGACCCCAAAAAAACAATCAAGTTTACACCCACTAATAATCAATAATCAATAGAAACATCTTGTGCTCACCACCAGAAAAATACGGCCATTTCCTCCAGCAAATTAGGACCAAGTATTATTAGCCCACCAGAATCCAATTATTCCAAAGTGTGAGTGTCTATAGACCAATCTCGGCACGCAGTCAATTCTATCACGAAGGCCCCCTTCAATGGCGAAAGCATTGCACTAGCTATTGTTCAAATAACAATCCGTCACGGGCAGTTGCCTTGCACAATAGCATGCACAATGGTCTCTCCATTGAAGGGGGGCCATGCACATGCCCGGATTCTTCTATATAATGAATGGTCTTTGTTCAAAAATCCAACAGAGTAACCCACTGCTGGATACTGCAGATTTAGTATGTCAGCACTTGTATAACGTTGTATAATTATAAAACCCAACCACTAATTTATCACTAAGAAAAATGATCCCCCATTTTGTACACTACAGCATACACTCCGTGTCAGGCATTTTTCTGTACATCTTGAGAACTCTTTATAAAATTGATCTTGGGTAATTACATCAATGACGCAGGCATCTTTACGGATGCCCTGTTTGTCGACATAGCAACCAACAGGGAATCCAGGGGAGCAATACTTCTGGTCTCCTTCCACTGTGTAGCACCAGGTCACTGGCATGTTGTCAATAATCCTGCAAACAAATACACAAATAAAAGTCCACACAATAAGAACAAGGAAGGACAAGGGTGCTTTCCCTTCATGCGAACGTGTTTACGTCTGTTAGCTTAGGCCATGCGAACATGCCAACCCCATGTGGAATCATAGTTTCATTTTGCCATGCCAATCCCACATGTGTCATTGTTTGGACAGTAACTTATACAATTCTCACAAATTTATTGTGACTAAAAGTGAAGTTTTGCCAGCAATAAATGAACTAGTGGCGTGCATTTACGAGTAGTAAAGGAAACGGGTACCCTATTGAAGTAAAACACGGGTATCCGGGTACCTGTAAAAGAAACACATCCCTAAATTCAAATTCCGGAAGTTGTCTGACGAGCTTTATTACGGTGTAAAACTGCAACTTTTGTGAGCATCATCTGTCGAGTGTTATTAATGCACATACATACATACATGTGAAATGTGTCTTGATTTTCCAGGTAGCTTGGTATTTATTTTGAAAAACCCGACAAACCTTCTTTTTTTTATTGTCTGAGAGGTTACTTAGTACTTTGTAGTAAAATTGGTTATGGGCACCTGATCCCATAATCTAGAACCAATTCCTGATGTCAGTGGTCGTGTACTTGAGTACCCGGTTCCGATGCACACCCCTAAAATGAACTTTCTTTGGATGAAGAAAACAGAAAACTTCAGGCTGATAATCATTATGTTCACTGTGTTTGGCCATTTTGGAATATTAAGTGAACGACTCAGGAAGACCGTTCGCATTTGTTAGCAACGTTCGCCAAATTTTGGTGGCAAACAGTCAGTCCCACTTGCACAAACGTTGGCAAACGTTACAGTGGCACACACCCCTGGTGTGAGTCTCAACAACAGACCTGAAGCCCCTACAAATAAAGACTAACGTGAAGACACACCGCACATGGGTGATGGCTCATACTTTATCATTGACTGCTTAAAGATCCATAAGATCATTATCACACAGAGAACCAATACTAGCAAATCAAGATGAGTGGCAATATAAGGTAAGTTTGGTAGAATGTTTGTAGAGCGTTCTGGGGTGTGCTGGTTCAAATCCTGCTTGAGTCAATTTTCTTTGTTACTGAAAACAACTGAATGATTTAACCGAGTTTTTGTTTCCTTTGTGGTTTACTTGCAATATGAATTTAGTCGGGATCTAAAAAATCCTATATGTTCAAACTGAACATTTACCAGTGTAAATTACAAAGGAAAACAATCAAAACATGAAATAAAATATGTATAAGTCCATGCATGTATCGTGTAAATCAAACCTGGACAAATTGTCTGAATTAAACTTATTACATGATTTTTGTGTGTTTAATCACTGTTACTGATATTCTGAGAATACAAATTTAAAGGCAGTGCAAGGGCCACGCACAAATCAATAACGCTCTATGTACATGTACAATGTACATATAGCCTACATTGTACCATGCTTTCAAAAGAAATTGAGGCCCTTTTATGTTAAAAAGCTACACGTGTACACATTTACAGCACACCAAGCAGAATACATGTATATATATCAGCCATTGCATGCATTTATAATCACAGGTACACAGATGTGTGTGTACAACATGTAGTTGTGTGGCAGACTGCTATTTTATTTGGCAAAACTGACTTAAAGATGGCAGAAATAATTATGTTTTTGAACCAAGGCACCACTGCAGGTGGTGACTGGAGATACAATTTCACATTTTCCTGAGAAACAATGGAAAAAATACACCTGAACAAAATGCAGTTATGAGACTAAAAACAATGAACATGTACAGGTACATTTGCCAATCATGTTATAGGCCAATGTGGAGCTGGTGAATTGCTAAACACATGGTTCAATAAATGTTAAACATCAGAAAACGGCTCAGACTTATGACTTATTCAGGTTACTTGGTGGACATGTGCAAATAAGGTTGACTCTTTGTCTGTGAAAAACAGTTATTACATTATTAAATAGGCTTCTGAATGCATTTGTAATGAGTATTAATAAATACCTTGGAGAGTTGATGGTTTCTGATTGGTCGAGACTCGATCACGTGGCCGGTCATTAACGGTGATAATGGACCGGCTTCAAAGATCAAGCGAATAAATGGCCCCTGAACCAGCATTGATCAAGCCCGTTCAACCCCATGCAAGCCAATGATTGGTCAAAATATAGTAACAGTCCTTCGGTAGCTTTTAACAATTGAGCACTGCACATGCGCTAAACCCCCATCGCGTGAGACTGACGCGCGCGTACGCAACACAGTTGCTAAGGATGCGCGCGTGAGGAAGTTTTGAAACGACATCGTACAGCAGTGCAGTATATACTGAGGATGTTTACGACGAAAGATCTACGATTTATTTTCTTTGAAACACTTCACCCACCGACATATTTACCTTTCCTAAACCAAGCATCTTTGTAATTCCGGACACAAGGAATGTGTAAACGAAATTTCAGCTTCCTCCATCAGGTAAAGATATGAAAACATTGTTGTAATTTGTTTCGCTACGGCAGCAGTTTCTGTTGAGTTTACGTCGTTATAGCTGTTAAGCTAAAATATGGCCCATGAACATGAACACAAAAAAGTCTGGAAATATCGCCGGAAAAAAGTCACAAAATTGGAGCATTTTAACTGTTTATTTCGTCATAAAGGTATTTATTAATGGGAATAACAGTGTGAGGATCCGGTCTTCACTGTGTGATAATGACCGGGTGTGGGGTTGACCGCTGTTAATGGACCTCGACTTCGTCTCGGTCCATTAACAGCGGTCACCCCCACACCCGGTCATTATCACGCAGTGAAGACCGGCTCCTCACACTGTTATTCCCTTAGTACCACGCTCACAAAGAATAAAGGACGTGTGATTAGGCCCCCCAAAAAAGTCTCCGGTTTCTGGTATGGAGCTTGCCCAAAAAGTGGTGCTTCAAATGTCGGCTGATGACTGCAAATGGTGCCCGACTAAACTTGGTGCAAATGTATGGGAGTCCAGAGAGGCCAAATAAAGCTTATTCTCGACCATAACCCAATCTAAAAACACGTTAAAATTGTGCAGCAGCAGAATTCCAGTCAAACCAGTGAGTTTGGCGGTTTTGAGACATCATCTTTTATTGAAAAAAAACCTTTTTCATTTTGTTGACGCGCATGGCTACGGCGACGCGCGCGCACACCATAAACCGGAGACTTTTTTTTTTTGGCCTTAACTGCAGAACAGTATAAGCAGGAAGCTGACCATGGAAATGAAACACTGCCTTGCAAAAGTCAAATAATTAGTGGCAAAGTCAATTTAACGGTTACACAGTACTAGAATTCCAGCTACATGTAAATTCATGGTATTGGTCATATATAAGCATAGCAAAAGCACATTTCTCAAAATAACTTTAACGCCAGCGTATCTAAAAAACTTCATGCAGATGTACACAATGTACATGAACAAAGGGCTCGAGTACATGTACTGTACGCAGGAAGACAGATATCTTTGCATAGCAGGCTTGTCTACATTTGTAAATAACAGCTAAAATCCCTGTGCTCTTTCAAAACAAATTCTACTGACCAGTGCTGCTGGTAGTTGAGCATGATGGCCTTCCGCAGAAAGATCAACTTCTCCTCTTGCTCTTTGACCTTGGGGTCATAGGTCTTCTCACAGACCTTGACACAGTCCTCATTCTTGCTGAAGGTGAAGTTATAGGGCGAGGCATCGATGCGCTCCCCAAATACCACCTGGCCCAGGTTCTCCACGGGACGGACGTCTTCCGTTTTCGGGACCTGGCAGAAGTCAAACCTAAAATATTGGAAAGACAGAAAAAAAAGCATAAAAAAAATCTTCTCTAAGTAGAATTTTACTAGTGCTAGTTTGTAGTACATTTCACTTACAACAACTGCAAACATTTCACGACATGCAGACTTGTTTTTCTGGCCCCTTTAACTCACGAAAAAATGAAATGCACGTAATGAAAGATTTTAAGAGAGCTGCGCTCCGTTTATTGGCAGGTTATTTATGATTTTTTTCTCTTCAATATTTTGCTTGGCAAACTCTAGGTAAACCACTTCATCATGTAACATCAATGACCATTAAAAAAAAACCCGCCAATATTCAATGACAGTTTCTAGTTTTTGATGTCTGCATACATATAAGGACAACTTTAGTCATGGCTGGCTTATCTCTAATCTTATTTTATGAAAGCTGTGTGAAATTCTCTTCTCACATTTTTTTTCTCACAATTGAAGTCCCTAACGATAGGTGTTTCATATTCAGATGTCACCTAGTGGTCAGTAGGGGTAATTTTCTAGAGGAAAACAGCCAAATGCTATAAAATGAATTTCATCCAGCCACATCTTTTCACAATATGTCGATTTGTCCAAAATTTCCACATATCCCCCCGTCAAGAGCCTAAATGGTTTTTCACTCAAGAAGATCTGGAGTCTACAATGATGGATAAACTCAAACGAGCTCTATTCCATGCATCCATGGAGCCCATTCTCTGAGTCGAGTCTCTTGCTTTGTAGTTGGAGTCCATGCCTCAGAGCCCTAAGGTTCTGAGGCATGGACTCCAACTACAAAGCAAGAGACTCGACTCGATGGATGCTGTACTCGCATGGTGAGGATGGCTCTAGACGTGAGTAAGGAGACAAAAGTCAGGCATGAGGTGCTCTACGGCCACTAGTCCCAAAACATAAAGTATTGAAAAACATGCAAAACAAGAAAATAGACTGGCACCTAAAACAACCAGTACCAACACAGCTTCAGTGCTGCACCAATCAACCATGCCAAAAGAATTTAAGAAACATGTGGCATGATGCAGGAACTAGGCTCAATTTACTACACATTTCTCCATAGTCAAGCCACCAGACTAATGACACCGAATGAAGAGGTCAGTCTTTTCAAATAGTTGGACCATGATTGGACATGTACCGGTCTAGTCTTCAGCCCCATTTTGGAATCACTTGACTTCCCTCTCATGTGCAAAATATTGAAAAAAGTCTCCTTTAAAAATTGAATTTAGTCTGCAAACTTGGTTGGTGAAATACTGAGGACCTTTTCTTTGCCCCAGTGGAATTTTTGGAGAAATTTGCTGGCTAAAGTGTGAGTAAAGTGGGCCTGATTTAGTTTTGCATGTTTCAGAGCACTCCAGAGCCCTGTCTGTACGGCCACCCACCAAGGATCTCCACAACTATCAGAACTAGGCGTCTGCGATTGGCTGTACACTGCGTACTTCATCCAGAGATAGCTGCAAGCCAACTCATTCTATGGGAACCCACACATGGAGTAGCCTCTTGAGGTGGGTAGACGTTAACCTATGTATGGCGTGCCTTTGTTGCTGTCCGACGAGGGTCGACTTGATGATGATGGTTTTTTTACTCAGCTAAGGTAAATGCTACAATGCAGTGGCCATTTTGTGTAACTAACAGACTTAGAAACACCAGCTTGTAATTAGGGAAACACACACTTCCTGCTCTAGATGGAACTTCAGATGTCTTGACTTTAGTCCAATTTCATTCAGAAGCAAGTTTTGCAATGCAGATTTTCACATTGCCGTCGCATATCATGACATTCTCGTATCGCGATTATCACGTATCATGATGTATTATTATAAAACTCCTACTTTACAATGTATATTGCCACAACTGTGGTAAAGAAACCCACCTGTCATAATCATAGGGGATGATACTCTCTACTGTGTCCAGGCGATTCACATACATCTCAATTTGGCTCTAATGTGGACAAAAAGAAGAAAACAGAGAGATTTTTTGTTGAAACTGTCATGAAAAGATCCATTTCCCTGCATTTATAATTACATTACCCCCCAAAAATTCTATAAACTGAATCATTGGTCATCATTTTCTGCTTCCTTCGTTGAATTATTGCCCTTTTCTAGAGTTGGAGAGGTATTCAAATTTTATTTCCTGTTTGCTTATTCATTGGACTTTTACTAGTCCTAAAATTTGGGACTCTCAATACTGTGTATGAGAGTCCCAAAACTTAAGGTATTGAAAACATGCAAAACAAGAAAATAGACTGGCACCTAAAACAACCAGTCCAACACAGCTTCAGTACTGTATCAATCAACCATGCCAAAAGAATTTAAGAAACATGTGGCATGAAGCGGGAACTAGTGTCAATTTACTACACATTTCTCCATGGTCAAGCCACCAGACTACTGACACTGAATGAAGAGGTCAGTCTTTTCAAATAGTTGGATCACGGTTGGACATGTACCAGTCTAGTATTTAGCCCCATTTTGAAATCACTTGACTTCCCTCTCATGTGCAAAATATTGAAGAAAAATCTCCTTTAAAAATTGAATTGAGTCTGCAAACTTGGTTGGTGAAATACCAGAGTTGCTGACTCGAGTCATGTGACTTGGACTCGAGTCGGACTCGAGTCGCTATTTTTGTGACTTGTGACTTGACTTGTAAATACCAGCTTTGACTTGTGACTTGACTTGGACTTGCAAACAATGACTTGTGACTTGACTTGGGATTGCAAAAAATGACTTGTTACCAACCCAAGTCAGACGCTACTCGAGCGACCCAATACACTTTAATTAAGCTATTATACTTTTAATAAGCTTTTTCATTCCAGAAAATAGACCTCAGTGACTGAATCCAGTAAAATGAATAGTTCCCACTAGTTTCAAAAGTTTTCAATAAGACTGTCACAACAAACTACAGTTTTCAATGACCAATTGTCTCTTGCTTAATGTATTGGTTGAACAAATTTTGAAAGAAACCTTTCATGAAAAGAAAGCAGGCCTTTGTCAATTGCATGTAAAATACCGGATAGCCTAACCCATTGGTAGGCGTTTAGTATACATGAACATTGAACAATAAAGTGTTAGTATACTACATGTAATCGAGTGAGGAAGTCTTTTTTTCACGGTCATCTCAGCATTTATTTCTACAATGTAAAGTAAATTTATTAAAGTATACAAAGGGCTAATATCCGACAGATATGTGATAAACTACAAGAATAGTAATTGCAACACATTGAAA
Source organism: Patiria pectinifera (assembly GCA_029964075.1). NCBI lineage: Eukaryota > Metazoa > Echinodermata > Asteroidea > Valvatida > Asterinidae > Patiria > Patiria pectinifera. The sequence continues at coordinate 10,071,005 of CM057144.1, forward strand.
AAGGGGAATTAAGGAGGCATGTTCAAAATAACTCGTAAGTTCACGCCAGGTTAATTCTTTTAGCTTATTACAGCTGGACAAAATATTGTGCAACTTGACGTGTTCTTGGACAAAGATACTTGTGACTTGACTTGTTTTTAGACCAAATGACTTGTGACTTGACTTGTGACTGGACCTAATGACTTGTGACTTGACTTGGACTTGCAAACAATGACTTGTGACTGGACTTGGACTTGCAAAAAATGACTTGCTGCAACCTCTGTGAAATACTGAGGACCTTTTCTTTGCCCAAGTGGAATTTTTGGAGAAATTTGTTGGCTAAACTGTGAGTAAAGTTGGCCTGATTTAGTTTTGCACATTTCAGAGCACTCCAGAGCCCTGTCTGGACTTTTACATACTTTGTGTACACGTACTTGGTAACATACATGAACATGTACATTAGCTTGAGTAGGCCTAACTCCAGCTTAACAAGCTCATCAGGAATACATGTGAATTCCTGATGAGCTTGTTAAGCTGGAGTTACTCAAGCTACATGTACATGCATCTGAAAAGAAGAATAAAAACTCATTTCCCACTTTTAGTGTACAGTGACAGTGTTAATGGCAACTAAATAGTAACTAAATAGTAAATACACGTCGCTGAAATTCAACCAAGTTCATAAATCAAGGGTTTCATTGTCCATGTCATCTTAACAATTATAACAAAAGTACCAATTCAAAACGTGCGGAAAAAAACACAAAACTCAAACATTAATTTGCTAAAAATGAATGAAGAAAACAATAATTTGTCATCATAATTCATATTCATAATGCATGCAGTAAAATATATATTTAAATTTTATGTACTTAATCGTGTATTCTATGCTTGTATTTCCTATTTTGTATGGAAATAAATGTGAGCTTTGAATTGAATTGAATTGAATTGAAAAAAGTATGTGTGCGTAAACATGGACATGATGGAAGGTAGATGTTATTTGTTAATCAATTTCCCTCCTTTTGTTTGATCAAACCATCACACAGACAGTCATGACAGTCAAAAAATCATTCCACTTCCCCTTCCATGTGTTTTTAGGCAGGCTAAAACATATACATGTTGACCATGGCATTGACACATACCTTACACTGACTAGAGTCTTCCGCGGTTTTATACCTAACTTCGGTATCCTTCGAGCAGAAGCTGACGGGCGCCATGCCTGGCAGATAGAACGCCGAGCAGTCCCGCCCAGCAAGCCCTACCAACACTACGACCGCGAACAGTCCTCGCAATGCCCGACAACCACCCAGCATCTGCGTCATATTGGACCTAGGCTCTGGACTTTTTACAAAATCAAGAATTGATGAGCTTCTTGGATTATACTGGAAAATAAATGACGGGAAAAGTCACGAAAAATGTCTGCTTTCACAGCTGAGTGACTATATTAAAATGCAGCAAAATCGGCCACGCTGGCAACGCAAGTGATCATATCATGGTGATGCATTAACGTACGTACGTACGTAACGCACATATATCATACAGTATAGTACGCAGCGACGCGACGGTACGGTACGGGGTACGGGTACGGACATGTGTAAAAATCCCCGTTCGTATAAGTTGCAAATTGACGGTATCCAGAGTGAGGTTTGGAGCTGTCTTTTTAAGCAAGTGACTGATAGTAAACGAACAAAATAAACAAACACTTTCACAACCAGAACATTTTAGTAATTTAGAATTTTTTTTTTGATTTGTTTTCCTTTGCAGTCAAAATATTTTAGGTTTATTTATTAACGATGCTGAACGCATCCTTCTGAGTACCGCCTTTATGGAGACGAAAAGCGATTCCTCAAGGATTTTTAAAACCTCGGCTTCGTCGCAGTTCTGGCTTCGGGCTCGGCTTTATTATTTCAGGCTCCTGAACCAAAACCTTGTTGTAGATCCATCTTCTGCCACAAAACATAAATTACCTTAATCATATGACGCAGAAGTTTGGATATTTTTTTTCTTTTTACAAGAAGTTCGATGTCTGAATTTTTTTCTCAACCCGGTTACAAGTATAAAGGCCAAGCCGGAGACTTAACGAAAGTTCGAAACGGAAATTCGAATATTGACGGAAGAGGGCGCCATATCATGCACGTGGCCTCGACCTCCACAATTTTTCTGTGATATTTTTAGCGGCGCCGTGCTAGCGCTACAGGATCTTTGATTTCATCTATAAAATAATCTCGTAATATACGATGTATGATAATAAATACGCCATGTAGGCCTATATGTTTGCGGACAGCTCAGCATAGTAGCAGATAGGTGGAGCCATAGTTGAACGTTTTCAAAGGTTCCATTTTTTGGTCTCATCTTTTCTCCTGACCTTGCGTCTCATCAGTCATGTCATTATCATAGCCATATATTATTAAATCAGGATGCAGGATCAGCATGACATGACCAGATGACTGGCCTTCCTGGAAAACCTGGAAAAACAGATGGAAAAATTCCCATATCTTAGCTTGAGTAACTCCAGCGAAAACCTGGAAAAACAGATGGAAAAATTCCCATATCTTAGCTTGAGTAACTCCAGCGAGAGTAAGCTGGAGTTACTCAAGCTACCCATACCATGGAGGAATTCCTCCATGCCCATACTAGCTAACGTTGGCCATTAGGCCTACTTGTCACCCTGTGCACAAACCTGCCAACCGAGTATGAGACAACAGACAAGTCTGAAAATTTCTAGGAGTTTTCTCAGTAAATACTTCAATATTTTCCGGGCTAACTTAGACTTTTTAAGACTTATTATCTTTCTGATCATGCTGATGGCTGATACTTGATAGGCCCGCAAATAGTGATAGCCAGATGGGAATCTTTCCAAACAGATCTTCCCTTTTCTTCTAGTCAGCGCTAGCATGGAGCTATAAAAAGTATAAAACACAGCTCAGTGGTGTAACTACGCCTAAGGGCATGCCGGGGAGGGCATGACGGGGGCACATGCCCCCTCCGCCCTGTGCCCTCCTCCATGATTAACATCTTGGGAAAGAGTTCCATTACATGGGCATCACTTGACACCGCCTGTGCACAAACAAGTATGAGACTAGCAGATTGGTCTGAAAAACTCTTAGATGTTTTCTCAGTAAATTTTTCAATATTTTCCATGCAAAATTTGACTTTTTAGGACATGTCATCGCTTTTCATGCTTTTGTGTTTCTGATGGCTGAGTGATGAGGTCACTGCAGGAAAAAATCTGTGATGTCCATGTATGGAATTCTTCCGAAATGTTGAATTGCACTATTTGGTGTTCCTAACTAGTAACTGGTAAATTGTTACAAAACTGGGGCGCTTGAAGTCCTTTTTTTCAAATTTTGAATTTGGTCGGGTTGTAAGTACGAACTGACCAAAGTCAAAATTCGTAAAAAGGAAACCTAGAGGCTTTAGTGCCCAAGGTAGTTACAGGGTTGTATCTAGTCCGAGTAACGTAACAAATTTGGGTCAATTCGTACCCCAGTCAACTCGCACAATTTCCTACACATTTCTTTTAGGGACGGTAGCTCATCAGGGTGTGTTTTTCTTTTCAAAAAATAAATTGTTAATGACTATTGTGCTTTTCTCTCTGTGACCTTTATGTATCTGGAAAGAATGTTGCATCCCGATAACACTCTTTTTTCATCATAATTTCTCAATGAAGGTCAGTCATTGCAAAAATGTTGAAAAAAAACATGCAGGAAATATATACATGTAACTTGAAAATGTTATCGACTCTCCATAGACTTTGTACACAATGTTCTTTCCCTTTATCTTTTCTTGCCAACCGTAAGCCAACATATGTACCACCATCTTAATTATCGATCTCTAGCGGATCCCGAGGTGGTGTATTTGGTATTTTGGAGTCCGTTTTGGGTGTTAAGTCTGATGGTTTTTAGTGGGTGATGAGCGTGCAATGATTTGTTTGGAGGTTTGAAACGTAAAACAATTTCTTCGCTTGTTCACAGGAAGAGAAGCTGTGAGCTGAGTATGGCAGGTATTCTGGGTGGTTGTCAGGCATTACGTAGACTGTTGACTGTCGTGGTGTTAGTAGGTCTTGCGTGGCATGACTGCACAGCTTTTTCCCTACTTGGCGAAGCGCCGGTGAACTTCTGCTCAGTAGAGACACGAGCCAAGTACGAGTCTAATGCATCAGAAAGCGCCATACAGAACCAGTGCCAGGTATATTTATAGGACGTAGACCCTTGGGTCTCATAATAGCACTCCGCACTAATGACGTCAATTTTGCTCAACGCTAGTACGAGCGCATATATACCCTGGATGTCAGACAAACTTTTGAACAATCACGCACGCACATGCATCCAGCACACCTGAGACCGCATACATTCGCTTAGAAGCGGTGCTGCAAGCCTGCATGTAATCTTCACATGAGAAGTTCGTACAGCATGCGTGTCTGAGATCCATGTACTTGCTTCTGTTTTTAACATTAGTGCAGAGTGCTATTCAATCAATCTTTTCAGTGTCAACCAATGTTTTGCCTAAATGCTCTAATCTTGTTCAGTAGCTGGTCACAGGTATTGTCATGCGCCAACTTGACCATCGGTCCGAATTTAAAGGGATATTATGTCCTGGAGTGCGCCCAATTGGGCTATAAAATGCATTTTAAACAAAAGTATGTTAATTGGTAAGAGCATTTATAAACGTCCGAACAACCATCCTTTAAACACTGGGCGTTTTTATGTTATTGCGAGAACCATGCCAGAAAGAATTTCAGGGTCAAAATTTTGACTCTTAAAACTCGAGCTGTTGGGTACTAGTCGTGATTCCTGCCACACATGTTCCATCAGCGCATCGCATTCTGCGGGCGTGGGAGAACCAACATTTGTGTATTGGTGCTGTGTGACGATGTGTGTCGCCCACACACACGTAAAATGTCCGCCGCGTCAGAAGTAAACATCTGGGATTTTTTGTCTTTTCTCAGGAACAGTGCGACATTAGGTTAGTTTCCTTTAAATTTCAACCGGACCTTTGAAATAGGATAAGTAAACAATCCAAAACACAAAAATTTGAGGCCATAATGCCTGTTTAAGCTGGGACCTATGCCATCATAGTGTTCCAGTTTGGCCGGCACAACTACAATTGTCCTGGACTTAATTGGCATAGTTTTCACGGCAGAATTCATCAAAAACATGTCTCTTTGCCATCCATGTCGTAAAAATAAATGTTAGGTTCTCTAGGCCAGCAATTTATTACATGTATACGTGAATGTATTTTTCAAACCCCAATCCTCAAAAATTAATTGTGCTGTTCATATAATAGAGTGGTCCAACATCAAAGTATGGATAAATACTTGTCTGTTAATGTCTTCCCGCAGAGCTTGGTACAGTTGTATGTGAATCGCCTGAACACAGTAAAAACTGTGATCCCCTATGCATATGAAAGGTAAGCTCCCAGTCCAGCTCTCAAATGAGTTTTCCCTATAGGCTCCGTGCGCTCCAAAAATAGAGGGCATCTTTTTAAACACTTTTGAGAGCACATAAGTACGTACCACTTCCTGAATGTGCCAAAGCTATTAGCCGCAGCGTCTTCGCGTGAGCGCCGTTAATACATATGGAACACCATACTTTTGGCCATGACGACCAGGCTGCCCTATGTATAAGCCTTGCCTGCCCCAACTTTGGGAAGCCCCTACAAAAGGCGGGGTAAAAAAGGTTCGTTATCCATTCCTGGCTGGCATCCCACGGGCAGTGGGACTTGTGGGTGAAATCAAGATCAAAGTACATGACTGCGATGTCTTTCTTGTTAGCAAGCTGAAGACTTTTGGTCAATTTTTTGGACCGACAGACAGACCATCCAACTGACGTACGACCGATCGTCCGACCACCAAGTGAGTTGTAGAAGCTCCTGCCAGAGCTTAAAAAAGGAAATGGGTAGAGAAACCCCTGAAATCTCCCGTTGAGAAGAACGCCCTAGGAGAATGAAAAATAGGCATCATCAAACCCCTTAGGATGATAGAAAAAAAGTGAGAGTGCACAATAAGCTCTTTCCGTGTTGCAAAAGAAGCCTTGCATGACAGTCTTGCATTCAAAATGATCCCTGCCAGAGCTTAAAAAAATGATGCCGAAAAATGCGACGCTGATGGCACGGATGCATATGGAACACCATACATTTGGTCACTTTTCGGGGACGGACAGACAGACAGACAGATCGACCGACCACCAAGAGATATGTAAAAGCTCCTGTTAGAGCTTAATAACTAAATAATGGACCATTTTGACATTGTTCTTCTTCTTTCAGTTTTGACTTCTGCAAAGGAGAAGCTTTGGAAGCCGATCCTCTGGTTGAGAACATTGGCCAGGTGTTACTAGGGGACCGTATCTCCACTTCACCGTACATCTTCACCTTCAACCAAACGCAGGAGTGCGTTACTGTCTGTGAGAAGACCTACAATCCTGATGTTGACAATCACATGCAAGAGTTGGACTTCCTGCAGCAAGCGATCAGGCTCAGCTACCAGAATCACTGGTTGGTGACAACTGCAGTTGTTGTAGTTGAATGTAAATCAAACTTAATACTCCGAATATGAATATAAATGCGGGCCAAGTAGTGTGAACTATGTAAGGAGTAGCGTTGTACACATAGGAATACAGTTTCATGTGTGAAGGCTAAAGGCTGGTTTCTTCGTATGAATGAAAATTTAACATTTCCGGGACATTTTCGAGTTGAAATTTTATTCGTTGTGAAGTTATAGAAATGACCGGATACCTGAGTGGGATTTGAATCTTCGACCTCCAGATTACAATGAGCTATCTGGCCTTCGGCCAAAAAAGAGTCTCTGGTTTCTGGTATGCGCGCGCATCGCCGTAGCCATACACGTCGGCAATATTAAAAAGGTTTTTTTTCACTGTAAGATGATGTCTCATAAACTGCCAAACTCACTGGTTTGATTGGAATCCTGCTGCTGCACAATTTCAACGTGTTTTCAGATGGGGTTACGGTCGAGTATAAGCTTTGTGTGGCCTCTCTGGGCTCCCATATGTTTCGCACCAAATTTAGTCGGGCACCATTTGCAGACGGTGTTGTAATTTTGTAATTGTGCATCTGGAAGCCAGACTGAGGTGAGCGATGGTCATGTTTGCAAGGGAACAGACTAATGTCCAGCCTGGTTACAGTTTTCTCAGATTTTTGTCTTGACTGTCCAAATTTCCCGAAGAATGTTTGTGTCGGTCGAGATTGTAAGTGGGTGCAGAATTCTCAAGCCTAAGTTATGGCCTTATTTGAGGTCACCTCAAACTCCACCCTGAAGAATATTTATGAGAGTTTTAAGTGGATCGAAGCATCATCTGCAACATCAGCCGACATTTGAAGAAGAAAAAAGTAGGGAAAAAACCCTGTGTTGCTGCACCACTTTTGGGGCAAGCTCCATACCAGAAACCTTTTTTTGGCCCTATATGTTTGCAGTTTTTCCAATTTGTCACAATATTTTAATATACAAGGGCGCTAGTCAGAAGCTGTTAACTTTTTTTTAATCAGGATTGTGGACAACCTGCCTGTGACATGGTGCTTCAACGTACATGAAGAAGGAAGTGATGATCAAAGGTATTGCTCTGCACAGCTCCCTATTGGTTGCTATATCGACAAGCAGGGTATCAATGAAGATTTCTGCTTCTCTTATGTGAGTTGCTTTTTATAGATCTACATTGCACCTGAATGTCACAACCTTTAACCTGTTTTATTTCCAGATGTGTGTAGTTTGTGATGTGCTGTGCTTATGATCAGTCATTGTTATATTTTGCCTTTGATTGAGCTTATATGATTATGGTTACCAGTGTTGTAGGTCTGAGACCTGGGCCCAATTTCATAGAGCTGCTTAAGCAGAAAATTTGCTTAAGCACGAAAAAACATTGCTTAGTAAAATTAGGTTACCGGGCAAAACTCCATGTGATGTACATTGCTTGTGACTGGTATTTAGCTGTTGTTTACTTAGCATAACAATCGCGAGTTTTGGCCGGTAACCTGATTTTATTAAGCAAGACGTTTTTGTGCTTAAGCAAATTTTGTGCTTAAGCAGCTCTATGAAATTGGCCCACCTGGTCTCGGTCTCAAGACCGTCTCAAGACCCTTTTTTCGGTCTCAGTCTCGTCCTATCAAAGTCCCGGTCTCGGGAGGGCTGGTCTCAGTTTCGAAAGCTCTGGTCTCGGTCTCGGTGTCCGATGCCAAAGTCTCGTGTTTTACCCCCGAGACCTGTTGACACCGCAAGAAAATGCGCCATTTACATATGGCTTTATTCATTTGCAAGCTGAATTATGTATGAGTCTAGTCTTTATTCCAAACATAAAAGAATTTGTAAAGTTTAAGTTTTCATGCTGAAAATCAGAATGAGATTGAAGCTTGAATAAAGACCAGTCAATTCAGCTTGTTGATTCGGTACCCGTGCACAGTTACGTTGCCCACGTATTGTACTGTCCTAGACGTGACCACCAGCGCTTGCACATGCAAATGTAACACGTTCTTGTGCTTCATGCTTTACACATGCTTTACCCTAATTTTTGTTTACCTACAACTGAACAATTGTAACTTCTATAACATCAAGTTCAAGGTCCTGCAGAAACTGAACAGCCCTGCTATGCCAAAGAAATAAGCAGTGGTGCCGTATGGTTTAAAAGAACCACTGGTAATTGTGGGGCAGTGGAAAAGGGGGCAAACAAAACGGCTGATATTTGACCTACTTTTCAAAAACAAATTTGAGCTAATATATGCAGCAAAGAAAATCTAAAATCATGCATGAAAATGGCTTTCAGTAAAAGTGTGGCATTTAGCAAACAATAAAACCACGCAACTTATACATTTAAACCAACACAGTGGATGTTTTTCATCTTCTCAAGATCACCCACATTTCAAATATTTCAATTGAAAAATGCCATTCGGATATCCAGTTGATGATTTAATAGTTCAATATTTGGTGTATTTGGCACAGGCCTAGTTACATGTATATTCAGTCTTAGTGTGTTAATTGCTAGAGCCTTTCTCAATGTTCTGGGACCAGTTTCTCAGAGCTATGTAGAAGAAAAGGTAACATTGGTTAGCAAATTTGAGGTGGGAACCAATCACGAGTAGACACATCACATGACATTGTGGCTGGTAACCTATTGTTGCTTAGTGTGCTTTCATTATCCTCTTAGCACAACCGTGAATTTTGTCCTTGTTCCTTACAGGCAAGTTCTGCGGAGAAGGACACCTACTATTTCTTCAACCATATCAACATCACCATTACCTACAACCAGCTTTCTGAAGACCCGAGCATCGGTCGGATAGTCTCCATCCAAATGCAGCCTGATAGGTAGGCAGTTTAAAAAGCAGTCACTTTATTTGATTTTTTTTTCAAAAAAGGATGCAAAAGAGAGATCTACAAGTTAAGGCCAAAAAGAAAAGTCTCTGGTTTCTGGTCTGTGCGCATGTCACTGTAGCCATGCGCATCAGCAAAATTAAAAAGTATATTTTTTTAATGTAAGATGATGTCTCAAAACTGCCAAACTCACTGGTTTGACTGGAATCCTGCTGCTGGACAATTTTAATGTGTTTTTAGATGGGTTATGATCGAGGGTAAGCTTTATGTGGCCTCTCTGGGTTCCCATATATTTTGCACTAAATTTAGTCAGGCACCATTTGCAGATGGTGTTGTAATTTTGTAATTGTGCGTCTGGAAGCCAGACTGAGGGAGCGATGGTCGCTAATCTGGCACTTGTAAACGCTTTTGAATTAGCGCAATATGTAAGGGAGCAGACTAATGACTAGCCTGGCAGCAGATGCACGATGTCAATGTCGTCGTATGGTCTGACGTCACCGTTTTCTCTGATTTTTGTCTTGACTATCCAAATTTCCCGAGGAATGGTCATGTCGGTCGAGATTGTAAGTGGATGCAGAATTCTCAAGCCTTATGACCTTTACTGAGGTCACCTCAAGCTCTGGCGGGGTTCTAGAACCAATATTTTTTTTGGGGGGGGGGGGCTAGCACGGTGGATCCAGAATTTTTTCAGGGAGGCGTGCTGAAATGTTGACCGGTTATTTTTTCCAGACACTTAGGCCTCCGAAAATCAATAGGTGGAGGGGGGGGGGGGGGGGGCCCATGCCATATTTTCAATGGGGAGCGCCAATAAAATCCTGAAATCACTCACACTATATTAACTCATGCACCATTGTCACGGCTATTTCTTCTTTAGGGGGAGACCGTTCGCATGTACATCACAATCCTTCTTTTTGCTAATGCAATTGTTTTTTTTACGGAATTTATTTTGGGGGGGCTAGACAAAATGTTGGGGGGCTACAGCCCCCCCTAGCCGCCCCCGTAGAACCGCCCCTGCTCAAGCTCCACTCTGAAGGATATTTTTTAGAGTTTAAGGGGATCAAAGAGTCATCTGCAACAAAAAAAAAGTAGGGGGAAAAACAAAAAAACCTGTGTCGCCGCACCACTTTTGGGGCAAGCTCCATACCAGAAACCGGAGACTTTTTTTGGCCTAAGGCATCCTTCTGGATTAATGGAAATAAATAGTTGCTCAGCTGATAGCTAAGCTCGCTGTCACTTCTATCATGGGGCCCCTGTCAAGGGATCCTCATGAGTATACAGTGATCATGTGCCCAGATTCGTCTACAAGCCGAGTACTGTCGAGCCTCAATTAACTTAAAGTGGTACATTTTTTAAGTGGTAACCTCTTTCACCCGTATTTGTATTTTTCAGGTGCAAATCAAGAGGGGAGGTTTTGGGGGTCGGATAGGCCCCCCCCCCCCCCCCCCCCCCCTTTGCTCTTACACCAACAAAATAATAAGGGCAATTCCACGGTAACGGAAGGACGTTTTCACTCATTAAACAAAATTTCAAATGTGTGTATCACAGACACTGTTCATAGTTACAGCAAACAAATGTCACAATTGTATTGCTATAATGCTACTTTCATTTTCCACACTTTTGGGGGGCATGAATGCCTCCCGTTTATGAATTATGAATATTAATGAGGTCGGTAACGGAAGGACGGTAAAACGGACAAGGGTTTTCCAACTTACTCGCGTTTTGGAAAAACCCTGTGAATTTTACGGGGCAATTATATTTTAAAGGTAGGAAATGGAATCCCTGAAGCTTTATCTATACTATACCGCCTTTCATTTGACTTTAAGTGTTTCGGTTATATAATTACAACGTTTTAAGCAGATTATAATTTGGTAACGGAAGGACGGTAACGGAAGGACAAAAGGTTTACTCAATTATAGCATGAACAAAATGTGAATTTACACTAATTATACAAGTGAAACAAATTGCTTAAATGTGTAACTGAATGTGAAATCAACAATATGCAGACCTGGCATAAATAATTATACCTAAGAAACTATTGAGATAAAGATAGAAGCCTGCTAATTAATGATAACAAAAGAAAAACGAAAACAACCCAAAACACATAATTCACGAACACAGGACTACTACAGAAATAGACTTCAAACCCATCACCTCAATCCTTAAAAGTTTAAATACACAGTATTTGAACTCTTGAGTATATTGGTTACATGTTCACCAACAACTTTTAATAATAATACCGGTAGGTTCAAAGGTTTACCTAAAGGGTAGGGGGGGCGACCAGCCTACATGTACATTTAAGGTCAAAACATCTACCGGTAGAACTGATGGCTTCAGTTAGGTGTTGCTTTTAATTGAACTCTAAAATCAATGTTTGAAATCAAATTACAATGATTTAGAGTAGTAACAATTAATTTATAAACATCCAAACTGAAGTTGTTAACTTGGGCATAATTTGTCAAAGACTGTACCTCACATGTCTTACACATGTAAATTGAATGAAAGTGCCCCAAAGTACCGGTACTTTCTGCCATCTCATTTTTGACTTAATTTGCTTCTGGAATGGCTTCACAGAATTCGTCTTTTTCTCTATTGTCCATGAATGCTGATGGCAGCAACTTTATGATTTCATTTTCTGCAACAACTCCATACATGTACAAGTACTGGTACATCGGCATATATGTACATGTACATTGTACATGTTGTACATGCCTGTGCCTTCAAATTGTAATAAACACCTTGCCCTGCTTATCCCGCTTTTGTGAAGGTGGGTCACATGAACGTCCTTTCAATGCTCATTATACATGCATGTATTTGCAGTGATTTTCATTTTTCAAACATGAGCGCAAATGTCGTAACATTTGATAAAAATACGATTTGTCCTTCCGTTACCGTCCTTCCGTTACCAATTTGGTAACGGAAGGACGTGATTTAATTAATTGTAATTAAAAAACGAGAAGTACAGCAGTGTCAGTTATAATGTCAAATTGAAGGCCTACCTAAACTTGCTTTGCACAATAACTTTCAATGCATTCATGCTGCAAGTTTTAAAAATAAATTAAAAATATGTATTTTTTCGGTAACGGAAGGACATTTTCGAAGGCTGAAATATTAGAAGTCACTGAAGTGAAACAAATTACGCAAAATGTTAAAAACAAGTTTTATTCGGTTTTTCAAGACCAATACTTTCTCATGACAGAAACTGATGGCTTTAGTACATATTTTTGTGTGTCTATCGGTAGAATACTTTCATATCACTATTAATCACATTTTTAGGATTAAAACAGGATTATTACATAATCCTGTTTTTTGGTACCGAAATGTATAAAAAATTGAATTCCGACTTCAAATCTTGAAAATATAGACTTTTAGCTTTCATTTGATGCCAAATTTGTTTAAGTCACATGTATTTGAATTTTTTGGTGTCATGTCCACTTTGGTGTGGAATTGCCCATAACAATAATTGCATCAGTGACAATGTTCTGCTTATGCTCAGTAGGCTGGTTCCGAATAGTCCACTAGACTAGTCCAGGCCTTCATTTTTAAGGAGCGCGAGCGTGATCGCGCTCCTTCGCGCTCCTTAACACGGTTTCTGGCGCGCGAATAATAGCGCTCCTGGGTAAATTTGTAAGCTTATTAATTGTCGACTCCAGTTTTTGTCTACATATAAACCAACAGTAAAATCTTGTCAATCCAAATTTTATATACTTGATTTCTTAACTTGTCATCCCGATGTTTGAACGATTTTGTTGCAAAAAAAATCAACAAAAGTAAGTCGAATACTGCCTACGTGTGTTTTATAGCTCCATGGTAAAATCCACCCATAATCATCGCAAGGATTTTGTAAACATCGCTGTTACTCGAGCCATCCCATACATCATGTACATATGGACACATTAGCCATTTTCTTTTCATCAACGACATGTAGCACGTTCCATTATGATCAAGGGTACTGGCAGGATCGTCATTCAGACGTGCACCGCCATTAAGTGAATAAAATGAAATAATAATTTCGGTTGAGATCAGTTTATAAATTAGTTTATGCATTTTTATAATGTAAAACTAAATATATAAACGTCCGATGAAGTGAAAACTCAAAACAATTATGAAATGGATGGGCTGAGCAATTAAAACCACCTACTTTGTAATACCAACACCCCTATTTTTCGATAAAATGGACGTGGCCCAAGCACACGTGTTGAGTGTGGTGCCGGGCGATCGCGACGGTTTCCCGTCCCGATCCCACGCATAACACGTAGGCCTACATAGTATGTACAGTACTTGTGCACGATCTAATACTGTGCAGCCAGGCCTATGTGAAATTACACCGTTTTTCTGGAAGTTGTGATATTCCAAAGGGAGCCAGAGTTTTTGAACGGCATTTTGAATGATCTCCGGTACATCTACAAGAAACTAGCGTTCATTTTTGACAAGTTTGGGTTGGAAATACCTTACGAAAGGTTGAGCTCATTTGTCCCACAACGATAGAGTGCAGAGCGATTTTCCGTGTGTCGACTACCGGGCTATGCCCGCAAGCGCGGCCGGTCAACTGGCCACCCATGCACATTGTTTGTGCGTAGTACCATTCGACATTTTGTAATGGCGTTTAATACTTGTACATTTCTGTGACCTTACTTTCGATCCTTTTATTTTTTGTGCCCAAAACCAAATATTCATATAATTATTTTCCTTTTCTATTTTACTAATTTTGAGGATTTATGTGACAAAAAAAGTATTTCTTTGACAGATGTATGATGACCATACTTAAATTAATTGGATTTTTTTTTTTGGGGGGGGGGAGGGGGCTCTATTCATCAATTTTGATATAAATTTAGAACCCCTCAAAAACATGGTTACACCACATGATACATATGCAAATTTAAACAAAAACAGGTTTTTAGTAAAGTTAGTAAACCAAAACAAACTATTTGATAAAAAAAATCAATAAATAAAAACTGAAATAAACAGTAAATAAGACAAAAAATAAAAATAAAATAAAGTGAATATAATAAAAACGAAGTAAAATAGAACAAAAAAGAAACACTAAAGAACCACAAGTCAAATCCAATTTGTTTTTCATTTTTATTTCCAATTCCACATCAGGATGATTCACAAACAAGTAAAACTTAAACCTATTAAATTGACATGAATTAAGCACTCAATTTGTAGTGAACAGTCGCATCTGTTTCTCAGTTCTGATGCAAGTGTGTGTGCATGATATGAAAGACTTCAGGAAATGATTTGGATTCATTTTTTACTTTGAGCACAAAACATGCAAATCGAGCTCCTCGGACTTCCCAGGAGAGCAATTTTGGGTGCTCAAATTGAGCTCCTCGGATTTCCAAGGAGAGCGATTAACTGAGCTCCACGAATTTCTAAAAATGAAGGCCTGTAGTCCAACTATAGTCAACTAGCAAGGGTTAACCATAGTTCCCTCTGATATCTGTGCATTGTGTTGCTGACTTTTTTCTTTTTGTATCTTTATCCGGACAGCATCAACCACCAAAAAACCGGTGGTAAATGCCAGATAAGTCTGAGCCAGAACAACCCTGACAGTTTCCGAATGGCCATCCCAGCTGAACTGAAGGAACCTATGTCCATCAGATACACGTACAGTGTGGAATTCGTGGTGAGTTGGAAGACTAGGAAACGATAGGTCTCGTTCAAGTAATGTCATTTCCTACAGATCATCCACCTGGATCAGCATTTTGAGTGTCAACTTGCATAGCGCACATTGGCTGCGTCGTATTTTGAACACATTTCGAGCAGCAAGCGCACATGTTTGGAACATTTTCAACACTGCGCAATGCATGCTTGATTGCGTAAAATACACAGTGGCAGTTCTACAGAGATGGCCGTCATCGAGCGAGCCCTATAGACACTATTGGAAGACTATGAAACAAGAATGTGGGTCATTCTACAAATTCGTAGGCATGTACGACTAGTCTGCTTGTCCCCAATGCTATAAAGCATAGGAAGTGGCGACCATCAATTTTTGAATATTTACTGTACTATTTGGTTTGGTACATAGATTTGCTTATTTAGCAGCATTAACTGGTGAGCTAATGTATATAGTAATGTTTTTTGGTGGTGTTCTTTCCCACAGCTCAATGAGGACTTACGATGGCAGTCTCGATGGGAATATGTCTTGGGATCCATGGGCAAACCACACAACAAAATCTTCTACTTGAGGTATGCAGTCAAGTAACAAAAAAACCTGGGGAAAAACATTAAGATAAACACGAACAAAAAAAATTGACTGTAGAGGGATATTAACCTGCGACTTCAAAAATACTGTACTATTGTGTGAAATTTGGATTCTATGAAATACAGATAGACTCATTGTTTGTATTATTTGAATCATATCACTTTCTTGGTGAATCTGATTGGTTAACATAAATATCGCGTCTGGTGAAATCGGAGTGCTGCCCGCACACCTTTCTGGTGACATCGGATCCAGTGAAATCCGCTGTGAAAATATCCAGCATGTTTGGTTTCATCCTGTGCGTCACCCAGTATACGGTCAGATCGGTCCAAGCTTTCAGAGCACACCTCTCCAATCTGTACGTCTGATGGACCGATGATCCAGTGAATCGGTAGAATCAGAAAGGTGTGCAGCGAGGGGCTTTAGGAGTCCAGGTTTCATATTACGCCAGATCGCTTACAACTGAGCTATCCCGCCCTGTGTTCCTAATCCTCCCAATTTGTCAATGTCCTTGTTCGCTGGTCGCCAGCCACAGCAAACGCTTGCCAGGGCACCACAAGGGGTGAAGTTTGAGGCTCTATTACGGGTCAAGTTCTGAAAGCCCAAACACAAGTCAATCACAAGCCGATCCTGCAACTCAATCACTAGTTATCCATTCAGATTCACAATCATTGTCAGGTAACAATCGTCATTCATTCCCTGAGGCATCAGAAATCCCCAGCAAAATGCCTGAAGCTGAATGCAGCTTGATTTTCCATCTTACTTGGGTAGTTGTGTCCCTTCAGTCAAATGTGGCGATCTGTACAGGCTTTGAACGCACTGCAAACTAGAAACCCTCAGGATGTGAACAAAGCACATTGTTTTCCAATAGTTTATAGAAATTCCGCAAAATATTCCATGGAATTTAAATCTGCCCTGTTCTTCTTGGAAATCTAGTTGCTTCATTTGACACATAACCCAAGAGGTAATCTATATGTATGCTTCTGTGTTTGATTTAATATTTGTTCCTGTTCCACCCCTGCCCCCAGTACCATCAATTCTCTTGTCATTGTTGGGTTCTTGTTATTGATCGTGGGGCGAATCCTGCATCACAATGTCTACCCAGGTGAAGATAGTGTAAAGAAAGCTGGAAGTGAACGTGCACGTGTAAGTACAGTGTTTTTTCCTGTTTACCCTATAACCATACCTGATCCCATAGATGGTTTTCTGGGTAGTATTTTACAGGATTTTGTGGAAGGTATTAAAACCTGCACCCAATTTCATGAAGCGCTGCGATGCGTCGCAACTCGAGTTACGACGTGTAACACATCGCAACTCGCAAAGTGTCGTATCGTCATCAAGGTTTCACTCGCATACTGGAGAACACTTTGCACACAGGCATTGTAGGCATTTCTCTGACATGTAGAGAGATCCCTTGTTGGTCACAACTGGTAGCAGATCGTGAAATTTATGAAACGGATTCACAACAGCCATAACAAAACCACTGGGTCGTTGCAGTGTGTGTGAACCAGTAATCATGGTTGCACCAAGCTGAACTCTGAAGTAACATCGTGACTTTTTCAGTGAATTACTTTACATGGGGCTGGATGCCTCTAGAAAGTTCATGCACAAAAAAAGATAACGCTGGTTTTCTACACAGCCATGACAGCGGAAGATTTTGAAGGAAGGACTCACGTTGGTTCCCTGCGCGAAGTTTTTGCATTTTTATTATGTGTTGGCTTCAGCACCATTTTAGGAATTTGTAGATCAGACATGCGGTATGGGCTCCGTGCACAAGTACCCCCCTCAACGGTAAGAAAGAGAGGGTCCCAGGAAGACCACCAGGAGAGACATTCGAACGCCTTGCCAACAACGCCTGCCACATACTTACAGTAATTAAACTCTTCAGTATTAGAAATTGAAAATGTACTAGAAATTGAAAATTTTCTCACTTACAGAAATATTTGAATTTTTTTTGTAGGATTTTCGTTGGAAGCTGTTACATGGCGATATCCTCCGACCTCCACGCGGCAGCATGCTCCTGTCAGCGTTGCTGGGATCCGGAATGCAAATCGTCCTTGTGGCTTTCATCACTTTGGGTAAGCAGCATAGACCATGCCACACTTGTTTAACAAAATAGCATGTTGTAGTCACGTGACGGTGACCTCCATTCAGAATTTACTCTGCTCTTCACTTCTATATTGGAAAATGTTGACATGACATTACATGGATAAAAACATGAGGAAGACGCTTGGGTGGCTGTTTTGCCTGTCAGCAACTGACATAGTCCATACACAAGGAAAAGAAAGTGTTGGCATGAAACATTCAAATGTAATTTTGTTACAGCTCTGATCCACAAACCCATCCCAGCTTTCAACTGCACAATAATATGAGTGATCATGTAACAGTGTATCAACAAGCCCATTTGGTCTTCAAGAATTGCACATATTTTTAGCTTCACAGTCGAGATGCTACATGTATTACCCTACAGCTATTCAACTGTCCTTCCAAATGCATTTGGAAGCTGCATAGAAAAACTCATTATAAGCCCCAAATTCCAAATTACGTGCGTCAAAAGAAACTGCAATTCTGCTGAGTCCTGTGCTAGAGGAATAATACGGTTTTGTGTGAAATTTTGCCTTTTCTCATAAAACATTAACTTGTGTGTGGTTAACCTCTTGGTGGTACACTGCACTATGACTCACTCCTGTCCAGTGTGATGTTGGCTGAACGATAATCTTTATTTCTTCTGCTTTTCCTTTCTATACTGGTAAGTTTTGGCATCTGTGGGGCTTCTATCACCGGCCAGACGAGGGGCTCTCATGGCGTGCATCATCATGCTGTTTATCTGTCTTGGATTGCTGGCTGGTTACATCTCCACTCGAATGTACAAGGGTGAGACTGATTGGCTTATGAGAGTTGGATGGCTCATGGTTGCACTCACTCTTCAATTTGAACAGACTTGTATTCGAGTCACCAAACATTAAGTCCGAGTCCGAGTCACCTCTCCAAGTCCGAGTCTAAGTCCCAAGTCATGCAGGTCGAGTCTGAGTCTGAGTAACAAAGGTCAAGTCTGATTCCGAGTCACAAGTCATTTGCGAGTCGTCCGAGTCACAGAAAATGGGACTCAATTTACACAATATCAAGTGTGGACGCTGGGGTACATGTTTCTAATAAATTGATTTCCCAAGTCAATATATCAGAAACAAGCTAGCCGCATGCGCAGTGCATGTAAAGTACTTACATGCATTTCTTCTGCACTGCACTGACTGTATTGCTTGCTCAAGAAAGGATCATCTTCAAAATAATTTGTAATTAAACTAAATTGAAAAAATAAGCGATTTGTGGTAATTTTGGTCGAGTTCCGAGTCACGCAGTCCGAGTCTGCTGGGTCGAGTGTGACTCATTTGTCATCGTGACTTCGAGTCATCAAAAATGGGACTCGAGTTGGAATGGAGTCTGAGTCCGGGTCATGAGTCATACATCTCTGATTCTGAGTCAATTTAAAGGTTTGGTGAATTGGACTGATGTTAGGAAAGCCTTAGACGTAAGACGTAGACTCAAACCTGTGACTGCCTTAATGACAACAGACCATGGTAAAGTAAACCATGACCACAGAGACCATGGCAACATAGACCGTGGCAACATCGGCCATTACAACAGATACTATGACAGCAGAAACCATGACAAAAGAAACTTGGGCAACAGGGCGAAAGCAGCAGAGATTATGACAACAGAAACCATGGCCAAAAAAACCCTTGACAACAGAGATCTAAGCAACAGAGACTATGACATCAAAGAACATGGCAACAAAGACTATATGCCAACAAAGACTATGCTTTCGCCTCTGTTGCCCAAGTTTCTTTTGTCATGGTTTCTGTTGTCATAGTATCATAGACTATGATAACAGATAACATGACAACAGAAACTGTGGCAAAAGAAACCAAGGCAACAGAGACCATGGCAACAGAGACAGTGACAACAGAGACCATGGCAACACAGACCATGACAACACAGACCATGGTAACAGAACATGTTGTATGTGCACTTTGCAAAGCCAGTGGCCTACATTTACAAATCTTTCATCACAGCATTCGGAGGTGAGAAGTGGAAGACCAACCTCTTGCTGACTGGTCTGTTGGTTCCCAGCATCATCGTCGCCATCGTTCTAATCTTAAATGTCCTGCTGTGGACCTGGCAAAGTTCTGCCGCCATCCCTACATCCACTCTCTTAACGCTACTTGCCTTGTGGTTTGGCATCCAGTTGCCTCTTGTTTACATCGGGGGATTCATTGCCTTTATAAGAAAGGTAACTCGTCCAAATTGTCCGTTTGAGCAAGCGCGGTTATATTGACAGTTTTACCATTGCTGCATCTTTGTTTTCCAGACTCGTGTGTTAAAATTTATCCCTATGTACATCTATCATCAATTTTAGGTCCAACAAAAAGATTAGACTGGAGCAATGCCTTTGTGTAGTGGACCCCATGTTGTCAGTAGTTGTGTTGAGGGTGCTAGTCAGAAGCCATGAAATCCTCATAAGTGGGTGGTCTAGAAATCATGTCCAAAATCACTGTGCCAGCAGAGTATGAGCATTGTTGTACACCCCAGCATAAGTGCTCTGAGAAAACGTGTAAAGACTAAATTTAATAATACAAATATTAGCAAAGACTTCTTCAGAGGTTTTTACATCTGAAGAAGTCTTAATTTGCTAAGGACGAAATATATCAGGCTACTCTAATGGACTAATTGGTATATATCAGGTCAATCCAGTCAGTGAGCAGTTTGCAGCAGTTTTATTCATTTTTTAGTTCTAAATTTGTCAGTACACTATTTTGAAATTCAATGTACTCAGTTCTCGGTAGAACCACATGTTAAGCACCTCTCGTGTATTTTTCCCTTTGTATTCCCTGTTAGCCGATTGAGTTCCCGGTACCCACCAATCTGACCCAACGCCGGATCCCTAGGCAGCCTTGTATCAAACACCCTGTGCTTGCTGCTGTTGTCAGCGGGGGGCTTCCCTTCAGTTGTATCTTCATCCAGCTTTTCTTCATCTTGAATAGCATCTGGTGAGTTTATTTTTATTTTAATATTATTTCTGTCTGGTAATGAAACCAAGGATTCCTCAAAAGTACCCTAAGTACTGTAGCTCGATAGCTTGAAGAAACCTGTAGAGAGAAGACATTGAGAAGAAATTACAGTTTTAGAGGTGGTAGGAAAAGCCCTGAGGATTATTCTGGGTCACAGTGGTAGAAGGCGAGGAAAGTACCGCTAGGCCAACCCGCTAGGGTAGGGATTGGCATTTCTACCTGTTGACCTGTCATTAAGAGGTGTCAGTGGCATAGCAAGGTCATTTTTATTTGGGGGGGGGGGCTGGGGAGATAAAAAAATTGTGAAAAGGGCACTCGCACATCCATGCTGACATGTAGGTAGCGTTTTTTTTCTCTGGTTACTTGGCCACTGTAAAACAAAAAAAGTGGGAAGGGGGTATCGTCTTTCCTATGTTAGCGCTGTTCAAACCGGACGATCGTGGACACTATCAGACAATAGGTGGCGCTTTTCAGGGTGGCACAATTGTATGGTCGTGCGAAATTCCAAAAAGGGCACTCTTAAAAGGCCCCTGGTAACAAAAAGGGCACTTGTTTTTAGAAAAAGGGTATTTGTAAAAAAAATACAAAGGGCAGTTTTTAAAAAAATATTGGGGGAGGGGAGAGTAAATACCCCCTTACGACCCTGCTGGCTATGCCACTGGATGTTACTGAAGAGGTTTCACATGCAAACTGGTGCTGCTTGTTTTATGTTCTTTCCCTAATACATTTGTAAGCAGTAAGTCAAGTCAGAGCGGCAAAACACGTTAACAATTCAAGTTATTCTTTGAACTCCTTAGCCATTCTGAGGCAAAGGAATAAGGTTGTGCACTCTGGGGCCAGCTCTACTAGGATCGCCTTGTCTTGGTGTTTGTGTCGCCTAAATGAGCTTTTGAGAGACACTTACCAGTTCTAAATTCTGTATGACCATAGACCCGTAGCCCCGTATGAAAGTTTTGGTCCATTTTTTGAAAATAAAAATGTATAACTTCTGCATGCTTTAATGGATTTTGATGACACCTACATGCAGTACGTGACCCGTGGGTGGGAAGACACAATTCTTCATCGGATTACTGAGGTTAAAGGTCATGTAGGGTCACTAGAGGCCATGGTTAAATATTCCTCAAATGTTTCTTTGTCTACAGAATTTGATGGATTTTAATGCAACTTGAATAGAGTGATCCTTGGGTGGGGGTTCATCACAACTCTTCCGAAATTGAAAGTCGAAGGTTATCTAGGGGTCATTCAAGGTGGTTGTTAAAATGCACAAATATACTCTTTTTTTCAGAACACAAAACATACAGAGATTGACCGCGGAAAAAGGCAACACATGCGGTCCGCAGATCACTTGTTTTTATTTAGTTTAAGATTTCAGCTTGGTAAATGTTCAGAAGACTTGTATGCCGTTTTCTCTTAAACATTAAACGGTTCAAAGTCACAGCCTTACCTGCAATGTTAACGTTCCAGGATGCATCAGTTCTTCTACGGATTTGGCTTCACATTGTGCACAGCTGCAGTCATGGTCGTCGTCTGTTCCTTGATCACGATACTGTTCTGCTTTTTGCACCTTCAATCTGAGGTACAGTTTTTTGTTTTTCACCATGCCTTGAAGCTGTCTCCCACAATTCCCAAATGTATTAACATAATTTACAGGCCTTATACAGTGAAACGCTGCTATAACGAACATCGCAGGATCCACAGAAATTGTTCGTAATATCGATCGCTTGGTATAACGATTTTATTAGCCGCCGGTGCTCCGGTACTCACTTTTCAATAAATAACGCCCTTCAGAACTTCACCCTGCACGTCCTGGTACTTATAATTACTGAAAGACCACTTTGAACATGTGTTGACTATTGAATTATGTAATTACGCAGTTTAGACCTGCTAGCTGCAGCAATGGGTGGCTTTCCCCTACTATTCCTTGGGGAAATAATAGCCACTTGTTGCTCTTCTGATTACACTTTTCAACAACAATGTTCAGTACGTTTAAAAAAAAAATCAGGAGCCAAGCACCATGTTCGGTATAGCCAAATGTTTGGTATAGCGGTGTTCGGTATAGCGACATTCCACTGTAGTAATATGCCATGCACAGTATCTCTTAATTTGCATTTATCATTTTGACACCATTCTGCACAATTAAATAGTCAAACCAGCCTGACATTGGTATATCTGCATGTATCAGCAACCAGGCATGCTGGCCCCGATTTAATAACATTTGTACAACACTTCAACAATTGTAACGTTCAAGGCTTAAGATGAGCAAGCTTTGGGCCTATGAGAGCATCCATTTTTTGAGTCGGCAGTTCGTTACAGAATTTGATAATCATAAATAAATATTCATTTTTTACGGTTGTTGTGGCTTGTTTCTGCATGTTAATTATACTGTTAGAATCACATTCAAGCTCATTGCTGTGTTGATTGCCAGACACAAAAAAACACAAAAACCATTTATGGAAAAGTTGAAACTTATACCTGAACTTTGCAAGTCAACGCTCTTAGGCTAGCGGTAGCAATATTATGGTTAACTCTCTTAGAAATAACCATACAGTGGGCATCTTTGGATATAAAATACTAACCAAAATACAGGTATTAAAAAAATGTGTGTGTTCGTTACTGCTTGTAAGCGTGAAGTAATGTACTTTCTAGCCGAACACATGTTCCACTCCCTATTCAAATTACCCGCCCTGAATCACCGAACCGTGCATCATTTACATGCCAACGCTGAAGTAGATTTATTCTAATTCGTCCTGGTACTCAACCGAATTAATAAACAGTTTCCTTCATGCGATGTAACTCAGGCACCGACTCATTCCTTTTCAATCTAAAGTTGAAAGCTTCATCATTTTTACCTCGGCAGAACTATCACTGGTGGTGGCGCTCTTTCCTGTCGAGCGGCTTCACTGCCGTCTACGTCCTTATCTACTGCGTGTATTACTTTGTGTCCAAGTTGACGATCCAGGGCACAGCCAGCACAGTCTTGTACTTTGGCTACACCTCCATCATGGTCCTCCTGTTCTTCTTGTTCACGGGTGAGTCCCAGCTGTGTTGTCTTTGCAGGACTGTAGAGGGCGCTGTTTACCTACCCAGGATAGACATGGGCGTTCAGCACTTATTTATTTATTTATTTATTTTGGGAACATCTAACAGTGCCAGAACAGGATATATAAGACTTGGTAGCAGATGGGGAAGGAAATTACAGTTTTAGTGGTGTGAGAAAAACCCCAGATTGATATTCTAGGGAAAACCCACGGAATAAGGCAGGGACTGAAACCCAATCCCAAATGGGGTCACAGCGGTGAAAAGTGAGGAAAGGACCGCTATGCCAACCTGAGCCCCTGATCCAACCTGAGTATCCAGACACTGATGGCATATGAACTGATACAAGCCCCTACTAGGAACCACTTCACAGTGTACCTGGCCCATTTTTCTTGCATCTATACAGTGAGTAAAAGAAAACGAAACCCAAATTGTAAGTATTCTTTCAGCAAAACGAAAACATTTCTCATAGGGATGCATGTGAATTGTTTGCGTTTTGCTGAAAGAACACTTATCTTTTTTTTTGTGATCCGTGGACGGAACTTTACAGAGCCTTAAAAATGGTGTTTGTGTTCAAAATTCAGTAACTTGAAAAGTACATGGGTGATTTGAATGATTCTTGTACTAAAAGAAAGCTCATTGGTAGGGCTTTCATGTCCTAGAATTTGTAAGTGCTACAGGCAAAACTTCATTCAAAAATTAGTCTTGTCATTTGGGATTAGTTTTTTTTTTTTACCCACCCTGTATTACAACCTAACCTTCAGAACTTGCAAATGTTATCATTAGATTTTAAAAAAATCTCTCAAATTGCAAGAATCGGAAATTCAATCACTGGTGCAGTTTTCTGCAATCGTTGAATGCTTGTTTAAGCACAAACTTTCACAGTGTTATTTCTGTAATCCATTCTCACGTTTTGCAACACGCATTGGTATACACACCCTCACCCCACAGACACACAAAACAATCACCATTAAATCAATCCTATAATAAGGAAAGTCTGTCACAAGCCAATATGGGGTCCGTGTGTGAACAAGAGAGGGCGCTTTGTTAGCACTTACGAGAGCCCCTTGGATGGGACACACTGCGTGTGCATACTGGTTCTCGCGTGTATAGCACAAAGTACGCACAACTCATTTTACAGTTGACTCTCGTAGTACAAACTCTGTTAATACAAAATTCTGGTTATAACAAACATAAAGCTTTGGTCCCGACCGTGCATTTATGTGCACAATGAATGGGACTGATGTTCCTCTTAATACAAAATTCTGATATAACAAACAATTTGGCTAGGTCCTAACAAGTTTGTTATAACGAGACTCGACTGTATTCTGAATGTGCACAAACTCATGGTGTCCTCGCATGAATATCAGGCTTCTTCAGGGATGCGTTCCAATGTAACTCCATGTGGTCTCGCCCAACTCTCCCTTTCTTACCATTGAGAGGGTACTTGTGCACGGAGCGGATAACTCCTGAAACTATGGCATGAAACAACTGAGAATATTATGCCAGTCCATAGCAGGTTACTCCCCAGCTAATGCAGGTACCCATTTATACTCCTAGGTAGAGAGAGGTAAGTGAGGGTGAAGTGGGTTGCCCAAGGACACAGCCAGCAGCTGGATTCGAACCACACGCTCCATCAACAATTAGTCATGTATGTACACTGTATAATCTTTTTGTTATCAAGTTTATGGTGATTTTATTATCTGTGTCCTTCTGTCTTCAGGTACCATTGGATTCTTTTCCTGCTTCTGGTTCCTCCTGAAGATTTACAGCTCCCTGGATCCCAGCCAGCTGGAGTTGAACAGTGATGTTGAGGATGAGAAGGACATGCCCCAAGAAACGATGAAGGTGGGTGTGGTCAAGGAGGAGAAGGAGGAGGACATAGCAAATGAGGCTGCATCAAATCAAGAAGATGGGGGAAACCCTCCCCCAATCATTGAAGTAGGCAAGGACAATGCTGACACTGTTCAGCAAGATGTGTCAGTTGTAGGCGGGAACTCTGAAGGTGAAATCACCCCACAAATATAGATGAGGGTGCCATGACTGAAGACAAAGAAAGGCACATGTTGTCAGCAAGACCAATTAAAGGCATACATAGGATTATTTGCCTTTCTTGCATTCTGTTCGTTTCCAATAAAACACCACTCAGAATTCAAAGAAGAATGTTCAAAACCTAGCCTGATGAAGTTTGAGTGATCGTTGGAAGTCACCTACATACTTCAGGAATAATCTCACGTGATGTTTAGTACCAGAATGGTCGACTGGTCGTTACTCCATAAAAGTTTTTGATAATACTTATGTAGATTACTTTTGGGGATAAATGCAAACGATCCTATATGCCTTTAACATGATTATAGATGTGATAAATTCACCGAAGTTTGGGTGTAATTGTGTTCAGTCTGTAAATACTGCATGTACTCGGTTTCATAAAAACGCAAATTGCTTGATGCAAATACTCGTTTGCAAAATGCATGCAATTCTTTGTTCATTTTGGTTCTAATTGCCATATTACATGCATGTAAAATATAAAAAAAGTTATTACTTTTTATGTATATGACATTTCCAGAACAAAATTAACTGAAATATGAATTAAAGACACAGGGTGTAGTATAATATTTGAAGGAAAATATGAGAAAGGTTATGTGACTAACTTTTCAAACACTTCTCCAAATTCTTCACATATTTAAATACTTTGCAGGAACAATAAAAAAAAATATGAAGTTCTGTAAAAAATAAAATCAAATAAATCAATTTTGAAGAAGAGATTTTTTTGTTTTTTTTTTAGGGGGGGGGGTTGGGTTGGCTATAATTTCTACACCTCAACTGTGCATTCCTGGAGGCAAGTACCTAAGTGAAGAAATAAGTAGTGGAAGGTCTAAAAAGTCTATTAATATGAAATTAAATATCTCTTTATTTTGTTTTGCACATGAAATATGAAAGTTGTCAGTATATTACTTGTATAACCAAGAAAGTATATTTTTGATCATACTGCAAGTTGAATGTTTATTTAAAATAAGTGCCAGGATACATTTTTATGGTAATTAAAGGCATGTTGTTATATATTGTGGCTGCCTCTAGGGCTCACATGTGCCCTGAGGAGTTTCGGGTTCAACTTTGAATGCCTCGGGGACAAAGTGATCTAACTCTAGAACAAATCCCAAAGACTGCTATTCACAACCAACGACCAAAAATGACGCAAAGACACTTGTCTTGTGGTGATACGCTGGTTCAGATAACAATCTGCAATTTAATAAAGCAGATAACACTAATAAGAATACAGATTTTAACTTTGAAAAGTAATTTGCATAATAAACATGATAAAGGAAATCCGAGTCGGTCAAAAACTGTTGTTCACAAAACGCCCTTGAAAATCTCACTAAACTTCATCTCCAAAGGTAGATCCATGATAGTTAAAAATATAAGGAAGTTGTGCTTACCAAATGGGTTCTTTAAAACTCTATACTAGGCGAATAATCTGAGGACAAAATGAGAACTTGTAGCATACGATGGGACACAAATTTAGATGTTGTTTTCAATAGCACATGGTTGGAAAAGATGGCTGCTCATGTAGACCTCATACCCACACAGATGAAAGTTGCATTGACCTACACAGGGAAACTCTGGGTAAAAGGTTGTCACAGGCTCTGTCACTAAATACATACATATGGCTCCAGAAAATATAAGTAGGCATCCTCTTTCAAGAAAAAGGTTATCAGCACTCTTAACAATGAAACTACAAAATCTAAACATGCAAATGGTTAATGGTAAATATTAATTATAGTAATGTTAAAAACTGTTTAAACACACCGGTAAATTTTCACTGCACAAACTGCTGCAGTGACATGGCTCCCCTAACTGCTATTAGCAGTTATAAAGCAAGATCTAAACAAACCTGAACAAAGATTAATGTTCACAAGAATGGTCAAATGTTCATTAATCTCCATCGGTGAACATCTAATCAGGCGAGGACTGGACTACTCGTCTGGTGTAGGCCTGCTGTCCAGTGTAGGCTCCTTGTCGGGGAATTCTCTGGTCTCCATGGACAGGTCATCTGCTGTTGCAGCGCTGTAGTCGACTGATGCTGGGAGCAGCAGAACCACCTTGTGAACTGGTCTGTCCAGAAGAGTCGGAGGGTGCTTGCGTCGTCCTCGCTTGTCAATCGTTCCATCCGCCATCATCAGCTTCACCTTCCGCACTCTGCCATCAGCACTGGGGAAAGTTTCCATTACTCTCGCCAGAGGCCACTGGTTCTGGGATTTAGACTCATCCTCCTTGACGATGACCACGTCTCCAACTTCCATGTTCCTCTTAGGTTGCTCCCACTTCTGTCTGGCCTGCAAATCAAAAAGAAACTCTTTTCGCCATCTTTGCCAAAACTGATTGGCAAGGTACTGTACTCTCCTCCACCATCTGAGCGAATACATGTCTGCCCGCTGGAACTTCCCTGGAGGTGGTAGCACAACTTTGGCCTTCATGGTGAGGAGGTGGTTAGGCGTCAAAGGCTCTGGAGCATCAGGGAATTGAGATTGGTTGAAGAGAGAGGTCTTGAGTTCACAATACATTCTACTTCAGTCATGAAGGTCCTGAACGCCTCGTCATCCAGCTGTCCACCTGCTTGCCTGAGCAGGGGTGCCAATGCACTGCGAACTGTCTTGATCTGTCTCTCCCAGGCACTTCCCATGTGGCTTGAGTGAGGGAGCTTCATCTTGACTGGAATCCAGTCACATCCATTCTGAAGGAGATACTGCTGTACGTCTTCCTGGCTCATCTCTGACAAGGCTTCTCTTAACTCATTCCGTGCTCCTACAAAGTTGGTACCTTGGTCACTACGGATTTGCCTAACTGGGCCACGTCTACTCAGGAACCGCCTTAGTGCATTGATGAAAGAGTTGGTGCTCAAGGAATTGGCGGTTTCTAGATGAACACTTCTGGATGACATACAGGTGAAGAGCACTCCGTATCGCTTGACTTCACTTCTCCTTTCCTTGACCAGAAATGGTCCAAAGTAATCTACTGCACAGAAGGAGAAAGGAGGAGATGGTTGTAATCTGTCTTGTGGAAGATCTGCCATCTTTGTTGCTGCAAAGAACCTCGAAGTCGTCTGCACATTACGCACTTTGATATGTAGTGAGATACTGCTGATGAGCCACCAGTTATCCAGTATCCTCTCTGGCGTGATTCGTTGTGAGTCATTCCTCTGCCCATGTGGTTCACTGTCTCGTGAACATGACGAATCAGCAACTCAGTGATATGGCTTTACGAGGAGAATGACTGGATGTTTTGCTGCAATTGGGAGATCTGACATGGTTATACGACCACCCACACGGATGACGCCATCCGCATCTAGAACAGACAACGGGTCTTCTTAAGGCTCTGGTTTCTGGACTTTGTAGCCTTTCCATCAGAGACTTCACCAACAACACCAAGTGCTTGTAGGGCCTTGAACTCAACACCAAAATGCTCACGCTGAACACATTTGAAGATCTCCGTCTCTCCATCTTGCAATTCTGCCACAGTGATAGGTTGCTTTGCAGCACTTGACACATCCTTCTCTTTGGTAGGTTTCTTTACTTCTTTGTTCTTCAGCCTGGTCTTGAACCTTAGGCAAGCAATTGCTCTAGCCCTGTTCCATGACGAGAAGCAATTCAGTCGGCCTGTTTCAAAGTGATCACGCTGTGTCTCGGTTTCTGCTCTGGTGGCAAAGGCAGAGGCCTTTCTTACATCTGGGTCGGACTCACTCAATGGTGTAGCTGCAGCTGGTTGGGGCTGAAAAGGACCATCCTTCTGCAGAAACTCTGACCCGTCAACCAGCAGGACTTCTCTGCAAGCTCTTTGCAGTCAGACCGCGTGCGCTTTCACAGCAGGATTTTCTTTGGTGTCAACATACAGCCACGTCTGGGGGTAAGGTAGAGTTCTGATTTGTTGCAGTCTGTTGGCAACAAAAACATGGAAACGTTTAGCATCATTGTTTATATAGCCCAGAACAATTTTGCTGTCTGTCCAGTAGTACTCTGTAAGGTTCCCATAAGGTAGCTCTCTGCTGACCGTCGCTGAAACTGTTGCAGCAGAAAGTTCCAGCCGGGTATGGTGACAAGCTTTCAAAGCTACCCCCTCCTTGCCAACTACGAAGGAACAATGTGCTTTGTCGTTCTCATTGATGAGGAACATTGCCCATAACCAACTTGGCTAGCATCAGAAAAGTGATGTAGCTCGACCGCTCTCACAGTGCCAAAATCCTTGGGCTTGAAGCATCGTTGGATTTCGACCTTCTCCAAGTCAAGGATCTCTCGTCGCCATCTCTCCCATTCAGGGCGTAGCGTCTCTGGCACAGGATTGTCCCAGTCGAGCTTGTCACGGCACATCTGCTGCAGAATTCTCTTCCCTCTTAGTGTTACTGGTGCCACGTAGCCATTTGGGTCATAGACTCACTGTGGACATTATACCTCGTCTGGTGAACGGTCTATCCTTCAGCTGAATGTGAAACTGGAAAGTGTCACTTTCGACACACCAAGTGACACCAAGGGCCCTCTCCATGGGTAGTGCTTCAACCTTCAAGTCCAGTTCTCTGGTACCACTGGCCCTTTCTTCAGCTGGGATTTTCTCCAAGAGCTCCCTTTTGTTGGAGATGATCTTGTGCAGCTTCAACCCAGCTTTAGCACACAGACTCTGACTTGCTTTAATCAGTGAAGCTGCCTTTTCGACTGTTGGTAGTGACTTCAACCCATCATCGACATAGAAATCATTTCGAATGAAGTTTGCTGCCTCTGCGCCAAACTCATCCTCTCCATCATCTGCTGCTCTCTTCAGCCCGAAGTTAGCACAAACTGGTGAGCTGGACGGCCCCAACAGATGAACCTTCATCCTGTACTCAACAACTTGTTTCTCTGGCTCACCATCCTCCCACCACAGGAACCGTAGTAGATCACGAAAACTCTCCTCCACATAGAATTGGTGAAACATGCTCTTCACATCCACCATGAACGCAACTTCCTCTTTCCTGAACCTGCACAGCACACCGAGAAGACCGTTTGTCATATCTGGACCTTGAAGGAGATGGTCGTTAAGGGATACACCAGCATACTTGGCTGAGCAATCAAACACTACTCTTATCTTGTCTGGCTTTCGGGGGTGATAGACTCCAGTGTGTAGTTAACTTGTCCCTCTTTGACTTGCAGTTGGTCCAGTGGAACTCTCTCTGCACAATGTGGGATGACATCACTCATAAACTCTCGGTAATCTTCACGAAACTTTGCATTTTTTCTGAATCTGGCCGACAACTGGTTCCACCTCTTTACGGCAAGTTGACGGTTGTCTGGTAATGTCGCAGTGTCAGATTTCAGTGGAAGCGGCATTTCGTAGTGGTCATCTGATCTTTTCTTAATACCCTTCTTCAGGATGTTGAGGAATTTTTCATCTTCTACAGAGTATGGTTTTTTATGATGTTTCTCACTGAAGTCAGACTCCAAGACTTTCAGCACTTTCTCTGGATTCAGCACCTCTTTCACCCTCGTGCCGTAGACAAAGCGTGGGTGAGTAGATGATTCGGCGGCGACAACTTTGTTGCATACTGCAGGTTGGCCGTTACTCTGATGTGTAGCTCTGCACACATTGCCAATTACACCCCAGCCTAGTAGGGACCTCTGGCCATAGGGATCATCTTCACCACCGGCAATTATCTCTCTTGGACGAACCACTCTTGGGCAATTGCTTCCAATTAGAAGAGAGATCTGAAGGGTGGAGTCGTACGGCATCAGTTTCTCTGCAAGTGACTGGAGGTGAGGCCACTGTTTGACGACCGCAGGTTTTGGGATCTGGGACTTCTTGGCTGGTACACTGTCTCGTTTGAAGCAGACGGGGAGTTTGACAGTGTGTTCCCTGTTGACGTCAAGTACTTCCAGGCCGGTTATGCGACTGCTGTTAATTCTAACATTCTGTTCTTGCATCGTGCTCAGTAGTAACTGGGTCTCTGGTCCCTGCAGACTCATTCTTTCACACAAACTCTTTGACACGAAGCAACTATTAGACTGTTCGTCCAGGATAGCATACTCAAGGAACTCCCTTGATGGGTCACTCTCCGCTCGGACTAACACCGGAATAATCATGGAGTGGTCACCTTCCCCTTCTTGATCAGGTTGAGAACACACTTGGATGCAGTTGGATGTTCCTTCATCGACTTTAGGGTGCACGACTTTGACTTCCTTATTTGTTGGTATTTTCTCAACTGGTTGTCTGGTGGCCATAGATTGGGGTTGACTTGAAGTAGTTTCTTCTGGTTGCCTCTTCTGGTAACTGCGATGAAGGCAGGTTAGGTGTGCACCTGTACAGATTCGACAAACTTTTTTGTCATCACAATCTCTTACTTGATGATCAGTAGCACGTGCACAGCCCATGCAAAGTCGCCTCTGGAAGAAGAAATCCTTTCGCTCTGGGAAAGGCTTGCGTGAAAAACGCATACACTCGTCAAGAAGATGATGTTTCTTGCAGAAAAGACACAAACTTTCGTCGCTTGATGGTTGTGCTGCACTTGTTACTCCATTTCCCTTGCTCGGCCCTTTGGATGACTTGTCACCTTGTCTGGTTGTAGTGGCGAAAGAATTCGCATTCTGACTTCTGCCATGCTTCGTGGGACTGATACGTTGTTTTTCTTGACCTCGTGAGATGATTTGCAGTTCGGGGATGTTTGCTCTGTCTGCACTGCACACTCACACGAACTTCACGAACTCAGTAAAGGGGAAACGAGCTCTGGTCATGTGTCTGTCTCCAATAGCTGATCTTATCTGCCGCCACTCTCCAGGTGTACGGCAGTTTTCAACCAGATGGGCATTTTCACGCGTAGTCCAGGACTCCCAGGCTTGGCGTGGTTGCTCGAGCTGCTTGTACCTTCCCCAGAAAATCAGAGAAGTCTCTAAGGCCCGATGAATCTTTGGGCGCCAGCTTTGGCCATTGACGAAGTTTGTTGGTGAAAGCGGTGCTAACCACACTACTGTTGCCATACCTCTCGTTCAATACATCTCGTGCCTGGGTGTACGCCTCTTCTGTGCCGATTAGCATGTAGTGCTCTACCAGGTGTTTTGGTTTTCCAGTCACATACTGATTGAGATAGTTAAGTTTGGTGTCAGACTCAAGGGGCTGGCTGTCAATCAGAGAATTGAAAGAGTTCCGCCACAGGGGATATTGGAGTGGATCACCGTTGAAAACTGGGACACTTATCTTGGGCAATTGGCTTGCTGCAGTGAGCCGCTTATTCACATCATGTTGCTGCTTATTGGCCTCGGTTAGCTGAGTGATACACTTCTCAAATGTCGTGGCTACCAGCTCCCATCCGTGGGAGTCGTGTGACGATACACTCGGACTCGGGTGCTTGGAATGACTGGACTGCTCGGCCGAAGGGGTGGAGTGGTTTGCTACACTTTTCAGTGATGACTGGTCATTATCAGCGATGAAAGATTTTGCCTCTGGATTGAGCTGAACATGTGAAGGGTCATGATGATTCTGGTCTTCTGACATATGATCGTGATGACAGAAAGACGACGGAGAGGACTGCTGTGATGCGAGGAACTTCCTCATGACGACATAAAACTTCGCCTTTAATTAGGCCTACTAAGTATAGGCCTTCACAGGCCCGTTCTATGACCTGAGACTTGGGGTCGGGGAGAGTTTTGTCAAACCCCAAAGTAGAACTGTTTGCATATTGTGAACACATTATCATGAAGTGCTAATATATTAGGCAGTTTTATACCCCTGGCTGTAAGCCGGAGGGGGATTTTGCGATAGCGTATTCCTGGGTGTGTAAGAGTGGGTAGGCATTACATTCACTGTGTGGACTTCCGAACAAAAGAACCAGGTAGCGGCGACGTTGTGTGGACTTGGGCAAGTCCACACAGTGTTTTTCCCCATTTCTGGAAAACAGGTTTAGAGGCATTTTTGGGTTAGGCTTATCTGTGGCAGAATGAAGAGAAACACTATAGGGAACCACAGAAAAAAATTGGGTTGAAAGAGTTTTCACAGTTAAAGTAAAGTTATTTTTTGTACCGAGTTTTCTCAAGTACACGAAAACATATAGGAATGTCCACATAGCGTATGCAAAACAAACATGTGTGTGCATGTTTTATGGCACACTGCGGTATTTTCGTATACTAGGCCCCCGAATTTTTCGTAGGCCCTTGGCACAGTGCTAATTACTGTGCCTGTTGTATAATCCGGGCTTGTTTTTTTCCACTCAAATTTAATATAGATTTTCCCGGCAAATTTCCTAATCATTTTCATGAGGCTTATCATTCATTCCATTTTGCGTGATTTTTACACACGTGATCAAACTTTCTTTTTCATTTTTGGGGCATTCAATCATTCAATTTTTAGGCAGCCAAGATTTTACTCTGAATGTTATAAGATGGAATTTTTGCGTCGGGGTGATATAAATCAAAGTAGGTTTTGCCCTTCACCGACGTTTTCTAAACACTGTATACTCAGTGTGTTACCTCCCGAGTGAAAGTTGGAAAAAATCGGTGGGACTCGAACCCACGACCTCCTGCTACTCTGAATGTTCGTTTTCGTTTTGGGGTATTCTATTTCGTTTTGGTGCATTCGACTTAATTTGTAGCATTCTTAAATAAGTCTTTGCAACCTTTTGACGGTTGACGCATTCAAATTAGCGAACGTTGGTGCGCTCAACGTATATACCATGCTTTTCGTTTCTTAAGTTCGTTTATGGGAATCACTTTCATCGTTTGGTCCGTTCAAATTAATAAGATTGGTAAACGGTCGAGTTGGTTCGAGTCGAGTTGGCAAACGCCCGGTCGAGTTGACTGTAATCCTTTTTAATTGATATGTTTTCCTATTTCCCTCCGAGGTTCGTTTTCCCCCAAAAATCTTGGTGACTGTAAAATTTACAGTGTCACAAATTAACTGACATGATGTAACGAAATAACGAAATGAAAAGGGCTAAGATAGCCCAATTTCTTTTTCACTGTTGATCTGTTCTACGTGTTCAAGTTAAACGTTTGAGCAAGGGCCACATCTTGACGTTGACGATTTCTTGACGTGCAAGACATCGGGGCATGTATATGTTTGGCAATGGTTGTACCATCGGGAA
The DNA here is from genome assembly GCA_029964075.1 of Patiria pectinifera. NCBI lineage: Eukaryota > Metazoa > Echinodermata > Asteroidea > Valvatida > Asterinidae > Patiria > Patiria pectinifera. The sequence goes on from CM057144.1 coordinate 10,105,687, forward strand.
CGCTCTTTGGTAATTTCTGACATGTTTTCTGGCGTATGTCTGACCGAACACTTATTTAAAGGCCCACGCAAAGTAATTTTTCAATGCAAACCTTGAAAATACTTCTTTGTGTCACATGTAACCTTATTTTCAAGTTTTATTTTTTTCCATTTTTGGTGCCTTCTCCGTTTTCATGCTAATGCAAATTTCCACATTTATGAGCATATTTATAAGCAAAACTTTGATGTCATCCCGGGCAGATTAAATGCCTATTTCCGCACAAAAAGCTAGCATTTTGGATATTTTGCTGTCATACACTTTTTCGTTTCTCTCAATCAGTACATGGCAGTAAGCCAATGAGCAACCCTTTCTCACAAATGTTTCAATTAGGAAATTGTGGGTGAATAATTTGAAAGAAAACCCCTAAACTGAACAGTGTCTGAAATGACATCACAGCAACAGCACGCTCAGTAGTCCGGAAAAGCATGGATACCGTTTAAATGTTTAAAAGAAGTGCACTTTGCAATAAGATTAACCAAAAAACAAGAAAGATGTCAAATGTGTAGTTTTCATACATTTCAGAGTTCTGTAGTAAACAGTTGCACAAAATGTATTCCTGAGAAAAATTCATTGCACGGACCCTTCAATTAAGAAAGAGAGGTGTGTATTTACGAATTGAATACATTAGATAATGATTGACGCCCAGATATTTCAGAATTTTACATGCAGGAAGTCTTAAAATAAATGATGCTTGACAGATGTGAAATATGTTTGCCCGTTAATGAAAAGGAATGCCCGATCAACCCCTTACTACCGGTTCAGACGAAATTGAATGAACAACGCGATACGAAGTTGGTAATTAACATAAGTTGGTAATTAACATATAGCTATTTTACCTAATTCGGGGTGCTCCGGAAATGATGCGGTTACGCGGAAGCTGTTTTTTTTAATAGAAATATGCCTAATTTGCATAAATCTTTAATACCTGTCGACTGTGTAACATATTGTTCCCCATATTTTGGTATGCTCTTATTATTATTTTTTGGAAAAGTTTATTTGGTGATTATACTTACACTTCCTTACTTCAATAACATTTTCTAAGAAAGTGACTGAATAATTATGAGGCAAATTAGCCTGGCATCATGATTTCCACTAAAACTCCAGCTTGGTTGCCATCATTTTCGGATTTAGCACCCCAAAATTAGGTAAAATAGCTATGTTTAATACCAACTTCTACTCGAAAATGCCTCTTTATGTAACATTTTTTGAAATATCGCCTAAGACTATTGTGAACCCACGCCCTGCATGCCCCGCCTGCGAGAGCTAGAGCTAGACTGAGCTAGCTGCTGCAGCCAATAATCGAATTGTTGTGTAGAAATAGCTATCAATAAATAAACGTCCGTGGATTTTTTGTTTTGGATGTCCCATTCAAAAGTGACTAATTTTTGTATTGCTAGGAAAATAACTATTGAAAAAATAATAACATGTTTTTCGAGTTCAAACTCGATAATATATCTAGCAGTGGCAAGGCTGGCAACAATGTTTATGTACACAACAGTCAGTAAGCGCGCGCGGTGCACACAGTACAGGGCGCCACCACTTGATCATTCATATCGTCAAAGTAGGTCAACACGAACGGTCAACACCGGCGAAGTATTGTGAGTTTTCAATTCAGAGTTTGTTTTTAATGCACTTAATTACATTGAAATGTTTGATTAACAAGGAATTCTCAGGTCTGTAGAAACAAATGGATATTCTAGTCTGACATGTCATGCCTGTCACGCGATTTTTAACCATAAAACTAAAATTTAGTTAAAGGCCCTTTTTTTTGGGGGGGGGGGGGCGGGGGGAGGGGCTGGTGTGGTGGTGGAGCAGCAGCTGGGGTGAGGTGGATTCCGCTCCCTTCTGATCTCGGAAATGCAGTGACAGATTTTCATGAATTTTGGTACATTAGTAGTGGAATATGCCTATCTAGTACTAGCTAGCCCTAGTCTATGGCCCGCGCACCATAGACTCTACATGCTGGGCCATACGGATATTGCTTCCCAAAGTTGAGGATTTGAAAATAATCCCTTTTTTATTGCAATCATTCCAACTCGCACTCCGAAGGTTGGTTCACTTGCCCGTACCTCTCAATATTCCCCCAAAATTAGGACTTCCCCGTGCTTCCTTCTGGTGAAATTCGTCTCTTAAAAAAAAATAATTGTCAACTCGAAGTGGAAGGTCATGACAGGCAGCTCGCCCAGTATAAGTAGTCTAATTTTCTGACCAAAATATTTCCCTTTCTTTGACGTACATATGTGAAGGGCATCGCACCCAGGATATCATATCCGGAAAAAACCGTCGCATACGCCATTACAGCAGCCAGCCAATCACAGTGCTGCGCACCTTGATTCAGCATAAATAATCAATATGCGCGCACTGTGATTGGCTGATGTTCTGATCCGGCATGCGATTTTTTTTTTTCAGATATGATACGGCCATAACCAGGCGCAGTGCCCTTCACGTGTCTAAATTAAATAAAAGACAGGGAAATATTTTGGTCGGAGAACCAGACTACTACTCGGCGAGCTGCCTGTCATGAACTTTCACTTCGGTTGACAAATTAATATTTTATAAGAGACGAATTTCACCAGAAGGAAGCATGGGGAAGTCCTAATTTGGGGGGAATATTGAGAGGTGCGGGTAAGTGAACCCACCTTCAGGGTATGAGTTGGAATGATTGCAATAAAATTTGTGTTTTTTTAATTTCAAATCCTCAACTTTGGGAAGCAATATCCGTATGGCCCAGCATGTAGCATGTACTCAGTGCGGGCCATAGACTAGGGCTAGTACTAGCTTAAGTAACATCCGGCTGACGTGAGTTCCTGATAAGCATATCAGCTGGATGTTACTCAAGCTACCTTATCTACATAGCTTGAGTAGCTCCAGCTGACATGCTCATTGGGAATTCACACGTAACGCTGGAGACATAACTACGGCGTGAGAGTGTGATCTTAAGACTAGAGACCCTTCCAGAATGACCTCCCCAAAATTGTCCTTTTTCACCTCTATTATCGCACCCCATGCAGATTCCATTTACATTCAGCAGTCATTCACGAAGCTAATGATCGACTTAAATGAAACAGAACAAAAAAACCCTAAAATGTGAAAAAATTGGATGATTTCTGCAGCTTGTTCATAAAAAACATCCAGTTCCAATGGCTGTCGTCCATCTTGTTTGGTCAATTATGCAAATGAAATGCATCACGGGATGAATTTTGTCTGCGATGTATGTGGGTAGCAGTCTCGGAAAGCAAGACAATGACTGCTTTCCATATTCCCCATATTGAGTCATTTTTTCCAGGTCCATATGTACACTCGCTTCATTTATTGTTTTACTGGACCAACTCACATGCGATATGTTATTTGGAAATAACAGCATAAACCAAAGGAGTGGAGTAAAATGGTTTATTTGCCGACTTTAAATAAATTCTTAGTTGACACATAACATTATTTGAAAGGGAACCCTACCCCTCATCTGCCTGATTTGTGCCTAATTTCAGGACACAACATTCTTTTAAATAAAATTCAATTTCAGGTGCTTTTCACAAGGGGTCAGTAGCAAGCATTATTAAGGTAAAAGTGGTATTCACTGAGTCAATATGAAGCTTGTTGACGAAGAGGTTTGGCAAAACTGCATGGGAAGAGTCACGACACATTATAGTTTGCCATGTTAGGGAACTCCACAATACCAGTTTTTTTTTATGTTACAATGTACAATGGATGACATTTTATCTCAGGTGAAGCAATAACTGAACTGTGGTTGTATACTGTTGTTATTTACAGAGAACATGTTGTCTGTAGCACGAAGGTCTCAGTCGAAATGGGCAAGCATTCTTCGAGTGACTGCCAGCTCTTGTATGTTGGCACCGGAGGGCGTCCCACGGCGTCAGCTGGCTGAGACAGGACAGTGCCTTGTCTACAATCAGCCCCTTTCTGGGACTGACGTTCCTCGATCAGGGGGTATAGCAACCATGTTTAGACTTCCATATCAGAAGACTGCTGAAGGTTAGCCTTTAACATAAACCATTTAAAATATGTTTGCACTCGATATTTTAAATTTTTTTTTTTGGGGGGGGGTAACCATGGGTTAAAGTTGCTTAAACATTATGAAATAAGTCGGCTTTCAACAGTTTTGTGCCCAAAGTTGTCTTGAATTGAAAAAAAAGGCTGATGTAGTTGCTACAGTTGTGTACCTTAACGTGTATACATGGTATACGCATACCAAAACAGGGTGTCCAAAATTGCCTACAGGGGTGTCCAAAAGACGCCCATCCAGACACAATTCTGACAAAGGCAATGGTCAGTTTGATTGAGCTGCTGAACAAAATCTAACAAAATAGTCCCACTGAAGCTAGCATGTTCACTGTGTACTTCTATACAGTCTCAAATGAAACAGACTACAGCTGTACAACAAAAATCGTGAACTCACATGAGGCAACAGTTGCAGTCCAGTCAGTACAAGTCATCACAACTCATCACAAGTTGTCACATGCCATCACAAGTCATTACAAGTCATCACAAGTCACCACTAGTCACCACAAGTCACCACAAGTCACCACAAGTCACCACAAGTCACCACAAGTCACCACAAGTCACCACAAGTCACCACAAGTCACCACAAGTCACCACAAGTCACCACAAGTCATCACAACTCATCACAAGTTGTCACATGCCATCACAAGTCATTACAAGTCACCACAAGTCACCACAAGTCACCACAAGTCACCACAAGTCACCACAAGTCACCACAAGTCATCACAAGTCATCACAAATCACCACAAGTACTACAAGTCACCACAAGTCATCACACATCACCACAAGTACTACAAGTCATCACAAGTCATCACAAGTCATCACAAGTCACCACAAGTCACCACAAGTCATCCCAAGTCACCACAAGTCACCACAAGTCATCACAAATCACCACAAGTACTACAAGTCACCACAAGTCACCACAAGTCATCACAAATCACCACAAGTACTACAAGTCATCACAAGTCATCACAAGTCATCACAAGTCATCACAAGTCATCACAAGTCACCACAAGTCACCACAAGTCATCACAAGTCATCACAAGTCACCACAAGTCATCCCAAGTCACCACAAGTCAACACAAGTCACTACAAGTCACCACAAGTACTACAAGTCATCACAAGTCATCACAATTCGTCACAAGTCATCAAATAAAGTCATCAAAAGTCATCAAAAGTCACCCAGTCTTGAGTCAGTTAAGGCTATTCAAATGAACTGTGACAAAGGCATTCATGGGCTAGTAATAAATATTCATAAATTTATACCTTAGACAGTTTACCCATTCCTATTAGTCGAGAGTTCGTCATGTGGCCGGTCTTAAGCGGTTAATAAAACACCGGCTGGCTGGTCTTAAACACCAGTCAGTCAGCATTTCATAGTCCCAATTTCAAACTACACCGACACAGCTGTGTTCTGCACCACATCGTACAGTACGTGCCATGCGCGCAATCCGCGCACCAAACTCCATATAAGGAGTTGTTTACGACTAGTCGCGAGAGGCACATACCATAACATAGCTAGAAGGGTGTTTAATAAAACATGAAGTAAAATTGTTGAACAAAATCGTTGGAAATTTATATTGTTTGACTTGACCCAAAAGGTATTTATAAATTGGAATAAACACGTGCTTGGCCGGTATTAAACAAGTCCGTTTAAGACCGGCTGGGGGCCTGGTCGCCTATAATATCCCTCACCGCGTCCATTTCCCCAGCCGGTCTTGAACAGACTTGTTTAAAACCGGCAAAGCACACATTTATTCCCTTGATAATTTGTGGGGCTAATTATTCTTGCAGTTGAGAAGATGAAGGACGTAGCTACAACATAGTCGAGCCGGAGGCATGTAAAGATGCCTAGTGTTCATTCCCTGTTACTTTGTGACTCTACTTGTGATCATTTTTTGATTTGGCATGCTGACGTTTGCCAAAAAAAAAATTTGCTTCCGGTTTCCCTACCGGTACCTACCCTATTCTGACAGCCCCTACCCTAATTTTTTTTATGGGAAAAATGAGGGGGAAAAACCACCTAAAACCATCAATTACTACCTTTCACCCTTGACTACATGCAGACGCCTCCATATGATCATGCCAAAAAAATTTGCCAAAAACAAAGTAAAACAATTCCCTACATACCTACCTACCCTGTTTTTGAATGCCATGTAATCGGAAGCAGAAGTATGATTTTTTTCAAAAAATGTTGCAACCTGATGCCACTTCAGCGGTTGTGTACAAAGTCTATGGAGAGTCAAGACATTTTTTAATGCTGACCGACGTTAAGTCTCTCCTGAAGACGGTCAGAGCATACTGACCGGAACGTCGAGTTTATACCTCTGGTTCTCTTCAGAACCATTCTCTTAGTTGAGAAATTATTCGCACATGGTGTTTCCGCAAACCCTTCATTATTTAGTATCTCCACCATGCAAAGCCTCAAATCTTACCTAACAAAATTGGAAATGTTTCTCAGTCCCAGATTCATGTCTTTTCAATATTTTTGCAATGACTGGCCTTCATTGAGATGATATATGAAGAAAAAAGTGGCGTCAGGTTGCAACATTTTTTTCCTCTTTTTTTTTGGCCTGGGGTCTTTAAGACTGCATCTGTTGGCAAGCATGTGCACTGTGAAATCAGATTGTGTAATAGTGAGAACGATACAGCATGGACTATATTTTTGCTTTACTGAACGCAGGTCTGGATGCATGTTTTGTGGGTATCCCATTGGATATTGGAACCTCCAACAGATCAGGAACCAGGCTGGGCCCAAGACAGATCAGGACCGAGTCATGCCTAATCAGGTCCTGCAACAGCCTAGGTAAGGCCACCATGCAGTCATATTTATACATTTGGAAGAAAAAACAATGGATGTAAACAGAATGCATAGCCGAGGGCACATTTATGTTTTGGACATGTTTTAACCAACCTTTCACTCTGCCTGTCTGAACCAATTTTCTACATGCATTTGATGGCTCAAATTTTGTATAGTATTAAGCTAATTTTTGTCCAAGCGGTTTTTATGTGCATAATATCAGCCTCTGTGTATGTTCTGTCTTCTCACTACAATCATTTGTCACGTGTGAACATTTTAAAAAGTGTGGTTCAGTTCCTGGCCCTGATGAAAGCAGTCTGCGAGAGGCCAAAAGTGAGAATCTTGATGGCCCAATCTTTTATTTAAAAAAACCCCCCAAATTAAACTGACATTACAAACTCTTAATTTCTCCCTAAACATATCCAGGTGCAGCACCCTTTGAAAGTCTGCAGGTTGCCGACATTGGAGATGTCAGCATTAACCTCTATGACTTGAAGAAAGCTGTGTGCATGATTAAGGAAGCCTATTCCAAGATTCTGTTGACTGGCTGTAAACCCTTGACTCTTGGTGGGGACCACACGCTGTCTTATCCAGTGCTGCAGGCAATTAAGGTGATCACTATATCCAAGATTTTAGAGAGAAGGGGGGGGGGGTTCGTTTAGACACCCCATATGTTATGCACATAATTTATGATTTGAACTTTAGCAACTTGGACTTCCTGTTTTCTCTGTCCGCACTGGACTTTTTTTGGTAAAGCTTACCGAGACTATGGGTACTACTCTTCCCATTTTAAGTCCAGTGCGGACAGCCTAGGATGTTTTCCTCTCGGTTACTTTTCCTGAGTCTAGCTGTTACTAATCTACTGGCAAACTGCTGCCCATAGTGGTGCGGGATAGCCCCAATATGCCAAAGGATTGTGCAATTTGTGATAAAAGCATGAAACTTCGCATGTTGGTTCTTCATGCCATGAAGAACATTTTCAGATATGGAGGCATTTCATATCTGACCTCTGGTGACCTTTTAGAGGTCAATGAACTTTACATACTCTATTCATAACTTTTGTTCTTCAAAACGTCACTTTCCAATGACCCAAGTCTATGTCATAGGTCTTCATACAATGAAAATAATGATCAGATGCGGGAACAATTCATATCTGATGTCTTGTGACCTTTGAGAGGTCAGTGACCTTTGTAAACCTGTTCATAGCTGTTTGTAAGATTTGATCTTTAAACCCCATCTTTTTTCACGATTCATGTTTAAATGAAAGGTGTTCATGCTATAAAGAGAATTTTCAAATATAGGCCATTTCATATTCAACCTACCTAAGGAGAGGTCATGACCTTTGTAAAACCATAGGCTACCTATGGATATTAATAAGATTTACACAATTGTAAATGCCACTTTTTCATGACCCAAGTCTAAAACTTAACTCTTTGTGCCATGAAAAGAATTTCAGATGTGGGGACATCATATTTGACGTAGTGATACCCTGGGAGAGGTCAATGAACTTTGTATGTCTTTATAGTTGCCGATATTTATCATATCAATCAAATTGTACTTTTTTCGTGACCCAAGCCTCAATAGTGCCAAAGAACGATATTGCACCTATTATAGTTTACGGTCATGTTATGAATTCAGACCCACATACAATTTTGAGGTGACCTCTGACCTCATTTCTCCTTGTTTTATTGGCAGATACAATATGATGAGATTGGAATAGAAATCTGTGGGTCTGTTTGCAAGCAGCAAAAGTGATCAAAATCTAAAGAAGGGTGCTTAATTAACAACTAACCTGGTGAAGTTTTTGCTCAGTGAAAAAAATATTCTAGGATCTCTATTTCAATTCAAAAGTTGCCGAGTCAGGTTTCGAATTGCGCCCGAAATCAGCGTCCGGGACACGATCTCATTCAGCCGATAGCAGCTACGTGATGTCACGCGTTGAACTAACCAATTAGCAATTGCGTGTGTGTGCGTCCCTCATGTCAATGCATTTACGCACCCATTCACGGCTTCGCCGAATTAAAAATGAACTACTAACGGCAATTTCCAAGTTACCCTCTTTTATTGTTTTCTTCAAAATGACAGCATGCTAGAAAGAATAATTTCACAGGGAGTAATAGTGCCAATACTATCTTTAGACCAAGCATGTTTTTTCAACAATAATTTTATCAGTTACTTTTTGGATAGCTGCAAATGATATACTCTACCTATAAGCAGAATCCTCGCATGCATTTCCACTTCTGACCTATCTGACCAGTGAGATTGTATCTCGGATGCTGAATTCAGGCCCAATTCAAAACATGATTCAGCAACTTTTGATTTGAAATCGAGTTCCTAGAATGCAGTTTTTCTCAAAATATACAGCTGAAGCTAAGCTGAAACTTCATCAGGCTAGTTGTTCATCAGCACCCTTCTTTAGATTTTGAGCACGTTTGTTGCTTCAAACAAAATGCACAGATTACAAATGATGTACTGTACCTTTAAGAGTTTTGCGGTAGCACCATGTTTCTCCTGTGGGTGCTGTAGGTGGTTCTAGTTTCCCAAGGACAATAGAGCGACACTGTTCAAAACACGGAGTCATATCAACCAGTTCTTCCCAGAAATGCATACGCAACTCACAATACAGATGTATTGTGCTACTGCAAAACTACATTAAATTCACTGATTCTCCAACATACACACTCTCAACTGTCTCATTTGCCTTTGGAAGGGGAAGCATGGCAGAGTGGGCCTGGTGCATGTGGATGCCCACGGCGACACATCAGATGAGATGCTTGGAGAGAAAATTGCTCACGGGACACCCTTCCGCCGAGCAATTGAAGAAGATCTTGTCGACCCCAAGAAGATGATCCAGATTGGTTTGAGGGGACCTCAGTATACTCCGGATGACCATGAGTGGCAGAAAAACCAGGTAAACAGTCTTTGTTTTGTTTTTTTGGGGGGGAGAGGGGTTTCATTTCTCCCTTAGAATTTTTGTGAGGATGTGGCCGAGGCTCAAATTGTGTTTGTTTAATTACAGGGAGGCTGGTTTTACTACACCACTTGAAGCAGTCGATATTTGTTTTATAACTCCTCACCCATATAGTCTGCTTCATTGTAAGAGAAAGCTGATTTATGTAATTTTATTTTAATATGAAATTAGTTGAAAATTTAGTTGCACTTTTCCAAACTACCCCTTCGTGAATGTTTCAACCCAGCTCTGTAGTTCATGGGAACAATATGCGCAAATAGCACACCCATATGCATGTGCACACATACCTACAGGTTGCTATGTTGGTTGCTATGTGTATTGTACTTATTTCAGCCATTGCATAGTCTTCTCAGCCATGCACAGCTAGACAATAAAAAAAAACGAATGCCATGTGACTCGCTCTCGGCCAATCAAGATACAGAATCTGTGGGTGAGGTGTTATCATTGGGCTTTTAAAATGCCACTCTCCGTTTTACAGGGAGTGCGCACTGTCCGTGTTGAAGAGTGCCACCACAAGTCACTCAACCCTCTCATGTCAGAGGTCAGACAGATGATGGGAGACATCCCTGTATACATCAGCTTTGATATTGATGGCATAGATCCAGGTTTTGCTCCAGGAACAGGTTAGTTGAAGGAACATTTTTAAAATTGAATACGCAAATACGTGCGTACAAGTGTCTACCTTAAACAACATCATCCAGTGTTGCATGATGTCCAGCCCTTCAAGGAAAAGTTTCTGGGACCTGTCAGATTGATGTGATATGTGATGAGGTGTTTTGTACTCTCACTGTATCGGGGCAGACAAAAGTCTTTGTTCAGTGTTAGCCAAATATTTAAATGTTTAACATGTTGACTACCGACTACGAATATATCGGTAGTGACAGTCGTACCAGATTTTACCACTACGTGTATACCCGTAGTAAAGTTAAGGCTTTTGTATTATAAAGGCAAAAAAAAGTCTTCCGTTTCTGGTATGGAGCTTTCCCCAAAAGTGTTGCGGCAACGCGGCTTATTTTTGTTTTCTTCAAATGTCGGCTGATGTTGCAGATGACGCTTCGATCCACTTAAAACTCTCATAAATATCCTTCAGTGTGGAGCTTGAGGTGACCTCAGTAAGGCCATAAGGCTTGAGAATTCTGCACCCACTTACGATCTCAACCGACACGAACATTCTTCAGGAAATTTGGATGATCAAGACAAAAATCAGAGAAAACGTTAACGTCAGACCATACACCCACATCGTGCATGTGCTGCCAAGGCTGGTCGTTAGTCTGCTCCCTTACATATTGCGCTAATTAAAAAGTGTTTACTGGTTCCAGATACACAACCATTGCTCGATCCCTCAGTCTGGCTTCCAGACGCACAATTACAAAATTACAACACCGCCTGCAAATGGTGCCTGACTAAATTCAGGGTAAAATGTATGGGAACCCAGAGAGGCCACATAAAGCTTATTCTCGATCGTAACCCCATCTTAAAACATGTCAAAATTGTGCAGCACCAGTCCAACCAGTGAGTTTGGCGGTTTTGAGACATCATCTATTGAAAAAAAAACCTTTGTAATTTTACCGACGTGCACTCTATTGAATGGTTATGTTCAAATTATCAGAAGATTGTTTGTTATTAAGTGTTGCCGGAGGATTTTGCAGGATTGAGGCAGTGGTCACCCCTCCAGGAACCATATTTTTTTTGGCAGGATTGAGGTTGTGTGCAATTTTTACATGGAGGCTGTTGGAGGATTTGCAGGATTGATGTTACATCCTAGCATAAATGCCAAGAGAGTTAGGGTTAAAATAAAATAAACAAGTTGGAAATTTGTTGAAAGAAATGAATTGAAGGGCATGGACTGTACATCTTTAAAAGTGTATATGTCATATTTCTGGTACTTAGGAACCCCAGAAGTTGGCGGGCTGACCCCAATACAGGGAATGGAGATCATTCGGGGCTGTCGCGGACTGAACGTCGTCGGAGGGGATCTGGTTGAAGTGAGTATCACGGGCCCTGTGCCAGTGTTGTACTTGAAACCTTCCAGAGATCTTTCAAGGATTCATAATGTCCTAGCAGTTGTTGAAATTTTCAAATTAAAATACCTGTAAGTTTCATAATGAGCTGATAGATTGCCATTGTTTGAAGTAGAAATACTGATGTATTATTTTTGTTTTGAGTCAACATGGAAATTCAGGTGAAGATTTCTGGTGGAGTTTGCTGGTGCTTGCCCGTTTCAAAACCGATTTTCCCATAAAAGACATTTTGGAAATGTTCTTGAGAGTACCAGTTGCACTCATGGCTGATGAAGCTGATTTCATATTTAATTCTTGGCCGGTAGGTGTCGCCACCCTACGACCCGTTTGGCACCACGGCTCTGCTGGGTGCCAACCTGCTGTTTGAGATGCTGTGTGTGCTGCCTGGCGTCAAGTACCCGACTAAATGAGCATAGTGTAGCTGTGTGGTAGCCTACTAACTGGACTGGTTGCTACATGCTGATTGGCTAATGGGAATTGAAGCAACTAATCTGCCATCTTGGATCCCCAAAACGTTACTCCGGGACTTTAATGTACATCGTTCTGCAGTTCAGCTTTTTACCACTTAAAACAATTCCCAAAATAATATTTTATTTAATGCTTATCAGTCCTGCAAGACTATAAAAAAAGTAAAAGAAAAAACTTAATTTCTTGTCTGCTTTAAATTTCAATGTGGTTTTTAATAATGCCAACTGATACATCAAATGAATATTTTAGTAATTAAGTCGATAATTATAATTAAGTCGAACTCACCTTTAAAAAAGTTGAAGCTGTTGTAAATTCTGAGACATATACAAGCTCCTGCCAGAGCTTAAACACAAGTAAAAGAAAAAAAACTTAATTTCTTGTCTTTTTGATAGTACCAATGTGTTTTTTAATAATTCCAACTAGTACATCAAAAGATTATTTAAGTAATAAAAATTAAAGTCGAACTCACCATTAAAAAAATTGAAGCTCTTGTAAATTCTGTGCAATACTGATTTAATAGATAAGATATTACGTATACAAAACCACCGCAAGAATATTTTGTAATATGTAAAATGACAATATTTATCAGAAATGAATTTTGTTATAAAGTCTATGCAAAACTGTCATTACTGTTTTGATTATACATGTAGTTTACAAATGACGTACACATGTAGCTATTAAATAGCTTCATGATTGTATCGATTGGATAAAGAGTTTGTATCTCAAATAATATTTGAGTATTCGCGATACTATTTTTAATGGCGAAATAAAACAGAAATGTTTGGAATAAGTTTCCACTGTGTTTTGTTTTAACATTGCTGAGTGTGGCCAACAACAAAGCAGTGATGGATGACTGCATGTGATACAGGCACTCATCATACATTAATTTGCCGCTTTTTAATAAATATCTGCCCAAATGACGAATCTTGAGATGTTTACACATGATGTCATGCACACCAACTATTTAATCCCGCCAAATAAGATGGTCGCCGACACGTCATTCGTTTTGTTTGGTGTTTTTTTTCGGGTGGGGGCAGTACTGCAGGTCCTCGTTTTCTGGAGGTGGACGCGCACTGGGTTAGTAATTAAGAGTTAAGAGTTAAGGATAAGAGTTTTAAAAGTGCACACAAAATAACAGAAAAGGAGATAGGACGTTTCTGTCAAACGATTGATCCACCTTTCTGCTTTTCTGCTACTTGAAAAGCAGACTCGACGTCATTGTAAAATATATTTGTTCTAGTCTGCTTTTCTGCCACCAAAAGGTTTTGCTTTTTACCTTCCACGGCTTTTCCGCTTTTCTACTATAGAAGGTTGGTGAACGTTATGATTGATTTTTTTCTTCTTTTCTGCAGTCGGAGAGTATTATATGGAACCGACTTTTTTGTCACTTGGTCTGAAATTGCCATCTGATGCTGGCCAAAAAGATCAAATGTTTTAAACGAAACGTTCTGGACAAATCCGCTTTTGTGCTTGATTTGTCCATACAATTCCAATCACTCTGTTTTTCGGAAAGCAGATGGCCACTTTCAGTGCCGTGACGTAGCACGTACGGTCATTTTTATTGGGGGGGGGGGAGGTAATTTTTTTGGAAAAGGGCATTTGCACATCAGTGGTGAAATGTACACAGGTTTTTTTCCCCGGACACTTGACCTCGGTAAAATAAAAAGGGGGGGGGGGGCAGGTACCATCTGTCGGTGGCGGCGCTGTTCAAAACCGACGACTGCACACCAACGGCCAATATGTGGTGCGTTCAGGGCGATACATGTGCGAAACTCACAAAAAGGCACCCACAACGGCATATGCCACAAAAAAGGGCCACACTTCTTTTTCAAAAAAGTGCACTTGTTCAGAACAAAAGGGCACTTCTTAAAAAAAAAAGGGCACTTCTTAAAAAAAGGGCACTCTCACAAATTATTGGGGGGGGGGGGGTAAGCCCGTTAAAAAAGGGCATTTGAACGGGAAAAGGCAGTCCTTACAAAATATTGGGGGGGTAATACCCCCACCCCCTAAGCCTATGACTTTTATTGTGAGAAAACGTTCGATCTGCTCTCTCAGAAAGAAGCCTTGTTAAAACAGTTCAGTCATCCTTTTTTGCAGAGTTGTAATGACTCGAGTATTGACTCGGCTCGAGTCACATTTTTTTGGTGACTCGGCTCGACTCGAGTCCCCATGGGTAAATGACTCCACTCGACTCGAGTCACTGCGAGCAAAATGACTCGACTGGACTCGACTCGAGCAAAGGATAATAGACTCAAGTCCCCAAAATAAAGGCAAAACTTTGCGAAAAATAGTTGTAGTGACTTACGGTGCAAAATTTATGTTCATAAACACGTCACTTTGCGAATACAGTACGGGTGCAGCGGCCGCTTGTCGTGTACAAACATACATGTACGTGTCACAGACTCCCACCCTGTGGTTCTGGAACGCACAAAATACTAATAAGAAGCCGGACTTTAAACACATTTTCAATTCGTGGTTTTATCATTGGCTTTAGGCGATTTCTTATTAAGCTCTTGGATTCGAACGCCAGTTAAATTATGCCCTTTTAAATATTAAATAGATACATGCCCACTTTTAAATCAGAAACAGTTTTGCAGACCTAATAGCATCGTTCACAACCAAAGTGCAGGTGGTTTTTCATTTGCCAACCTAACGAAGTATTATTACTGAATTCGACCATTTTAAGATGATGTCTTGAAATCCATTTGAAATTATCATTTGTTTAAGCGAAACATTTTGGTTTTGATGTTGTCAGTGATCAAAGAAAAAATAATTCTAGACCCGAAGCCAAACCAGATAGCCTATATGACCAAAGTTGCACTTCTTGTTAACTGCTTGTGATGTAATGACTTTCTCTCTTTTCTTTATTTGTTATGTGCTCAAATATTTGGGACTCGAATTGACTCAAGCTAAATATTTAACTCGACTCGAATCGACTCAACTACACACTGTGACTCGACTCGACCTTCTTGACCTAATGACTCGACTCGACTCGAGTCACTTCTTTAAAATGACCTGACTCGACTCGAGTCACTTCTTTAAAATGACTCAACTCGACTCGAATCACAAAAATCAGTGAGTCGTACAACTCTGCTTTTTCGTAGTAGAAAAGCGGAAAGACAGTCCATTTTAAAAATCTTTCCTGATAGTGGAAAAAGTTTAATCTGAAAAAATCAAGTCCATTAAAATGCGATTTTTTACTTTTGCAGATCACATTTGAGCCTCCGTGGGTGGGGTGGGGTGGGGTTTCTGGTCATTTTCTGAACATTCCGTTGTATTCTCAAATTTCTGAGGGGTGCAGAAGGGGGGGGCACGTACATAGGTTTTGAGCTGAGTTGGCAGGGGAGACTGTTTCCATTTACGGTATTTTTTTTTAGGAAAGGGGACATTGTCCTTGTCCCACCCCCACGCCCAAGCTGGGGCCAGTTGCCCCTCTGTATGTGATCAGGTCAAATCCCTGTCTAGACCCGCTTTGCCCACATCCCGCCCTCTGTCTGCCTCTCTCTGCCGTCGCATACAGGCCTTCATCTCGACGATGTAGTAGAACCCAATCCCGAAGACTAACACGCCGGCAAGTACCGCTAGCTTGATCCAGACGCACAGGAAGTTACTGTAAGCGAAGGAGACGGTGAAGCCCAGGGACTCCCACAGCCGATAGTTGGAGAATGCTGCTTCTTGCTTGTCTGGGAAGAGCACACCGTACAAGGCTGCAAGGGAGAAGAAAACATATAAAACACAAAACAATTATAATTGAGGAAAGCTACCTGCTTGTAGCTGGAACAGCATCAACGCCAACAGACACACAGCAGAAGCACACCCAGGCCAGTGGCGGGACTTGGTTCAATTTACAGGTGGGCCTTTACGAGAGGAGCCTCTTTATCTGGAGGTGACACTAAAAGGATTTTCAATAATGAAAGCTCATTTTGTTTGCCTTCCCTAACATTTTAAGAGCGATGGGGTTGGTGGAGGGGAGGGGGATGGACACAGGCCTCGAACGAGGGGCGAGGGCGCTTGCCCTAATCCCTCTTAGTCACGCCATTGGCAACAGACCACGTATTTTTTTTCTTGTGAAGGAGATGAAGTTGTTCAGTGCAACTTTATCGGCGAAAACCAGTAAATAAATTGGCATATATAGGTCTACACCAATGACAAATATCCCGGACCAAGACCGCAAGAGGTGCCAATTTCTTGGAGCTTCTGATGATATTCAGCACACAAAATCTAGTTTATCAGTCGGAATGCACGTAATGTATAATGCACGTGACTGATTCAAAGAGGTTTTTGTTTCCTTCTAAGAGCAGCTCCCTGGAATCGAGCTTAAAATAATTTTCTGCGGTATCGTTTACCGTTGATCTGCGTTTGCCAGATGGCGTCTGCTGCACCCCAGCACGCCGCAATGACGAAGCACACCGCCAGCTGATCCTTCGTTGGTACCCAGAACAGAAGCGTGAAGATCAGGCTCATTTGGACCACGGCGCCAAAAGTGAAGAGTGGTATCCGGCCCAAGTGCTTGACTAGGCGACCAGACACGAGCGAGCAGACAGCGTCTGTCACGCCGTAACATATCATGACGTACCCCACCCAACCTACACCAACAGTGCACGTTACGTAAGACTGAAATAAGAACATTAATAAAGAGCAAAAAATGTCACGATAATGTTTTAATAAACGGTAACAACTGCATATAAAATATGAAGCAACCGCATAACAAGACAGTAACATGTAAATATACATTTCGAACAATAGGGCGAACAACATTGTAGCAGCAGACAACAGCAACATGCAGCTGTTGTCTTGCTGCTGCTACTGTTATGGGCAATAGCAGGCTGCATCGTAGAAGCAGCGAGTTACAACACAATTGCATCCCCATATACGACCCTCCCCAGCCGAGGCCCTACAGTATTAGACCGACATGAGAACACTGCATTGTTGGATTTTGTTCGTGTTTTTTTTTAGGTATACTGTGCAATTATCTTTTTATCTTTATATGCATATACCGAGTATCAACCGTAGATTTTTCGATATAACTTTTGTGGCCCTTTTCCTAGCTTTCGTATAGTGCAAATGGATCTGGTCCAGAGCTTTTTGACCTTAGAATTTGGAGGCCTTATTTTTTTTACAAAATTGAAACTGCTGCGGTCGGTGCGGCTTATACGCCGGTGCAGCTAATACGCCGACTTCAAATCTTAATTTGCAGGATGATTTTTGCGTGCTGCGGCTTATACTCCGCGCGGCCTATATTCCGAAAATTACGGTTTATATTTTTTTGAACAGGGGTCTGGACATCATTTAGATGACAGTTTTATATTTTTTTTAACCCTTGCCACCTCCTGTTCATTTTATCGTATTTTTAATGTCAAAAGATATTAAATAAATAAATACAAATAAAATAAATAAACCTATACGAACAGAGCAACATATTTCACAGTAACGGTGAAAAGAACACAAAGCAACATCAGTAGCCGGAATAAATAAAATAAAATAAAATAAAATTTAAACCACTGCCATATATGTAAACATTGTGGTGGAAATTAACAATGAACCAATACGTCAGCTGCAACTGCGATTGGCGCGGAACGGTATTTGCATCTCCACCACCGGCAGCAGCAACATTGGCGAAAGCGGCAAGCAGTATTAACAATTAGCAAACTTCTCACCCGAGTAAAGTCTCCGGTAATGAACGCCTGTTCCAGCCCGCTGTAAATCGTCAGTGGAATCAGCAGCAGCATCCTGTAGTCTTTCAGCAGTCGCACAGTGGCCATAAAGAGTTGGCAGGGATTCTCTGTTTGAGTTCGCTGGCTTGTTTTGAGTCTAAACGAAAGTATTTTGACAAGCATTATTATATCATTATTATTATTTAATTATCACAGCATTATTTAACAGTCCCGTGCCCAGTACATCTCAACGTAGTACAGTAACTATACTATCAACCCGATTCCCTACTCGGACTTCAACACAACTCCCGATTCTTCACCTATGTTTACGTTGCATAGCTAGTGTGGACCACGGATCCTAGACAGCAGGGGCCAATTTCACGGCGCTGCTAAGCACAAAAATTTGCCAGACAAAAAGTCTGGCTTATAAAAGCAGGTTCACAGCCAAAACTCCATGTGATGTATATTGCTCGTGATTAGTATTCAGCTGTTGTTTGCTTAGCATGAAAATTACATGGAGTTTTGGCCGGTAACCTGCTTTTATAAGCCAGACTTTTTTTGTGCTAAGCAAATTTTTGTGCTTAGCAGCGCCGTGAAATTGGCCCCAGGATAAACGATTGTTCTGAGGTCTAGTACAAAATGCACTCAGTGGACTTGCCTTAATTGGTTAGACGCGTGATAACGGGCATTAATACCCGTTGACGCGTAATCGCGAATTTCCAGATAAGCCATTGTGTTGGGTTTTCGCACGACACCTAAAACGGCAATATTCATAAAACTTAACTGTAAGTAAAACTGCTTCTTATTTAAGATATAATTGTTCCAAATTATTTAAAAAATAAATACTTCAGGATATAACAGATGGTATTGTGCAGTATTTGTCGTCATAGATGAAGTATTTACCCGGGAAATAAATGTCAAATTTCGAGGAGAACACCGTTTACCCAAATTTCGTTTTTAATTAGGCTTTCATTAAAAAGTTTTAGAGAGATAGGATGCCGAACCGATGAAACAAAAGTGACATTTCATTGTTCATCTTAAAGCTAAAGATAATGTGCTCGGCGTTACCATGGTTATGTAGTTATCGCTTATCAGAATTCAATAATAAAGACCAAAAACGTAGACTCATGAATATTAAAAAAAATAATTCGCTTGCTTGACAGACTTCGAGGCCAGATCGGGCGAAGAGCCTTGCAAATCTGAAAGCCATCGCGCGCAGTGGTCTTTGTTGAAAAGTATTCATGGTATTTGCCACCAGTACAGGCCGTTATCACGCGTCTAACCAGGAGTTGGGCCGAGTCGTTAATCCTTGTGTGTAGGATCCGTGTGTGGACATTCCTTTGTTTTCGTGTAGTTAAGAAAACCTGTGAAAAACTCCTGTGACTCACACTGTTTAAACCCTTTCAATCCAACTTTTTGTCTATGATTTCCTTGAGTGTTTCTCATCATTTTGCGACGGATAAACCTAACAAAAAATGCCTCTCAAAGTGTTTTCCAGAGAGGGGGAAACCTTGTGTGGACGTGGGCAAGTCCACGCAACGTCGCTGCTACCTGGTTTATGGGGACCTTTTTGTTCGGAAGTCCACTCAGTTTTGCCAAGGGCGGACCCAGAACACATTTTTTTTTTTGGGGGGGGGAGGGGCAAAAAAAATGTTGATCCCCAAAGAGTGGGTAAAAAATTATGGCGTGGGGTTCGGTGCCCGCTTAAGGGTCCCAACTATTTTTTAGATTCTAGATGCTCTGTGGTGCGATCTGAGGCAATTTCTTTTGAGGAAAAGATGGTATTGTTGTACGCAGTGCCTGCCTTTATTGCGACGTCACTTGAAAAAAATAACAACAAAAATAATGGGTTTATCATTGTGGGGGGGGGGGGGGGCATGGCCCCGTTGCCCCTAGATCCGCCCTTGATTTTGGCCGCTGCAGAAAGAAACTTAAACCGCATTTAACCTCATTTGTGGAAGTAATGTTAGAGGAGGAAATCACTCACTTGTCAAGAAATACTGAAACGACGAGCACGGCTGCTAGCCCACTTCCCAGGTAGATTCCCAACAGCATGTAGGTAACAGACCTCTCCGGAGGCTCGCAATAACCGCTGCTATTGGATGTCACTGCAAAGTTAGAATACGGAAGTTGTAACTTTTTGATGAGGACCCTATCTACCGTCAAATAACTGTAACCAGCGCAATCTTAAAAGTCTTCATCACAATCGTCTACGTTTCCGTCGTCATTGTCACCATTTACAGCAAAAACACTTTTCTTCAGCAAAATCGTCATCATTTACGCTGTCGTCGGTGTTTTGGGTCGTTCTCGTCATCATCGTCATCATTATCTTTATCGTCATCTGCATGTCATCATTGTTTTCGTTTGTCGACACTTTCGATCACAACAGTCAGGATATCAAGCCAGGTGCAACTTTTCTATGCTTACCGGGGCAATCATTGGCGCCACAGACAAGCTCTCCCGGAGGTTCTGCTCCATCCTGTCGCAGGACCAAGGACGAGATAAGATTTCCAAGGACCTGGCTGGACTGAAAGAAGAGGAAGAATATCCCAAAGAAGCGATTGACCATGGCGTTGTCAGTGTTGCCAGTTATCTCGGCGTATCTCCGAGCAATGGTTGTCACGTAGGTGCTCTTCGAAGCCCAGAGAGGGGCGGCGGCCAGACCAACAAGTGCTGAAGTCGGGATGAGGGTGCCCCAGTCAGGATAGAAATTGGCGGCGATGTAGATCGAGTAGCAGAAGATACAGACCGACAGTGTCCACTTCATGCCTAGGAGGCGGATGACAACAGACGGGACAAAGATGGCGGAAACGACTAGTGTGGCATAAATGGTGCTCAGAGATGCCAGCCCCAGCCCGGCATCGCAATTGATGCTGCTCTGGAGGTTGGACAGCGCCTGGAAAGCAGTGAAGAGGAAGAGGAAGGCGAGGCAGATGATCAGAAGGTTCTTGTAGATGCGCCTGCTGCCCCAATCGGCGGAATCTCTGCTGATCCCACCGCTGCCACCATTTGGCTGTTGGTCGATATTCATTTTTTGAACAGCAGTGTCACCATCCTCCTCCATCCCAACAGATGCTATTGTATCTAGCTCCATCTTCTTATCCTCACCCATCTTGGTAGAGCAAGGCCGGTACGGTTATCCGGAGATCGCACACTCCAACCCGCTTTAGTCAGTGTCTTTGTTGAATTTTGTAATCAGTAAAATATGTCAGTGAAAACAAATATATAAGAAAATAACCATTCGTGAATATCGAAAGCATGTTCATTCAAGCATGTTCCATTCTGTTATAATGAACGAGGCGAGGAGAACACATACACAACAGACCCGCTTTACAGCAATGAGCAAAAGGCCCACTCCTAGTTTCGAAAATGAAAAAAGTAGCCTGTCGAGGCATTTTTTTTTATTCTCCCAGTGTCTGAAATAGACCTATATCACGCTTCCACCATATTAGTCATGTTCTCTGTATCCAAAAACAGTACCGAATGATAACGTTTTTGTGCAAAAAAGGAACCAGACTATTTTTCCCTCCAGACTCGCTTTGGTTACATTGATTTGAATTGGAAAAAAATCAAATGGCTGCAACATGATAATGGTCTATTGGGGGAACAGTGGTTCATGATCGATCTCCCTTACCTTTTTCGTAACCCTGAATACACACATGCAACTTAAAATAGTTCAAGCTACACCACGGGTTGACCCCATATTAATATCAAATCCACATGCCATACTTGCATGACACACTCACATTTTAGGGGCCGGTGCTGTGACTCCTGTAACCAAAAGTTGTATACCGGGAACATGAGGAAAACGTTTTACAGCAGGCTTCACTAGTTTCCAAGAAAGACTTTAACTGCAGCCAAATTGACTTACTTTGTTGTCGTTTTACTGCACTACAGTGTGATATGCTGGACTGTGGAATAGAGGGGCGCTTAATAATGTCGAATTTACCTACCTTATCTCGGTTGAGTGTTGTTTAACAATTGAGTACCTTCAGTACAAATATGCAAGGGTCGAAGGTCCAGTGTTACATGGCCATAAAAACCCGGTAAATAATAATTCCTAAAACATACGGCAGAGAACATAGGACCATCTGAATGAAAACAAGTGCAGACAATTTACTTTAGGTTGGGTGAGGGTGTAGTGAGTGGGGTGTCATGGATTTCAGTAACAATAGTCTAGAGTATCTCAATAGTCTAGAGTATAGATAGATAGGACATAGGGAGCAGGGTGGGGCTGGGGCCCGACACCTTCTGAAAAGCATTAGGGGGCGGTGAGTGTGTGTGTGATCTTTGTATTTCGTATAGCCTTTCGCCAAGGCCATCGTGGCTTATATAGAAGCGGAGCTGCGAAAGCCCGAGTCGACTGGAGCAAATATTAAGTCAGCACGCACGAGTGGCGAAGCCACGAGGCCTTTTCGAACTTGATTTTGTTGAATTATTGATAGTTTTTATGCACATGAGAAGAGTACTGAAAGGTTAACCAATCACAACGCGGATTTTGCCTAGTCGCTTTCATTTGTGAAAGAAGGGTGAGAAAGGAAATCGTAAGAGCAAATAACTGTAAGTTCAGATAAAAAATAAGTTCATACACTCAAATAATTTCTTGAAATACTTTTATAAGTAAAATTAAAAGAAGATAATGTAAGGACAATTACTCGGTCACAATCTCGTGGAAAACGAGACTCGCATTTTTTGTTTGTAAATTTTGTGCAAGCATCCGGGCGCGTCGACGCGTGCGGGTAGTAGCCACGCGCGCACTAAAAGGATGTGATTGGTTGGAATTTTGTTACCCTTTTGGGGTATCAAAAATCGAGATTACAAAGAAAAACATAAGAAATTCTTGACAAGTTGGAAAAGGCCCTCGTGGCTTCGCCACTTGCGTGTGTGGTCTCCCGCTCTAGCCGCCTTGCGGTTTCGCCGCTTTGTCTAATGCCGGCAAGTTAAGCCACGACCACGATGGCCTTGGCGAAAGGCTATATTTCGCACTGAACGAACTCCATAGATGGCGACTTGTGACCACTTAAAGTGATTCGGTTCACCCCTTCCCCCCCCAAGAAAACCCTCCAAAATGAAAGCGATTAGGCTACCCCCCTCAAAAAAAAATCCTCAAAAATGTACAACATACAAATAAATGAACATAGCAAAATCTTATAGTGCTTGAGCCGACTTTTCTCCCTTTTTATTCATTCTGATTAGGCTTAATTAAAAAAAGTGTATTCCTGGGTTAAATCCTTGTTATCAGAAAAAAAAATATTGAAAAAAAAATAGAATCTCTATTGAACTAATTTAATTTACAAGCCGTGGTTTGTGCGTTGGACTTTAGTTATCAAATTTCAGGTTCCGGTCCGTTAGTCTGGTGGCAGCTTCATAGTAACCAAAATAAGTCAGAGGCATAACTCCTTACGCAAGTGGTCCAAACTACACCCACGATAGCCAAGGTATTGGGAAAAGGGTATTTAACAAATTATGTAGATATTGAAAAAAACTTGCTACGGATGGTTTTCAGTATTCGCACATAACCGATGAGATAATCGTGATGGCCAAAACAAGGACATTGTAAATTGCCAAAATACAGTGCGTACGTCTCGCCAGCCGACGTTCACTTTTATGTGAACGTCTTGGTACTGAACACTGACTAGTCTTATCGCAGTCACCCGTTGTACGCGTGATCGACTGAAGGCAGTTGATGTCAACAATCTTATTTTGATATATACTGCCTAGTCATCGATTCTCAATAAATTGTAAATTGCTTTCTTTTCTTTCCAAATACCCTTTAACGAGGTTGAAGACAAAGTAACCCCTGTGGACGCGAGGTTGGACGTTATGGTACATCTTGTATTGTCGTAAAATCTTGCAGATTTTGAGGTCAATTTACAGGCTCTATAAACTTGACTGCTAATGGCTGTCAGAAAAAAAAATTGTACTCGTGTAATTGTAATTAGTCAACATCCTGGAATCGACACATTTGTCGTTTGCATAATGATTTGGTGATCCATAAGTGCTATGTTAATGTCAAATTATAGGATGTAAAAGACCGTATCGGGATTGATGGAATATTTAACAGCACAAAAATAGTATTTTTATCAAACAAAATAAATGTTTTATTTTCTGGGATATGGGACGCAACGGACTACGATTTCTAACCTTTCTCTATTCGTTTCAAAATTGGAACTTCTGAATTCAGATGATGAATACAATTAAAATGCAGACACCCTAGGGGTATACTTTTAAACGTTACGAGAAGACGAAATGTCAGCACAGAGATTCTTAAAGATAATCACTTTAAAACTACATGTTATAATACAATTATATCAAGATCAGAGAATTACTAAAGCCGACTAATATGCAGGTCGATAACGAACCTCTGATGCGACAATACGCTGGGTATACCACTCTGTGCTTTTAGTTGTGGCCGATCATTAGAAGTGAGAATAGGTCCGACGACACCATGCTGGCGCGTCCACTGAAAATCCAAAAGGTTGAGACTTACGTTAAAATATTACCAACAGTACGATTTAAGTGCTTGTACTGGCCCTTGGTATGGCACTTAATCGAAAAAAACCAAAACATTTTCCGCTAGGGAAATTAACAAGGAAGCCTACGAGAGAGTGGAATCTAATTTTTATTTGATGTGTAGCATAGGTTTGTAGTCATAAGCGAAGAATGCCTATTTTGTGAGACGATGCTGTTTTGAAATGGACACCGGGAAAAGTGGTGGAAAAGTAGAAGATTGTGATTTTTTTACTCGCAAGCTGTAGGACAACACTTGGTGAAGGGAAAAACGCAGTCTTGATAAGAGTCGCTTTATACTTTACAAAGTTACTAGTTCGTTACATTTGACTCATTTGATTTGTAAATTACGTTATTCTGTATTGCTCGAATTATGAATGAACCCCAAACAATCCACCCACCACCTACTCCAAACCTTACTCCGTCAAAGAATAGTTAAAAACGTCGTAATAACTAATTCAGAACTGTGTCCAGTTTGATCGGCTTTTATTATTTGTGTTGCTTCAAATGATTGTGTGGTTTTTTGGCTTCTGCTTTAAGTTTCCGTACAAACAAAAGTTTTATCTTTCACATACCTTGGCGCCATGCTGGGGAGCTGTACGTTCCAGAGATAGCACTCATCTTGCAGGAGATTCTGCCCGTCCACCATTGACGGGGACAAGTCCTTGTAGTACATGGTCTGCGTGTTGAACTTATGCCATGTCTTAGCATCCGGCGTCTCCACGTCGTTCAGGCTTTCCAAGTTGGGATTACTGATGAAGAAAAGGAGGGAGAAAAAGATTTAATCTTTTCCTCTATGAAAAAAATAGTGTCAAACTCGAAAGGGGGCTGCCCAATAAACATTATTGATAACGCAGTAAAACTTCTAATTATAAAGGACGTTGGCTGTAAAGTTTAAAGGGGCTCACTCTAGAAAACACTGCAATGCAAATTGTTTCTTTTTCCTTATTTGTTTTAAAAACCTAGTTATAACCACACTCGAAATTAGAAGAAAAGAAACAATTTATGGTAGAGTAATAATTTAATGTTAAATTTCCTTACCCAGTTTTGGCAAAGTTGGTCCAATATCGCATCATGTCCACCGAAATGTCTACTTCTTCCGCCGACAATGGAACGGGTCGTTGTAAGCCCGTCATGAAGGTGGTACCGAAGACGTAGACGAGGTCGTCCGCGTGGGGCACGATGTCGTCCCAAGTCGGTAGGGGGACAAAGTGGAAGGAGGACACATGGGTCATCTGGTAGGTGTTGGGGTTGGCCGCAGCAAAGGCTTTCACCACGGTATCGGTAGGACAGGTGAATCCCTCGTCCGTGGTGAGGCGGGAAAACGGCCGGAGGTAGTTGGATTGGGGTGAGTCCGTGTATAGTTCGCGCTGATCACGTCCAACATCGCCTGGTCGTGCTCCATGAAGACATAACTGCTGAGAGATCCATCAAACTGCACCTTGCTGATGATAGGGTCTGAGCCCAAGGAGGCAGGCAAGAAGGCCTTGAGGGCAATCAAGGCGCCTTCGTCTCGCTGGGTGCCCAGCAGGACGTCACTGCTCTTGAACTCACCGAGTCGGAAGAGCTCGGCCGGGTCTTTGGTCAGAAACTCCCCGTCGATGGTCGGCACGAATGGGATCAGGTTGTTTTTCGTTAGCAACGCCGCCAGAAAAATCTGAAGGAAAGAATGAACACAGAAAAAACTGAGTATAGAAAACAACCCAACAGGGTTGAAACCGAAGATGACACTGCAAACTCAGTGTGGAAATAAAGGAGTCATATGGGAACGTTAATGGGGCACATTGCTTCCTTTGGAAATATTTTTGACCCAGACAATTGAAGTGTCTACAAACTCCTCTGACGCCATAGTTGTTAGGTTGTATGTAGGGGGTCTGTCCGTTCATTGGACTTAAATGTACGGGATGTAGATGCAATTGATTGTTAGATGATAACTTCTCACAACTTGTGATCCACCAGCAATCACTACGAGGAAACTGTACACTCTAATTGTAGGCCTATAACTTGCATTTAATATCCAATGTATGCCTCCAGAACAAAAACAACAAAAGGTGTCAGTTTTGGACCATGCACGTGTTAACTGTCCTGGAACCACGGTAGGGGATAAACGTATAAACGTAAAAGTTTCCTTCTAAGACGGTTTGTTATCATTTAAACGAGATTTTCGCTCAGGGTCCAGTGCTATCATTCGCAATAGTTAACGTACCGGGGTCGCAGCACTCATGATCTCGTCCGTGGTTTTCGTCTTGAGACAGCTGACAAGACTAGAACTGCTTCCAAAGGCCCAGCATCCGGCATTCCTACCGAGTCCGAAGGCGTCATCTCGGGCCTTGGTTGGGTCGAGGACTCCCCAAGGAGCTGTTGCAGTTCCACTCTGAGATGAAAAGTTGAATGTAAAGGGGAAAAAAACATTTTACCCCAAAACAAACGTTTTAAATACTTGCTAAGTTGGATGAGCTGTCAAAAATGTAGTTGTTTGTCAAAGGAATTATTTAACATCCTTCCGTAATTTAAGAAGCTTTCTGTTTGAAGTAGAGTAGCACGTTGTGACAGCAACGAATACTCTTCCTTGTGTTTCACTGAAGTTTCAACTTTAACAAATATCCGAAATTGACAAATTTGACACTTTTTTGGTGATCCCTCGACATACAGGGTGAGTAAAAAAACCGAAACCCAAATAGCAGGACCAATGTTTGGATGAAGTTTTGCCTGTTGAACTTTCAAAATCTAGGTTATGAAAGCCCAGCCATTAAGCTTTCTTTTAGTACAAGAATCATTCAAATCACTCACGTACTTTTCCAAGATTAAACACACACAGCGTTTTAAAGTTCTGTCCACGGATCACAAAAAAGTAAGTGTTCTTTCAGCAAAACGAAAACAGTTCTCATAGGGATGCATGTGAATTGTTTTCGTTTTGCTGAAAGAACACTTACCTTTTTTTGTGATCCGTGGAAAGAACTTTAAAACGGTGTTTGCGTTCAAAATTCTGTAACTTGAAAAGTACATGAGTGATTTGAATGATTCTTGCACTAAAACAAAGCTCATTGATGGGCGGTCATATCCTCGATTTTGAATGTGCTACAGGCAAAACTTCATTCAAAAATTGGTCCGGCAATTTGGGTTTCGTTGTTTTTTTACTCACCCTGTATTAACTTAGGGATCGCAGATTTACATTTGAGAAGAAAATGCTGTGCCACGAACGTTGCTGGTTGAAAGGGAGACTGCAGTGACATATGCAGCCTCCCTGATGTTCCTTTTATGAAGCATATTAATGCAGTACTTGAGTTGTTGGGGGTACGCCACCAAGTGTCCGAGCAAGTCTCAGTCTTCAAAGTCTTGAATCACACCATTAGCACGTACCTGCATGATAGCCCTGTCGTAGTAACCCCAAGATTGCTTGGCGAGCGTCATGAGACTGACCGACACGCCACCAGCACTCTCTCCGAAGATTGTGATCCTGCTGCTGTCTCCTCCAAAGTCTGGAATAATAATGATGATGATGGCCTCATAAGATGTAAGATTAAAATTAAGATCACAATATTCTGTAGCAGAATTCCGATGTATATTAAACCCGAGGCGCAAAAGTTAGGAGTTTAAAAATCTCCAGAAGCCAAAGCCGGAGACGAAACCGAGATTTGGAATGGAAACACCAAATATAAAACCCAATCAAGGTTAAGTCAAACTGAGATAGCTGAGTTTTACAAACAGATTATCACCAGTGACATATGGTTGTGTGAAAGAGCCAACTCCACCAGCTCTTCAACCGTCTCAAGGTGTTTTGATATGGTTACATTACGTCTACTGCAATTATGAAGCCCGGGAAGGGACAGGGTGGAATTTTTTTTGGAGTTTGCTAATTCGTTCGCACGAATGACTAATTCGTTCCCACGAATTGCTTATTCGTTCTCACGAATTACTATTTCGTTCGCACGAATTGCTAACTCGTTCGCACGAACTGCTAATTCGTTCCCACGAATTACTGGCACGTTCCTGGATGCACGAGTTAGCAATTCGTTCCCACGAATTAGGAAATCGTGCGAACGAAATAGCAATTCGTGCGAATGAATTAGCAATTCGTGGGAACGAATTAGTAATTCGTGCGAACGAATTAGCAAACTCCCAAAAAAAATTTCCACCCTGTCTTTTCCCAGGCTTCATACTATCTGGAACGGATCACGAATCAGTTTTTCTCTGCCATAGGGGTTCTAAGATAGGCTAATTATGCACAATCTTGGAGACCGGATCGCCATGCCTAGCCAACTCCCCCATCGTGAATGCCCCACTGCTCACCGTCTCAAAGTCACACACTCACCAGCGATATGTTCCTTGACCCATTTGAGTGCTTCGAGCTGATCCCACATTCCGTTGTTACCAGGAAGCTCGCCGTCCCCTGCAAACAAGTAATAACAAAATACACACATCGTTGAATGATTCGGGAAAGTGAAGTTAAACCAAATCTTTCGAATATTACACAGACGAGGGGAAGATTTGGTGTTGCAACGAGTGGAATTAACGGTTTTTTGGGTAGAAGTTTAATAGCCTTAAAAACAAAAGCGAACGTAGTACGTACAGCATCGACATACTTTTGCGGAGTCTTGGATATTTTAAATCTTGGTTTTTTTGTTATTGCTGTTTTGGCATTTGTTTCTTGCCTTATTTAGTCTCAGTTCAAATTGTGCAAATGTTTTTTCCCCCGTACCTAAACTAGCTTAGGCTTTTTGGAGTTTGGCTGATTAACATTTCTGTCGTGATAAAGCCGCCCAAAATTAACCTATAGCAGTAGAAATTGCGTCAACGCAGCTTGTGAAATATTGTCCAATTACATGATGTACAAAAGGACGCGGAACGCGCAAAATCCGAGACAAACAAAACTTAACGTACACAATTCCATAGGGTTGGTTAAGGGGCGTGGCTAACTCGCAAACGGCGAGTTATTGTATTTTGCCCTAAAAAATGTGTGCATGTTAGAAAATGAATTGGTTGTGAAATGCTGAGACCTACCTGTGCTGAGGAATCCGAAGACTCCGAGTCGGTAGTTAAAAGTCACCAAGATGACGTCACGATAGGCGGCCAGGGAAATCCCGTTGTAAGTCTCGTCCGAACCGGTGCCCACCAGGAACGCCCCACCGTGGATGTACAGCATGACAGCAGCGTTGGTCGGCTAACAAACATGTGGGATACATTTAAATACACCTTAGGCTTTTACCCATGCGCAGGACAGCGGCGGATCAACGGGTACATTTTGTGGACAGCGATTGCCATCCCATCAGCTCCAGCCCAAAGTCCAACCCTCAACAAAAAGTGAAAGGCTCGCACATGGATAAAAGCCAGTTTTTAATTGGAATTGCATGTACAGAATTCATAATCCAAACGCTGCTAAATGTACATGCCAGTATGTACTTATGACAGCGCCCGAAGCGTCAATACCCCTTTACTTTCTGAATTTGCCATGTAAACATTTCAAGAATTCAACTCGTTGAAACCCACAATGATCATTGCAGGATGGAACTTATGATGCGGCACTATTCGTAAAAGCCAAAATTTGAGAGACTTTTTGAGAATAATTAATTGATTTGCTGTTAATTGACGTCTAAGTTACCACCAACAATCTGAGAAAGTTAGAATATCGCTTATTATATGGGAGATTACCTGTAGCCACTAAACGCAGATGCGAGCTAATACGTTATTTTCGAAAATTCTTGCACATATTATCTTACCCGTCTCAATTCTTTGTCATTACATGTACTATTAAATGTGCACTTTACTTACCCAGTGGTTTAATCTACTTACCTTAGGGTTAGGCACCCAGATGTTCATGTTAAGGCAGTCTTTGCCTGTGTTGGTGCTCACCAGCGGCTGAGGGCATTGGGTCCCAAACGTCGTCGCGTCCAGGTCACCGGACCATGGCTTCTTAGGTTGGGGCTTGGCAAAGCGTTCTGGTGGCTCAGCGAAGGGGATTCCCCGGTAGACATCCACGTAGGTGTCTAGGATCGGGTAGGTGTTACGCTGGAAGTGTACGGTCTCTCCGACCACAGCACCGAGACCGGAGATATCGACCCGCGGACCGCCGCACAGAACGCCGAGGAGGCCCACGGCGGTCACCGCCAGAAGCGTCAGTGGAGCCAGCATCGTGAACCAACCACGTTGAGGAGAGAATATTACTTGGGTAAGTTGTGACGGAAGTCGTCGAAGAAGAACTGCCCAAACTGAAAACTCCAAGGCTTTTTATAACATTCTTTCCAACCTCTAGACCATCTGGCTTGCTGATAGGCACTAAGTACTGATAATTAATATGACAGTTCATCAACCTTAATTGCGAGTAATTAGTTTGATGGATGAAAACTGACGACAGAAATAGTTTTTGGAGACAGTAATCAATCTCTGTCAGGCATCTTACAATCGAAATGATAATAGTGTCAATTGTGCACAGTGGTCTCACTATAACACTTAATATGCCGCTTGAAGCGAAGTTAGGGTCCACTGTTAATTGTAAATGGGTAGATTTTTAATCAATCTGATTAAAATTGTTTGAGTATGTGTTGGCTCTTTTCCCAATCACTAAGGAGTATAATAAGTTCTATATCCACATAGGGTGGGGCAACTTCATTACCCCCAATGGGATAGAATTACTCTCGTTGACAAAATGGTTGTTCTGTCGACAAAATCGTCTTGGTTATTGTTGTCATCAGGGGTAGGAAAACTACCTGGACGGGCTGTAAGGTAAGGGGTAGACGCTTTCGTTTCCTTAAAACGAAGATGCCCACCATCATCCTGGATGCCTACCAGTTACATTTTAGAATATTTACCATTCAAATAAAATGTGTTCGCGACCCCCAAACAGATTATGTAGGGACGCCAAGAGCTGTGGATGCGTCTTAATTGAAGACCTTCGTGCGAATACTTTGCAAGTCTCCCAGCTGTCTTAGTCACTGTGAATGATTGTTTTGTTTACCGGCAAAAAACTCGAAGAAGTTTATCAGCTAATTCTTCAACGTCCACCGCCAGGAAAGGCTGACTCCTTCCCAGGTTTATCGGTCATTCATCACACAGCCCTGTCTACCTTGAGTTTGATAGTGGGCGCTGTTCAGACAGCATATGGACGTAGATTGACGACCTTCTTATTTAGTAGCATAATACATGCAATTATCTACTAGGGATAACTCCTAACGAGATCTCGGTCAGATTGAAAGCCTGATATCGCTAAGCTATGGTGGCTTTAAAGGGACACCCCACATATATATTGACGCCAGTATTGACGCCAATATTCACGACATGGCCCCCATGTCGCAAATACTGACGCCAATATTCACGACATGGAACCAAGTCGAAAATATTGACGCCAATTTTGACGCCAATATTCACGACATGGACCCAAGTCGCAAATATTGACGCCAATATTGACGCCAATATTCACGACATGGTCTCCAAGTCGCAAATATTGACGCCAATATTGACGCCAATATTCACGACATGGTCTCCAAGTCGCAAATATTTGCGCCAATATTGACGCCAATATTCACGACATGGACCCAAGTCGCAAATATTGACGCCAATATTGACGCCAATATTCACGACATGAACCGAAGTCGCAAATATTGACGTCAATATTCACGACATGGTTTCCAAGTCGCAAATATTTGCGCCAATATTGACGCCAATTTTCACGACATGGACCCAAGTCGCAAATATTGATGCCAATATTGACGCCAATATTCACGACATGAACCCAAGTCGCAAATATTGACGCCAATATTGACGCCAATATTCACGACATGGTCTCCAAGTCGCAAATATTGACGCCAATATTGACGCCAATATTCACGACATAGCCTCCATGTCGCAAATATTGACGCCAATATTCACGACATGGTCTCCATGTCGCAAATATTGACGCCAATATTGACGCCAATATTCACGACATGGCCTAAGTCGCAAGCTCACTCAGACGTGAATATTCTTTTTTTTTAGCAACCTAGGTAGCGATTCTAGCAACTTGTCTGGCGCACCCTACTCTACAACACACACGTTTTAATATTGTGTTTGTGTTAGCGCGAACTTCCTTCACTGCAAGGACACGGACGTCCAATCAGTGTGACCGTAAGGTCAGAGCCAAATTGTGCTAAATGCACATAAAAAATCTGTCAGATTTATCAAAAATCTGCCAAATTCCCCAGCCCAGAATTATACACTACAAACACTTTAAATCACACGTAGATTGGTAGTATTACCTTAATTAAGGTTCAACTCACATTATAAACAATCTATAGTCACATAAAGATGTTATGAAATTATCCCGTAAATTTCGGGCAAAACGTGGATCCGGCCACGACGACATTTCTAGTGAACTTCAGCACCTAGACCCAGAGTTGTAATGAGTCACTGATTTTTGTGACTCGAGTCGTCGAGTCATTTTATAGAAATGACTGGAGTCGAGTCGAGTCATTTTTAAGAAGTGACTCGAATCGAGTCAAGTCATTAGGTCAAAAGGTCGAGTCGAGTCGAGTCGAGTCAAATATTTAGCTCGAGTCAGTCCGAGTCACGATTATTTGAACACTATGTATACCAAAATTTATAAAAGGAGGCCATAACTTTAGCGAGCATTCAAATCCAAAAGCTTTATAAGAAATTGCCCAAAACCAACGATGAAACAGCGAATTAGGAAATGTGTTTAAAAATCTGATTCCCGGATAGTATTTTGTTCATTCTAGAACCAAATTAGGTGGGAGTCTGTGACACTCGTATATTTGTACATGACTGCTATTCGCAAAGTAAAGTGAGCATAAATTTTGCACCATCATTGCAAATACTTTTCGCAAAGTTGCGCTTTTTATTTTTGGGACTCGATCGAGTCTTATTAGACTTCGCTTGAGTCAAGTCGAGTCTTCTGATGAGGGACTCGAGTCGACTCGAGTCATTTGCTCGCAGTGACTTGAGTCAATTCGAGTCATTTACCCTTAGGGACTCGAGTCGAGTCGAATCACCAAAAATTGTGACTCGAGTCGGACTCGAGTCGAGTCATTGACTCGAGTCTTAACAACGTTGTAACGACTTGAGTCAATGACTCGACTCGAGTCCGACTCGAGTCACAATTTTTGGTTACTCGACTCAAGTCCCTAAAGGTAAATGACTCGACTCGACTCGAGTCACTGCGAGCAAATGACTCAAATCGACTCGAGTCACTGCGAGCAAATGACTCGACTCGACTCGAGCGAAGGCTAATAAGACTCGATCGAGTCCCCCCCCCAAAAAGCGCAACTTTGCAAAAAGTATTTGCCTAGACCAGCCAACCTGTCCCATATGCCAGGGTTTGTTTGAAAGGATTGAAGTTTTTTTTAAACATATGTACCATTTTTTGTTAAAATTTGCTGTTAATTTTTTGTTCAAATTTGCTGTTCTCATCAAATCAAATTGACAACCATTTTTGCAGAATTGTGCAAGAAATCTGCCCCCCAAAAAATCCATTCTGTCAAATTTTCTGTCAAACTCTCGTTTTTTTTACAAAAATTTTGTCAAAGTTAGCCGAAAATCGGCTAAAACGGTCACCTTGCGTCCAATGTACATGTACATCCATGGCTCGCGCTGCGCCTCACGACGAACGTTCAGCCAGAGATAGGTGTGTCTGGGTGCCAGACTGTGTGGGTAACGGACACCCCAAGTTGCTGTGAAAAAAATTCACGCCTGAGTGGGTTTGCGACTTGGGCCATGTCGTGAATATTGGCGTCAATATTGGCGTCAATATTTGCGACTTGGGTTCATGTCGTGAATATTGGCGTCAATATTGGCGTCAATATTTGCGACTTGGAGACCATGTCGTGAATATTGGCGTCAATATTGGCGTCAATATTTGCGACTTGGAGACCATGTCGTGAATATTGGCGTGAATATTGGCGTCAATATTTGCGACTGGGAGACCATGTCGTGAATATTGGCGTCAATATTGGCGTCAATATTTGCGACTTGGGTTCATGTCGTGAATATTGGCGTCAATATTGGCGTCAATATTTGCGACTTGGAGACCATGTCGTGAATATTGGCGTCAATATTGGCGTCAATATTTGCGACTTGGCTCCATGTCGTGAATATTGGCGTCAATATTGGCGTCAATATATATGTGTGATGTCCCTTTAAAGCCACCATACTAAGCTGATTTCCTGTATGCAATTAGAGATCACAAAAAGCTGTTCTTATAAAACGAATAAAGAATCGTGTCCTTGCTTAATACATGCTTTGGTTGGCCATGGAGGTAGAATTAGAATCAACCTCCATGGTTTGGCAGGGCTTGCGATTCAGTCCAACGACGCTTTATGAGGAGAGTAGTCTAGGGGCTAGACGTTGTTAAGGTTTGACGCGCGATGAGCCGCCGGGATAACCCCGCCGCGAGAGGGCGTTATTACGATCAACCAATATCACACACGTGCCTGTCGGGAACAACGTCAGGTAGCAGACCAGTAAATAAACTTCCATAGACCCCAATGGTAAATGCTCACACTTCAAAAATTCGGGAAAAATACTCACAACTCTCCAAGGTGTTCGAGACACACATCTAATTAAAGCTTATTTCATCATCTTTCATTTTCTGTTCAATTTTTGGAGGGTTAACTGATGACTTTTAGGAGAAATTTCCATCCGAAGATGATCACCCCTGAAAATAGTCCTGAAGCCCATCGCCATGTTGAAAAACGATGCCTACACTCCATTGCAAAATAGAGCGCTTTAAGGGCCCAATTTCATCCAAATTTAATGGAACTACACGCTCACAGTCCTGTGCACGGTTTCCACCCATATTGTTTACAAACCCTCAAGTTCATGGCCCACAGCATGCTCAAATACTGAAGATTTTGAGGGCATGCAAATCGTGATTTGGCCGGCGCAGGCAATTTCGGACCGATTTACTGGCCTGGAACCGTCAAGGGAAATTCATAAAATCTCTCTCCCCCCAATAAAAATGGAGGAAACTAGTGCGGATGCGCTACCTCTGCAGGCAATTACGGTCCATTTTTAGTCCCACGCACACTACACACCAGTTGCACAAAACTTTGGCTGCATCTTTTATAGGCCCCCTACTACTGGAAGAAATTTAAGAGTTTGGTTCGGAACTACAATGAAATGTTTTGAATGCCCGTTGCATATATTAGGCCAAACATGTGCGCACGCATTACACAACCGATACGAATTTTCCTAGAAGTTGTTCCTGACGGATTCGTTTCGTGGGTGATGGTGGTTGGCCGTGATAACGCCCTCTCGGCGGGGTTATCGCGACGGCGGGTATGGCGATTCAAACCACAACAACGTCTAGCCCACTGATCTCTATTATACAGACTGGATAGTGCTTCGGGCCGTGGGGATGAAGTCACTGGACGCCATTTTGACACTCCCTTTGGCCACGTAAAATTATATTCAAAGTCGCGAAAAAAATTAGATATTTTTTAACAAATATTAACATGATCAAAATAACACTGTGGGCAAAAAGAATGAATAAAAACGTGTTTAATGATCCAAAATTGCTTCCTAAACCATTGTAATGCAGTGCTTTTAATATACGGATCCGTGCCTATGGGGCTTTTGAGGGAGTTTCAAAACGCGCAGTTCATACATGTACAAATGACACCCAGTTCAAGTTTGTTTGTTTTCGTGTGTGAACTCCACGTTTAAGCAGGTGTAAATAGTCATTTCAGCGGTAAGTAAGTGTGAAAACACTTGTTAATTGGCAGGATCGAATGTTCCAGATGCCCATCGGGTTTATATAAGAATTGCAGATAATAACATTATCTGAAGCAATACGGTGCAAACAAGGTTCAGACTAGCTGTTGCTACAGTTATTATATCGGCTGCCCTTTAGGGCTGATACCCTGACACTAATTCTTCTGGTTTTAATACGTGAACACATCTGAAAAAGACATTTTTCTCATCTTTTTGTCATGTTGTCTGCTCACCTCATGGGTCCTTTGCTGACGGCTAATTGCAAATGTAGTGGAGGAAACAGCAAAAGAAGCATCTACCAATATAGCTCCTTTATTGCTACATGTTTTTCTTTGAGTAATTAAATAATCTTTGTTTGGTATAACATTTACAGCCCATTTATACCACATCCAAACACAACTTATTTCAATCCTGTAAAAGAAAGCTAATATTCAAATAAAGCATATCGTCAAAAGCGTTATAATTTATCGCAATTCAAGCCATAATACTCCCTTCTGGCCTGTGGTATCCAATTCTCATTGTATTTCAACTTCCATTGAGTCAATAATCGTAAAAAATTACGGCCATTTGGTTTTGTCAAAAACCTGGGACAAGTCATGCACAGTTCTATGATATTTAGAGGTGTAAGAATCTTTTGAAATACGGGTGCCATTTTAATTAGGAAAAAGTGTTGCATTATATGAGATCCTAGCATTGTTGTGTTCCATTGGAGCAGCTCATGGCAGGAACGCATTCGTTTTAGGAGTGTTTACATGACAGCAGGGGCGAATCCAGGAATTTACGCAGGGGGTCATCAGCCAAAAAAAAAAAAAACAACAGTTTTTTTTTTTTTTTTCTGGGCTCCGTAAAATCAAAAAAAAAGGGGGGTGGAGGGGGCTAGTACCATATTTCAATAGGGGCGCTGTTCAAATTTGACGATTATTAACACTAGATTACTGAATGGTGTCCCGTATTTTTAACAGGCGGACATTATACCAGTATAATTTTTTTGGGGTGTCACAGCAGGGGGGGCGCATTATTATTTAGGAATTTGTTTGACAATTTTTTGTTGGGAGAGAGTTGGGGGGGGGGGGGTTGACCCCCAAAACCCTCCCCCTGGATCCGCGCCTGGACAGGGTGATAAAGTGCAAATGTTTGTGAGATATTTTGAGCAAAGTGGCAAGCCCATCACTATCAGATGCAGATGGCAGAGTAGTATTCTAGCGTAGCTCGACGTTCGACCATCCTGAGGTGAGTATCGCTTATATCAACAGCAGCTGCTAGCTAAGATCTAATATTCATTTTGACCTATAGGCAGGTGAGTTTCTCTTCATCAAAGAAGCACAGACTGCACAACAATAAACGGGACTAGTGATGGTACTTGTGGCAAATTGGAGATTACAATTACATTTTGCGGTTCCTCTTGATATTGAGAAAGAAGGTAATGTTTTGACGTAAAAGCCATACATTTAATCTCAAACCTTCCGCCACAAAAGGCATACTCCTGACAACAATAATTATTGTGATCTGCTGAGGCTAAAATGAGGAATGTCCCCCAGAACATTGTTTTGAGATATAGGCGCCTGAAGTTGCCGATGTGTGGAAAATCATGCCAAAATCGATTTTGGAATTTTCTGTTTTTTTAAGTAGCCAGGGTATCTAAGATTCCGATACTGTGCATTTTTGTCGTTAAAAATTACCTCCAAAAGTGAAAAAAATGACGATATCTTAAGTGCGTTTTCCCAAAATTTTCAGCAAATTTCTTCTGAACAACAAAAAATGACCCAAGTTCACCGTGAAATTTTAAGAGAATTGATTATTGTGTATAGTTTTGTGTGTTACCATTCGAAAGCGTATTGCCTGCTCTGTTTATTTCTAGCAGTGATATTGTCCAATTACATGATCTACAAATGGAAGCAGATCGCGCAAAATCTGAGACAAACAAAATTACAAAAACTTCACAAGATTGTTTAAAAGGGGCGTGGCTAACGCAAATGGCGATAGGTCAATAGTAGTGGAATACACTCATTCTTTTCTGTCATTCTATGTAGATTAACCCAGTTAGCAAAAATGCCACTTGTTGTGTTAGTGGCCAGTTTGTTGCTGGCGACCCGTCTTGTTGGTAAGTATGACCAGCCACACTGTCGGACTTTCAACCATAGCTTCCACACCGTCGGACTTTCAATTATATAGCTTCAAGCTAACAATCATGTATAATTCAAAACTTACACCGATCAAAATCAGCAGTCGATGACGATTATTGTTAGTGTTTGTGATTAGCATGAGCAGAATAAGCAAATTATCACATATTTGCCTGATTACTTAGAAATACTACATTTCATCCCGGTGTAATTATTGTGTGATAATATATATTATTTCTAGAAATTGATGCGGGATATGCCTACTTCTACGGTGAAGGACCTAATGGTAAGAGGTTTAACATCACATGCCCTGTGGCTCATAAATCGGCATTCTCACTCTGGTACATTTTAGCGGCACCATGCCAAACTGTCAGCATAACCAATTAATTTCCTGTAGGCCGTGTAATATTTCTACGATTTTGAATACCTTCATTATGTTTGCTGAAAGTGTCATGCTTAGGACTACATTCATCTGACAATATTGTTTGGTACGAACTACAAATCTGAGATTTGGAAACTGTACCGCAAGTATATATTCCGGCATCCTCCCCCCCCCCCTGGTGAAAATGTGTCCATATAATTACGCTGAGCGCTTGTCTTGTCCTTGTCTTGCTCTGCCGATTTCGGATAGCGTAGTACACCCTCCCGTATACCGTTACATTTTAATGACACCTCATGCAAATTATTTACCGTTCTGCGTTCTATAACTGTGGGATTGTTTTATCTTATATTGCTCGTTTGTTGATTTTAGGGCCGGCCAATTGGTCCAAAATTAATCCAAAGTACCTCGGTGAGGATCAGTCGCCCATCGCAATTGAAGAAAAAGACGCCACAAAAGTTAATGACGGGAATCTCAAGTTCGAGGGATTTTTCAAGAAAGATAGGAAATCCAACGACATGTGGAACACATTCAACAGTGGAGTGTTACGTGAGCATATAGTGCATTTTTACACGGTGTTTCCTGGCAATGAGGATGGTTCTGAATTAAAATAAACATATTTAAGCGGACAAAAAGTAGGAAATTTTGAATGCAATTCTGAAATTGTTTTCTGAGTGTCGCAATGAAATTGCCATTCAAACGGTGCTTCAGGTCGTTTGTTGTATTAAGCCCGCTTCATACTTCATGCGAAAGCGAATGCGAAGCGAATTTGAAGTCATGAAACATTCGCTGCGAAATTCGCCCGAGTTGAAATGTGTTCAACTTCAACGAATTCGAATCGTCACAGATTCGCGTTCGCTTTCGCTTTCGCGCCGAGTAGGAACCGGGCTTTACGCTAATACCAATTTCCATGAAGACCTCATGCACCAAGGTCACTTTTGTTCTGTAAATACCATGACAATGAAAGTTCAAGATGTTTATTACGGACGGAAGAAGACATGCCCGCAGATTTAGTTAGAAAAAGTTAAAACACTGATGCAGTGTCTTTTTAGCAAATATGTGACGTCATGTTAGGTTTTATGCAGTTAATTGGGTGTGCCCAATAAAGGGGTCAAGTTTCTCCTTTCTTTTTCTGCGGACAGTTCAGTGGATTCTATGTTTCTTTGCTGCCTTAGGAAACGAACTCAATGTTAAGTTCATAATTGCGAATCCCTTGAATTTAGGCCTACATGACATGATGGAAACAGCGCCCTGACGAGTCGGAGGAGAGAGCGACCGTGCATGTATAAAGGCCGGCTCGTACTCGGCGTAAAAGCAAACGCGAACGCGAATTTGTGACGTCAGCGAGTAGTTCGCTCCCACCACTACGCTGAAGAGTGTCGGTCCCAGAACACAGCCCCGCTTTACCCGCTGCTCACTAGAAAGCTTCATATAATGCGCCGTTGAAGCAGACCGTGTTGTACATGTCAGTATTGGAATTAGCAGTATTAATACAGTTATTGTGGCTTTACCTCGATTCGTTTCATTTTCTAGATACAACTCTGGTGTTTTTCGTCTAAATCGCGTCTATACGCTGTATTTGTAACCATGATCGAGGTATGGAATACGAGACTCATAATTTTTATGAGCACCGATTTTACTTTTTTCAATGACGAAAAACTAATTTCATACGTAAAGTATTGTAGTATACAACTAAGGGGTCAACATGGTCTATGTCTTCTTTGAACGACAAAAGGCCCTTGTTTATTTCTCTTCCGACAACATTACTGACAAGCCTCCCCTCTCTCTCTTCACCTTAGTGGTACACTACTTCAACAACGTTAAGGGAATATATGTGCCTTGGAGGTGTTATGTTTAAGATAACTGGTTGGAGTCTAGATGCTGATAATTACCCGAGCCGAAGGCGACAGTAATTATCAGTATCCAGACTCCAACCAGTCTTAAACATAGTGTTTAATACCGACCAAGCACATATTTACTACCATTCATGAATACCTTTTCGGTAAAAACATCAAAACTTTTCGGTCGAACAAGTCCAAAATTAAATATTTCCAACGATTTTATGCAACAACTTTACTTCATGTTTTTCGAAACACCCCTCTAGTTTATGTAATGGAGTGTCCAGCTCGCGAGTAAGATGTAAACAACTCCTTTTATGGAGGTTGGCGTGCGCGTTAGAACAACTAACTGCGATACCTAGGCCTGGTGTCCCAATAAAATGAACCCGCAATGTGCCCTCGTTTTAACAGCTTTATTACAAATATAAAGCAAAAATTGAAACATCTTTGACAAGTTTAGCTCATTAACTTTTCAACAACGAAAACATATTTCCAATCGCGAAAATCTTCATTGAGTTATGGCCAATTCAAAGGGGTGCCCTTTTCATTTTGTCCACAGTCTTAATTGACCTATCGCCGTTTGCGAGTTAGC
This sequence comes from Patiria pectinifera, assembly GCA_029964075.1. Taxonomy (NCBI): domain Eukaryota; kingdom Metazoa; phylum Echinodermata; class Asteroidea; order Valvatida; family Asterinidae; genus Patiria; species Patiria pectinifera. The sequence continues at coordinate 10,146,796 of CM057144.1, forward strand.
TACGCCCCTTAGACAACCCTATGAAACTTGTGTACGTTGAGTTTTGTTTGTCTCAGATTTTGCGCGTTCCGCGCCATTTGCATATCATGTAATTGGACAATATTTCACAAGCTGCGTTGACGCGATTCCACCGCGAAAGGTCAATTGTCGCTTAATAGGAATGTATTGGGATTTCTTTGGGAGGGAAGTTTTGATATTTTTTAATATTTTAATCTTTCTTAAGTATCTTATTTTTTTGGACATTTCTTTACAACTGCGTCTACAACAACTACCCGTGAATTTCATCACAGAAGCGCAAAAATTGCACCATTTAATACTCGCGTACCAATTCAGTGCCATTTAACAACGCGTGCAAATGTTCATGTACCTGCACATGTGCATGTCAGAAAGTCTGATCTCGTATCCCATGGTGCCGAGTAGTTCGCTCCCACCACTACGCCGAAGAGTGTCGGTCCCAGAGGTCCCAGAACACAGCCCTGCTTTACCCGCTGCTCACTGGAAAGCTTCATATAATGCGCCGTTGAAGCAGACCTTGTTGTGCATGTCTTCATGGAAGGAGGTAATTACGTTTAGCAGTCTCGGGGCAGCAGCATGAAGAGCGCGCTTCTGCCCAGCTCAAACGCCTTTGTCAGATCGATGAATGCAATATGGGCTCCGTGCGCGAACAAGAGAGGGCTCTTATTTACCACTTTCGAGAGCTCCGTGGACGGGTCAGAAATGCGTTGGATTGTCAGGGTTGTCTTCCCCAATTCTTCCTTTCTTTAATACTGTTGAGGGGTATTCGTAAACGGAGCCCATAGAGTGGTCTTTGATGCTCGCGAGACTTCTCCTGCAGCTGGCGTAGGGAGTAGATCATGTCCATTGTAGATCTGCCAGCTCTGAAACCGCACTGTGACTCTGGGTAGACGCGCGAAGCAAGGTTCTGAAGACGTGCTAAGGCAACGCGAGCGAATACCTTCCAAACTATGCTGGGAAGTGAGATGCAGTCGCTTCGGTCATCCTCATTTTTATACAAGGTCACGATGTGTTCCTCATCATGTTCTATGTTCCTCATCACGCATGTGCTGAGGAACATAGACCTTCTCCCTGCAGAGACGGGGAATTAAGCTCATGCACGTAGTGCAGCAGCGCTGATTTCCCGCTCTTTAAGGCCTCGGGTGGGATGCCGTCTTGATGATGTTGGACTGATTTGCTTCACTTTCTGTTCTACCTCCTTGGTAACCCATTCCAGTCAGCTTTCTTGTAATTCAAGCGCCTCTTGAAAGTCAAAGTGGTTGGCTTTACAGCTGCATTGACGCGAATGCTAATGGGTCGGTGTTGGCTTCGTGGAATAGTATCCATCGAGATCTTTTGACACAGTCTGGCGATATTTCCGGATACAGTGGCTAGATCTGGGTTGTATCCACGCCTCCAACAAGCACTGTGAAACGAAGGAGGTAGCTTTGTGTCATGAATGAGACTAAGTTGGTTTGTGTCCATCCCCTCTTCACCAATGATGATCTGCGATTTGCTGTGTACTTGAGGAACAGAGTAAGGAAATTTAAACTCTACAGCTGGTGGTTTGTAGACAGATGTTACTACAACACTGCTTAACTCAACTGTAAGTGCTTCGATGTTGTTGTCTTCTGATAAGGAGGTATCTTCTATAATTGAGCCTGCTTTGACAAATATGGCACTGCCACACCGTCGGTGGGGTCGCTCGATGGACATGACCATACCAGGTATGACTGGGTGGTTGTTATTGCTTCCTCTATGTGTCTCCTGTAGGCAGAGGACATCACACTGGAGATTGCTTCACAGCCGCTAGGGTATTTTGCATTGCGGTTGAAAAACCTTCGACATTCGCAGAGAGTACAATCAGAACAGGCCTTGGAAAGGACTGCAATTCTGATGTCTTCTGTCACTTCTATACTTCAAGGTATGTTCAATGATAAATAGATGTTTCTTGAGTTTGATGTGCGTGGTGGTGGCGGGATTAGCATTACCCAGGGCCGTGACGTGGACGCTCCTACCCCGAGGCGGGCGGAAGCTATCCAGTGAGATGCGATGATCTCTCCCTCCATCAGAAGTGACCCCTAGCGCTCTTAATTTCCAACGCCAATCGGACGAGCTTGTAACTTATTTAACTGCCACTTCACGTGTTGAGCCGATATCTTTTGAAATCGCTGGAGTAACCTCTCCATGGTGCTACAAGCCTGGGCAGTTTATATGGGGGCCTTGAGTTGTCCAGACGACAGTACACCCCCTCTTGGTCTTGTTCGTATTATCCAAAGGAAACGTAGGCCTAGAACTTCACAGTTGGGTTCCAGCGCAGCTGCAGCAGTTGCCGGAAGGTGACGCATCACGCCATTCCACCGCCTTAGGGGCTCCACTCCGGATTTTCAATCAGGGTTTACCCCCCCCCCCCCCAATAAGCCTTATCTTTCCCAAGGTTACCCGCAAGGCAGCGGGGTGGGGCGGGAACGATGAGCTTGCCCAGTGTGCACACATTTATGTGCGTGTTTACTGCACAGATCAATCGAAACCCATTACTTGGGCCAAGCCAATCTACTTAGTTGCCTCTTTCACTGATGCAAGTTTCGGCCCTTGTTCTCATTACGGCACTCCCTATCGATTGGAAAGATTTCTTCGTTGTTGAAAAGCTAATGGACTATATTTGTCAAAAAAATGGGTACAGTACGTGTGGTATATCTTTTATATTCCTGTAAAAAACAGACTGCTTTGAGGGTTCCAGTTTTTTTTCTTAGCTTCATAGCTTTATCAGATAATTTAGATTTTCCCGCTCAATTCCACAAACTGGTTCGTTTAATCAAAACAAATATTCTACCAATTCGTGCGGGTTTCAGAAAGTTGGGTACGAATAAAAACGCAGTTTCTGAGTTCGTTTCTGTATTGAAATAGGAGCTTGGACGCGCAAGAAAACCATATTACGTACGTTTGTTGGTTTTCGAATTTGAATGAACGCTCTGTCTGATTGGACGAACAAGTTGCGAAATGGGACGGGAAACCTATATTATGGGTTTCCCAGCTCAAGTGCGTCAGGAATTCATTCAAAGTTGTTTAAGAACGTATTTAAGCGATTTTGATCATCGGCAGCTAATTCTTTGGTTCTCATTCATTTCATGGCGTTCAGTTTCGTTTATAGACATTCAAATTTGTTTGCCAACACATCCAAATTAGAAATTGCACCATTCAATGATATAGCAACCAATCGTCATTCAATTTGGCACACATTGGTTTAATAAGGTTTCGACCTGCGAGTCTTACTTTCATTTTCGTTCTCGTGCAATCAGTTTAGCACATGGCGCATTCAAAATGCAAGAACATCAAATGGATATTAAGAGTAAGCAAACGTAACGATGAAATCATAGACCATTGCACTTTCCATCTTTTTGTAAATTTCATTTTGGTGTCCTTTTTGTTTTCTTCAGCATTTATTTTTTCACCGTTGCTCTATATTCCTTCTGACTATAATGTCAACCTAGCAATTTTAAGAAAATTGTTTAGTATAAAACTCTAACTCTACGGTGTCACACCTCTCCCAGGACAAGATTTCAATAGAGAAGCTCCTGACAATTTCAGGATAATAAGAAAAACATTGATTTGCGCCAGGTCGTTGAGAAGGACAATCCCTATTTGAAGAAGGTTCCATACAGAGGTAAGTTTGGAACTTTTCAACCAGTTTAAGAAATGTTAAGATTCTTTGTGTGTTGTGCACACTTACACAGTACACACACATGTTGTCTGCAATAAAGGATATTCCACAAATAATGGAATAGTTTGTGAGGGTGATAAATTGGAACACTGTCATATTAAAGTGGCTCCATTTGATAGGGGAATTAATTTGCTTTCCATTGATACAATTACCTCTTTACCGAGAACCATGTATTTCAACATGAAGTCCAAAAACCCACTTTCTTAAAGTTTGCATGATTGAGTGGTGAATTTAGCTTCCCGGAACACGCCATTGCAGTGGACAAGGTGTTGAATGGGAAGGCAGACATGTTGTTTGAACATAATGGACTATCATGTTTCTTGATTAAAAATAAAATTTCATAGATATTTGTTTTATGTAACAAGAGCATCGATCCAACTTAGCAAGGCTTTGGTTATGCATATTTTCACATTTGCACACGTGAAAGCATAATTATGATAAACATAATCTTTTGAATGATTAATTATTAATCGTAAACTGTATTATGTACCATTTCATGCTGCAACATCTACAACATACCCCCTTTCAAATCACCCATTCTGGAATTTGTATTCCTGTGGAGACATTTCTTTGTTCTCGTGTAGTAAAGTTTTCGAGTGTGAAATTGAAGTTTCAAAATGCTCTTATTTTAACCAGAATTAATTTCCTGGGCTGAAATTTGGACTAAATATCCCTTTTCTAAAACTCTTCCATTTGCGACAAATCAACCTACCTTGGAAATTCCTAGTTTTTGAGTAAAATCCATATATCTATTTCGTGAAATTCTTGTGGAGACGTATTCATCTATAGAAATGTTCTTCTGGAGACGTATACAATCTTTTGTTCCCTATTGTGTTCATGTCTCCGTAAGGTAGTAAATTTAAGAACACTGTCCACAGCAATAGCGCATTCCTAATACACCACTTAAGTTCAAACCACAGCAAACTTGAAAAAGGATGGTTTGGAGCCTTTGTTTTGAAATCAATGCTGCTCAGGCATTCGTGACTGTAGATAATTATGCAAATAAGGTATGAATGGAAAGCTGATGCACCGCCTTTTAGATGATATAACTTTGGCAGTGTTCATAATTTTATAGGGGGGCGGAAGAGCCAATCCATCGTGCACGAACAAGTTGCGAAATGAACACTTTGGCAGTGTTCATAATTTTATAGTGGGGCGGAAGAGCCAATCCATCGTGCATTTAATGATAATAGCACCAAATTTGGCACAGAGATAAACTAAACAAATATTACTGTGGGGGGCTGTGGTCCAATGGTTACGGTTTTCGACTCGTGTGTCGTGCTACACGGGTTCGAATCCTGACGAGGAACATGGTCCTTGTGCTCTTGAGCAGGGCACTTTACCATTATTGCTTCGTCCTTCGGATGGGACGTAAAGCCGTAGGTCCCGTGTGTTGTGTAATGCACGATATATAAAGAATCCAGTAGCACTCGTCGCTAAGAGAAGGGGTTTGCCCCGGTGCTTCTGGCAGTGGCTGCAATATGCGCCACAACACCTTGTAAACCATTATAAAGGTGCTACATAATGGTCCTCATATTTCTCATGTACTTCATTAACCTTGTCTTTAAAAAAATAGACATAATTACCAGCGCCTTGAGTACCTTATTGTTGGTAGATACGTGCGTTATATAAGACTCCGGTATTACTTTCTCATGCTAACCATATATTTTCGGGTTACCATTTATACAGCCTCTATCATACATCCCGGTATAACAATTTAAAAACCCCAGCACCATCTTAAAAAAATGGATTGACTAAGTGACATTTATTTTTGTTTCAAGTAGTACAGATGAATTTAAGTAACTTATTTTGTATTTTATGGACAATTAGAAAGCATTTAAATATTTTGATAAAATGGCTGATCTGCTTTCACCTGACCTGGGTAATTTCTACCGTTACCAAGGGCGTTCCACTTTTGATTCGAGTGGTGTGACACGGAGATATTTAAATTACAGTGTTTTGTATTCGATAGACGACGAGGCATCCTTCAACCCATCGATAATCTGGCTGATCTGCTTTCCACTGACTTGGGTAATTTCTACCGTTACCAAGGGCGTTCCACTTTTGATTTAAGTGGTGTGACACGGAGATATTTAAATTACAGTGTTTTGTATTCGATAGACGACGAGGCATCCTTCAACCCCATCGATAACCTAGCTGATCTGGTTTCCCCTGACCTGGGTAATTTCTACCGTTACCAAGGCTTTAACACGTTGCCTGGTTGTTGGAACGATGCTATATGGTCAGTTTGGAGGACTCCGTTGGAAATGGGTCGAGCACAGGTAGGCTGTGGGATCCATTCACAAGTACCCCCTCAGCGGTGAAATTGTGAAACAAAGCTGCCATTTATGGTAGGACACTTCGCCGGTACGCAGTGATTCTTATGATATGAATATTAGCAAACACGATGCAGCGAGGTAGAAAACGACATTCCGCGTCCGAATTACTTAATTGGCTACAGAAATAAATAAAACACATGTCTATGAGATGTGGCTGCAGACGCTTCCACAGGCGCGTGTTATTTTCAGGCATGGCTAAGCTCACCTCCTGACTTGGTCCCGCTCCTTTTGTATTTCGTAAGGTAGGACATAACGGGGTAGTGTGGGAACCAGCCTCACTCAATAAGATATCATTGGTAAACCCAACTAGCTCCTGTTAGCACTTGATTTGTCTGTACCAACTTTATATTGTTATTTAACTTCTGTCGTTGTCCTTGTAATTGTAATTGTTCCTTGTTAATTTCACACAGTGGAGTCTCCACTCGACAGGCTCATGCTATTTGGAGATCTCCATCCATACACAATTCTAAATGATATATAATTGTATTTGTACATGTATGTGTTGGTAAAAATTAAAGATTTTGATTTGATTTGATTTGAATATACGCATGAATCAGCGATCCTCGCCCTCATCGGCAGCATGATACATTCAACGAATCATAAATAAATGAAGAAAGATTAGATTTAGTTTTAATTCTCGTCTCAAATTAAACGACATAGGGTCTAACGCAAACCGCCCATTATCCACATTGTATTCGCTCTTGTCTAGGACAAAACTAACTAAAATGGGAATTCTTTAGAGGAATTTACACTTCAGCAAAAGCATTCGCAAAACATTAATTGTATGTGTCTTGTTATCCCAGAAATAGGCCCACATACAAACACAATAAGATACAAGACATAGCAAAGACACGAATGTCATCAAATTTTCCCGTCATTTTTTTCTCGCAAAATACAGATTGAAGTATTTCGAAGCCTATACAACAAGCCAAAATGTACCGCCGACAACATTCACATTCCAGACAACTTCCGGCCCCTGCAGCCTCATGATGGTCGCAAGATCTGTTACAACCCACAACATAACTACCGCACCGAGGTAGAGGCTGCAATTTAAATCGTAAAAGTGCTGATGAGGAACCCATCTGTATTTATTTGCCAGAAATTTAGACAAGATTATATACTTCCAGTATTCTGTTTACAATAATAAGCGCCATTTTTATGGTTGACGCATCCGCTTTTATTTGACTTTAAGGACGTTCACATGTTCGTGTTTGTGCGCAGACGTAACAATAGATTAAGTCGACCAACGGTCCTCGATCGAATTTGCTCATAAAATAGTTCGTTGTTGGCCACAAGATTTTGCCTAAAATTTTACATTGATGCCCTCAGTATTGAAAAGGAAGACTCGCCGTTTATATAGGATTAGTGGTGTCCGCTGATTTTGTTTTTATCTATTTACTAGTTTTGGTATTCTTTGTTATTCAGTTTTCTTTTAATAATGGAAAGTTATATTTTGCCATCCACCGATGTCACCATTAATTAAGATGTTTATTATTTTGCATAGTATAGGTTTTACCGGCCAATTTCCGAATTTTTTTAAATCCTTTTCATGATTACGATCAAATAGGGTTTCTTTTTTCATTGTGGGGCATTCAATTTCAATTTTTAGGCAACCAAGATTTTGCTCTGAATGCTCGTTTTCGTTCTGAGGCATTCTATTCCGTTTTGGTGCATTCAAGACTTATTTTGTAGCATTTTTAGATTAAGTCTTTGCAACCTTTTGACGGTTGACGCTTTTAAATTATCGAATGTCGGTGCGCTTATAACTTATAACCATGCTTTTCGTTTCTTATTCGCTTATGGGCAATCACTTTCATCGTTTGGTCATTCAAAGTAATAAGATCGATATATTTTCCTATTTTCCTCCGAGGTTAATTTCCCCCAACAAATCTTGGTGACTGTAAAATTTACAATGTAACAAATTAACTGATTTGAGGGACACAAGATGTAACGAAATAATGAAATGAAAAGGGCTGGGATAATTTCTTTTTAACTGTTGATCTGTTCTACTTGTTAAAACGTTTGAGCAAGGGGCGTCTTTACGTTGACGATTTTCTGACGTGCAAGACATCGGGACACGTATGTTTGGCAATGGTTGTACCATTGGGAACACTTCTCTTTGGTAATTTCTTAAATGTTTTTGTGCGTATGTCTGACCGAACACTTATTTAAAAGGCCCATGCAAAGTTATTTTTCAATGCAAACCTTGAAGATGCTAGTTTGTTGACATTTAACCTTAATTTGCAAGTTTTATTTGTCCATTTTGAAGGGTTTGTTTTTCCGTTTTCTTATGGTAATGCAAAGTTCTGTATTCATGAGCAAAACTTTGATGTCATTCCGGACAGATTAATTTTGTTAAGGAGAATACACGAGAAAGTGTGGATTCGTAATTAAAGAATTCACGAGGCGCGAAGCGCCGAGTGAATTCGTAAACATTAAGAATCCACACTTGCGAGTGTATTCTTCGACTTAAACCATTGCGTCAACAGAAGTATTGGAAAGAATGTTGCAACCTGACGCCACGTTTTGCTTCATATATCATCTCAATGAAGGTCATTCGTTGCAAAAATGATGATAAGTCATGAATCTGGGACTGAGAAATGTTTCCAATGTTGCTAGGAAACACTTGAAATGACTCTCCATAGACTTTGTACACAAGCGCGGAAGTGGCGTCAGGTTGCAACATTTTTCGCCACACCCGTACAACCAAGTCATTTTGTGTGTACAGGCTCCTTACGTCAAAATGGATAGTTCAGACGACGATTTCTTTCTAACTAAAAGTAGTTTTTGCAGTGACGGCGGAGAATCTGACTGTGAAGATGCATTGGTAATATTCGGAAAGCAACTTTTCACGCAGACGGTCCTATTCATGCTCAATATGGAGACAATTGTCCGACGTTCAAAGTGTGGATTCGTAATTCCGAATCCACACTTTACTAAAGATTCGTCGTTCCGAATCCACACTTTGTGACCAGTGTAAGAGATTCGTAGATCCGAATCCACACTTTTAACAATAGTGTGACGTCATAGCAATGGTTTAACGCGCATTAAACCATGAAAACATGTAGCCCCTAGACAAGCTCGAGTGTGTGCACTGAATAAACAATGATAAAATCCTTGACCGAAGCCACCTGTGCCCCGCGCGCTATCGGTTTGATCATGATTGACTGGAATAAATTTATCTATATATATAAGAGCAAGTTTTACTCGGCCTCCGAGAAATGTTTGCTCCTGAAAGGATCCGAGACCGCGGTCTCCCGCGGCGCCAAAATCACTCCACGTCCGTGGAAAAATGTGGAGGGTGTCTTCCGCCGGGTCGGACACTTCGGGTCGTCCTAATTTTCCCGTACGGACCGGCGATCCGTTTCGTCGATTTTTCGTGACTGCGTTTTGCACAAGAATTTGCCGTCGTGTGCGCTTTCACGTTGACTGCCTGGCCGCCCCTGTGCTGGCTTTTCTTCGAGTCAAGACTGTGCGTGTCAGCGGCTTCAACGTTCCGTTTACGTGTTCTACTTGGCCGTTCTCAGTGTTTACCATACAGTAGTATGGGGTGACCTTGGCAAAAAAAAAATTCTCCATGGTGCGTGGCCACCAAGTGTCCCTATTGTTTCCTATGCTTTGCTTGCCGCCCCTGCGCCGAGTGCAACGAATACCCAGAAGGACTACACATTAGTATGCCATCAAGGCTGAGAGTTGTGAATTCGCTGCCCGCCACGTGTAATTCAATGTCGCGTTATACATTTTGGGGCCTGTTTTGGGATCAACGAAGGATCGATGCATTGCTTCAAATATCGCGATCTTTGAACTACGTTGGGTTGGAATAACGAAGAGTGCATAAATAATAATATCCATTGGCGGTTGTTGGCTGTTTGGCCTTGCTTTATAATGGTTGAACCAACTTGAATAAAAGTTGAATCGACTTTTTCCTCGCAGGTCTCGCAAACTGTAAGAAGTTCAAGTTAACGTTTGTTGAAGAGTCCAATACTGTAACTTAATTATGAACTTCCTCCATGATTCAGACTTTGTAATTTTCAATTATTTATGGTAACACTCAACATTTCCATTGCAAATGACACCTTCACGTTTTATTGCATTATGATTTATTGTCAAAACTGTACAATCAGCCTCATTCGCCTGTGTATACTACAGTAAACTACGTTTTCCCACAAATGCGACTGCCTCACAAAATGCCAATTTCAGACCAACGGGAAAATTTACAGACAGTTATACATGCCATGGTACATAATTGGGCGAAAACGGGTGGGGGACGGGGGACCCCACCCCAACCCGGCCGGGGAAAACCATATCGTTTGGTCTCCCCCCTCACTTTTTCTTCCCCGAATAAAAATTGTAGCCTACTATTATGATTCTATTGTTCAGAATAGCTGATTCAATGACTCCAAACTCGAAAATGATGTTTAAAAGATGATCTTTTGCTTGAAACAATTGGTTTTACTAATAGTGGTCAGAAATTGCCTCAGATCGCACCACAGAAATTGCTTTTCTATAACTGCATGTCTTCTCAACTAAATCCGCCATTTGCATTTAACTCCCCACATTTTCAACCCAAACACAAACACGCCCTACCCGATCTATGATCGGGTAAATCAGCTTGTACCATTATATACGCGGATAGACGAGACAAATACCTCGTAATTATGATTAAACACAAAAGAAATCATAAAAGGGCTTGACGGATGTAAAGTATTATGATAATAGCCTTCTTAACATGACCGCAGAAAACTCTGCTTTGTACCGTCAAGAAAAATTAGTCTCATTAATCTATTTGAACACATCTTTTCTAGTGAAACAGCGCTTATTAGCCTGAACATAAATTATAAAAGATGAGTGAATTAATACAAAGAGCCTTGTTCCATGATTAACAACACTTCAAGCTAGACCAAGGTTCAGTGACATTAAACAGCCGTCGTATTGAAACTCCATCCTAGAAACTCCATCCTATCTGGTTGATTAAACTATATGGCTTGGCGAGGACATCGTACTTTTCAGTACGCATGATTCACATCGCGAAGGAGCACGGTTAAACATTAACAAGATGCAAGGTTCAACGTTAATAATGCGAAGGTTCATGATTGATATTGCGAACAAGGACGGTGGAACGTTGACATCAAGCATGATTCATGGCGTACATTGACAAGATTGAACGTGAACATTATCAAGTTGGAACATTCACATTGAGAAGGAAGAACTTCCACATTGCGATATTAAGAAACGTACAACGTGCACATTGCGAAGATACAACGTCAATATTAAGAAGATACATGGCTGATACTAGTATAGTAGTAAGTGTACATACATGTACATGTACAGACACGTATGCATGTACATGTACATATATGTACATGTACAAACATTAACATGCAATACACAAGTCATGTACATGTAGTGTACATGTACATGTGTATTGCATGTGAAAATCTTGACCGGTAAAAATGGCCATATACATGTACATATAGCCATGCGTCGTTGCTACGTGTGGACTTTCGAAAGCCTGAATGAAGACATTCCATTTACACTTCATAGTCCTGAAAGTTAAGGCGAAATAAAACAAACAAACATGTTTAGCGTCCTGTCTTTTTGAAAAAAAGGAAGCGGGATGCCCTTTTTTCCCCCTCCAAAATGGCCACCCGACCGGGCTATTTTTCAAGACGGCCGCATTTTTTAAATGGCCGCCATTGGACTCAGGAAATGACATAACAGCTTTCTATGGGCTAGATACAACAAAGAGGCCAAAATGATGTCACTTTTGAAAATGTATCATTTTTTTCGGAAAAAAAGAAGAAAAAAAAAGGAGGCGCCCTCCAACAAGGAAGTGGGTGGGGACGCTAAACATGTTTTTTTTTTTTATTTCGGCTAACGATCACCTGAATGTTCCGTACTTGCATAAACAGGTTAACGTTACCCAAGAAC